>JAJTUC010000005.1:81878-484859 GCA_036971365.1 Dactylellina leptospora
GGGGTAAAGTGGGGGGTTCACCAGCACCGAGGCGTGTAGGTGGCTCGGACGAGATAAAAGGCGACCCTGGTCGGGCTTCTACCACACCTACTTTTTTTCGTGAGAGTGTGGGGTGGTCCGGTCGATGCGAGGTGGTCGACGATGCGCTTGGAGAGAATAAATAAAATAAAAATAAAATGGGAACGAGTCAAGGTGGGAGAAAGGTGGGGAGAGCACACCTCGGTCGTCATCTTCTTTTTCTCTCCTTCCTTCCTTCCTTCCCCACACGCCTCAGCTGGACGAGGCCCCCCAACCTGCTTCCACCGCTGCTTCTACGAATTGCTGCTTCTAGTGCTGCTGCTAATGCTGCTAATGCTGCTGCTGCCGGCCTGCTGGGAACTCCGCGAGCTGCGGCGGTTGGTTGGCTGCCTCCATTTTCGTGGTCCCCTTTTTTCTTCCTTTCTTTTCCTGCCAACCTAAAAAATTCGTCCTTTCCTTTTCCCGCAGGGCACCCCCATCTTTTCCCTCCCTCGCTCTCTTTTCTTTTCTTTTCTTTTCCTTTCTTTTCTTCTTTCTCTCTCCCTCCCTCCATCCATCCATCCCATCCTCTGTCCTGCTCCTGCTCCTGCTGCTGCTGCTGCTGCTTCTGCTGGTGTGCTGTGCTGCCGGCGTATTTCTATTTTGCAACCTGCTCTTTCTTCCTCTTCTTTTGACTCTCCTCCCTCCTCGCCGTACCACCTCCCGCCGATATAGGAATATAAAGACCTCCCATCCTTCCCCAGCTTTTTCCTCTCGTCTCCTCCCTAAAAAAAAAAAAAAAAACCACCACCACCACCACCACTCCAAACGACGCAATCCGTATATATATAAAAAAACCACCCTCCGTCACAATCACAAAGAGTATACCTAGCCGCATTGCGACCAACCTCCGACCCCCCCCGACCAGACGCCATGGCCACCGCCGGACCGTCATTATTCACCCCGATCATCGAAACCGGGGTCTCCGCTCAACCCAGTGCTAGAGTCTCCAACCTCGCCCAGATAATGGAGGACCACGAATCCTCGAAACCTCAGACCGAGGAGATGCCCAGGCCTTACAAGTGCCCCATCTGCAGCCGCTGCTTCCACCGTCTCGAGCATCAGACTCGCCATATCAGAACTCACACCGGAGAGAAGCCTCACGCTTGCTCCTTCCCCGGCTGCTCCAAACGCTTCAGCCGTTCCGACGAATTGACTCGACATTCCAGGATCCACAACAACCCGAATTCGAGGAGAAGTAGCAAGAACACCGCTCAGCATCACCCATCCCTCGCCCAGCAGCAGCTCGAGTCCAGGACCTCGCCAAACGCCATGACTCCATCAGCCATGATGCCGCCGCCCCCGAGGCACGGCTCAAAATCAGCGCCGTCCTCCATAGTAGCTTCTCCCAACGTCTCGCCGCCGCATTCCCACTATTCTCATCACGGTTCTCCGCTCGGAAACACCCTACCGGGCTTCGGTAGAGTCACCGGCGCGACTTCTCAAGGTCCTCTGGATATGAGCTTGTTGGCCGCTGCCGCTTCCCGTGAGCTGGAACGGGAACGCTTCGGCTCAAATTCATACCTGGCGCCCCATCTGTACAGTCATTCGAGGCTCGCGCCTCTGGCTCCCATTTCCCAGCAGATGGATACCTCTTCGTCAATGTCGAGGTCGCATTCGCACGATGATGAAAACCCATATCTCGCCCACAGAGCCGCCAAACGCTCCAGGCCCACTTCCCCGATCTCCACGGCTCCTTCCTCGCCAACATTCTCGCATGATTCGTGCTCCCCGACCCCGGAACACACTCCTCTTGCCACTCCCGCTCACTCGCCGAGACTCTACCCGCGAGAGTTGGAGTACGGATCCGGTCTCCAGCTTCCCAGCATCCGCCTTCTCTCTCTCCGACCCATGCCGGCCCTCGCACCGATGGATATCGCGGACCCATACTCTGCCACGAATACCCCATCGATCACACCCACAACATCCGCTCTCCGCTTGACTGACATCATGAGCAAAAGCGAGGGTGTCCAGAGAAAATTGCCCATCCCATCAGTTCCTCGTGTGACCGTTCATGATTTGCTCAACGGCAGCGGTAGCGGCTTCTCATCTGGTAACTCATCCGCGGCCGGATCCGTTGCTGGAGGCGATCTTTCCGACCGGTTATGATGGCAACACGAGCAAACTTTTAATATTCTCAACATCTTTCACATTTTTTCAATTTTCGACCAGTATTTTCTTTCTTTCTTCCTCCATCTTCTTTGTATGCCTGATATGTTCTTGGGGAGGGCTCCATTCACGCGCCCATCCAGCCTTTTTAATCGATGAAAGATATCTTATATCCAACATCCCCGCTAGTTTCTTCATCATCTTGGTTTCTGTTCTTCAGAGAGCCGTTTAAACGCTTGATGCCAACGTTTTATTTTCCTCTTTTCCTCTGAACCGTCCCCTTTTTTCAGTTTCTCTAGACTTGTATTCGATCCTCTACTTTTTTTTTTGTTGGTGCACTACTTATGGGACGGTATGGCATATATTTCTTGGGTAGACATGAGAGCGTCCTTGCTTGCATTTTGTTATTTTCTTTCGATATCCTTTGCATTGGATTCGTTATAGGTGTCATTTGTTCTCACAATCCCCACTATCTTCTTTCATCTCGCCCACACTCCTCAGCCTTTTCCACCTGGCGCAATATCTTTCTAGTTGTCTTTTAGTTTATGGGGTACATGGAATCGTCTTTGGGTTTTACAGTTTATATAGAAGGAGGGAGCCGTCGTTTATCATTTATATCATTGAACTTCCCTCGTACTCGCTCCTGTTTTTCGGGGTTCGTCTTTGCTTTTCCTCGCACCGATAGAATTCAATTTACATATACCGGCGCTTTCGATCTTGGTTCTTGCATATTTTCATAATAATATATACCACTCTTCTTTATTCTTTCCAAGCATATCAATATCTCTTGTACAGGTAAACAGTTTGATGGCCTCGTCGGCGAACAATCAAGTCAAGTCACACCACACCACAATTTTTCTTTCTTTTTTTCTTTCTCAAACCTCCGCGCACCGCGTTTCATTAAAAAAAAAAAAAAGAACCAGAACGAAAGTCCAAAAGATAGCATCAATGCACATGCAATTCTTACTCATCGTCCGGCTCTTTTAGTTTTCTTATCTGCATGCATGCATGGTCCATTACAACATCCACTACGTTTTCTTAGCATTTAACCCAGCATCGATACCCCAGATTACTTTGCCTACCACAGGGACTTTTCTTTCGCCTCGATAAGAAGAGAGCGCCAGAGCTCTCGTGCCAACCAGCTCTTTGTTGAGTAGTTGCCAATTCAGTACGTAACAAAAAAGCACATGTCTGGTAAATGAAAGACACTATAGCCCGGGCTACGCCGTAAGTGACGATATTGCGAAGCCAACGTAATATGCTCATGCGTTTCTCGCAAAGTATTTTGAGACTTGAAGGGTTTTTTTTTTTTTTTTTTTTTTCTCCTTGTCTTTCTTCGTTTCCACTCCTGAAACCAGGTTTGCCCGGGTTTACCGACAAGTATCATCCCCACGATTTCCTCTGCTCGTGCGCTGAAGGTGGGTGCGAGGTGTGTGCGTGCCCACACGATAAAAATATATACTACATGATTCCCTGCAGGCGCCCAAATACCCCGCTTTACGATGTACCCCGAAAAACTCGGAAAACGGAGGGTAAAGCAAAGCAGCAGAACCACCCTTTCTCTCGTGGTGGTGTTCTCAAGTAATGGTTTGCTTATTGAATCGCGCCAATTAAGTAAAACTTCCCTTTCCGTTGCCCTATTCGATCTATTCCTTTTTTTTTTGGTTTAAAGATAAGAGATTCTGCATGTGCGAATAAATGTACATGTACAACAGCCCACTGTATACCCTTCTTCCCGCATCTTTTCATGCACAGAGCAATTTCACGGCGTTTTGACGCCCGCTTTGTGACGGCTATTCCACGGTGGAAGACGAAGAAGGAGAGAAGGTGTGAGAGTGAGGCGAGCACGCAAGACGACCAGCCCATAATCATGACATGCTCCCTGCTTTGAGGGGAAGGGAACGAAGCCGACTCGGGATGGCCCAGTCAGCCAATACGTATTTGCCCTCTCCCTCTCTCCTTCACTCCTTCTTCGCGGTAGTGGTGGAGGAGGGTTCTCAAGCGAGAATCTGGGGCCCCCGCATGCATGGCGTGCGAGTCGGGATTATACAAGAAAGACAGTAGACGGAGAGACCAGCTTAGCTCGCTTTGAGGAAACGAGGAACGAAGCTATTGAAATTTCGTGCGCGCTACGCACCTTATCAGCACCTAGCAGATCCAAAAATCTTGCAGTCGGAAGCAGCATTATCTCGTAATCGAGTTACGCTTCGAGAAGGTGTACCCGCATGAACAGCTCATTTTTTTCTTCGCTCTCCTCGTCACCCCCCTTCTCGTCGCGAACATTGCAAAGCTCGTCATGTATGTAAGTACATACCTGTATAGATGTCGGGGGAACACCCCCAAATATTGCGACAGGAGCTCGACAAGCTGGGGCTGGCTGGGGGTAGCGTGCTCTAGCTAGCTCCAGCTCCTTTCTTCCCTCTCCTTCTTCTCAGCTGTGCTTAGACACACACCCAACGAAGTTTTTATGTTATTGTTCAGGCTAAATAAAAGTTATTCTTATCTCTCCACAGTACATTTCGGAAGGACAGACAACATGCGAATTAATTTTAATAATGGTGTGATCCTTTCCTCAGTAGCCTGTGAAATGGTGACATTGGCCGCCGCAAATTGAAGCTCCACGTATGTGCTCCTCCTCCTTGGGAACTCCTCGCTCGTGTGAAATCCAAACCAGAGATAAGCCCCGGTTCCATTCGATGTGATTACTATTTGGCAGGCCGGCAACTTTTTTTTTTTTTTTTTTTTTTTTCCCTTCAGTTGGCAGCGCAACCGCTGTCTCGGGGCTATGGAGCTTCTTTCGGCACATGCGAACGATTCAAGCTTTGAAAAAGGCGTTTCTGGTTTGCCGACATTGGCCCCGAGACGACCACCCGCCGCCGAACGGGTTTAAAAACCTAGAAAGGGAAAGTCATAGCAAGCCGAAATTTGAAAGCACGAAAAGAGTTCGTTCCATCCTTCAGGCCGAAACCTAGTTATGGGGGATTTCGGAATTCGGACACCCACTAGTATATGTCTAACGAACATTTCTCGGAACCACAGTGCACATGTACTCTTTTCGCCCTATGATACGCTTCGGCTAACAGGGTAAATTCTTTATTCCTTTCTCGACAAATGACATGGGAATACCGCTCCAGGAATTCGGACAAATATGTAGGGGGCAGAGCAATTAACAAACACCCAGACCTCTGACCTCTCAGAAGACGTCATCATCGCTCTCGCCGTCCGAGTCGGGAACGATTGTTCTTCCGAACTTCTGGGGAATTCCCGGTTCAGTTGCTGAAGCTTCATCTGGTTTGACCTGAGGTCCCAACGGTATCTGTGCTTCTCGCGCTTGACTGAGCACTGGAAACGACCCAGCCCCGGATTCAGTTAAAGCGTCCGGTATCTTTACAAGGTCAACCGATGAATAGTCATCGTCAAAATTCTCACCACTTCCTCCTGCCTCTTCAGCCTCGTAATTGCCAATAGTATTGGGTGCTTTGGTATCAGACTCTGACCGCCCGTTGGTGTCTGTGCTACGTTTCCGTTTTAGATGGCTTCCATGCGGGGGGTTGTTCTGTTCCAGCTCATTTTCTTCCTCTTCGGTGTCAGAAAACTCTTCCAAGTACTGTTCTTCCGAGTTGTGTCCCGAGGTAGCAAACGACTCGGCCATTGAAATCGCACCAGTCATACCGAAAATCTGCTGTTTCTCATCCTCGACGCCATTCTAAGAACCGTTAGCTCGACTGGACCCCGTAAAATTTCCTTTCCTTTTCGGTTTTGCAGATTCTACCCGAAATTCTAGCGAAGGCACCCCAGTAAGGTTTAAAAATGGTATACTAACCTTGGTTAACCTTATAACGAAAAATTGGTCAGGGCGACTCAGGTTCGTATTCTGGATGTCGATGCCGGATGATTTCAGGACGAAAACGAACCGTAAATGCCTCTTAGCAAGCAACGGATCTGTTTTCGGTACATGTTTTCTGAGCAGCAGCACTCGATGGTGGAACGCGTGGGACCAAGCATAATTTGCCGAACCTAAACCGTCAGCATCAGACTAAAATATAACATCACGGTCCCGGATACTGACTGACAGAGGGCGCCAGCTCCAAAGGACCTCCTCCTATGGTGGCCCTCGTGGCTAGCTGATTCAGAATAATAGTCTATTGCATGGGATATATATTAGCAAAAAAGATAATCCCTGTTCATAATTCTCCACTATCCGTGGGGTTGGTCTCGTACAGCAATCATCCTTGATGCCGAGAGACGCTGTAGACGATTAGCGATTTCCGCCACGAGTCTCCCACGCCTATCGACCGACTTCTCGTTTTTATCCCGGTTCAATGGATTTTTATTCGCCATGCTTTGTGCAGATCCCAAATCGGAGGCCGGCGGGAACTCCTTAGCGAACAAGAGTGATATATTGTCGATGACTAGTAACGCAGGTCCGTTGCCCGGATCTGCCGTTAAATGCGTTATAACCGCGAACAAATGCGCCAAAGATAAGACTTGATATCGAATGATGGATGATGCTTTGTGTTCGGTGTCTCTTTCAGCCAATAAAATGTCCAGTCGTGAAGTCGGACATTGAGTTAGAGTATCTACGAACGCTTAGCACTAGCCAAATATATCGAGCTTTGTAGCCCATGTTTTCTGGAGAGAATACGCACCGATCCAACAAACTTGATCTCCTTTGGCAACCGCATCTACGACCAATTGAAGACTTTGGCCCTTATTGTTTAGTCCCGTGATCTCGCGAAATGTTGTGTGATGTGAACGCATACGCGATAGTAGTTTTCCCCGCGCCTGGTGGTCCACATATTTCTACTAGTTTGCCTCTTTCAAGGCCATCTCCACCCCATGATCTATCAAGCGCTTCGCTACCAGTGGCATAGCTCCCGCTATCTTGATCGAGCTGTGTCGCAAGAGCTGCAGCGGCGGATCTTGTAGGTAATCGATCTATCGCTCTTGTCAATACTAGGCCCTAGGACAATAGCAACGTCATTGATCGGGGTGGTTTACGTCGGCTGTAGTCCACCGAGCTCGGTGGATCCATTCTAAAGAGTTTGAGGTAGTATTTTAAATCCCGACCTGGTATATATTGCGAGGTTGGTACCGGGAATGGCATCACCAATTGGCGAGGGTTAAGGTGAATAATCTGGCTCGGCTAGGTTAGATTCCGCTAAACACTAGTTACCTTGGCCCGTACCTTAAAAGACCACAACAAACCGTGTTTTGCTCTCGAGCCTTGTCCACGGAGCACGGCATGGGTTTTCGTCCTATGGTCCCTAGATTAAGATCACATGTGGGTGCTAGCTAAGTACATTCACTAGCAAAAGATGGCTCAATAGCATAAGGTACTTCATTGAAGTATTGATTCGGATTCTTTGGATGAACCAGACACTGTAAATTAACCAGTCTACCAGCTCTCATCATTATATTTTCTTCCAACTTTTACGTGAACCTAAGATTAAGTAAGTGACAATCAAAGAAATTCAAGAATGAGTAATATATAATATCGATGCTCATCACCACCTCGATAACACATGTTTTATTCTTTTTGGAGAAATTTGAAGGATGTAAGGACGAATGAAGGGCAAAAATTATCAACTTGTGCTAGGGAGAAAATGTCGACTTATGGGTATGCTTGAAAAAAAGAGAAAAAATAACGCGAGACTTGGCACGGTAGTTTAGAAGGTGAACTTTGGGGTGCTTATGCCGGACGTTGAGGCTGCTCTTGGGGTGACGTTCTTCCTCCTATACCAAGTCGTAAAGTCCTGCAGTTGATATCTGACCTTCTTAGAATCTCTGGAGATGATTGACCTGTATTTCGAGATTTAGTGACGGGATGGAACGCCAACGCGGAGATAACTTACTCTTGAAAGTTTGTGAGGAACTTTTCTCTTTCTTGGTCAGAAACCGACCCAAGCGGCAACTGGGCCACCGTCTTTGCAACCCAGCCAATTGTTTCCTCGGGCAGTAGTTCGATCAGTGTCATCAAAACACCAGAGCTGTCTGGAACACAGTCTCGCGGGAAGGAATACATCAGGCCACTCAATATTCGAGTGGTGAGTATTTCACCTTGCGATCTAGTAATAGTGAGGACTGCTTGTCTGATATGAGGAGGATTTTCGGGCGAGTCGTAACGAGAGGTAGGTGGGGTGGGTGTTCCATAAACAAGAAGATCGCGAAGGAAATGTAGCACAGCTATGAGAGGCTCATTTTGCTCCAAGACAAGGCAGGCTAACGCTGCTTTCAAACTTGGTTCTAAGAGTTGAGATGGTATTATTTGCATCGGATGGAACATGATCGCATCTTGCATAAGTCTGAAGAAATCCTCGACCACTGTATATACTCTTCGTTAGTCGTGAGCTTGTTATTGAGAATTGGGGCCAGCTTACAATCGGGAATATCTCTTGGTGACTCCTCAGTAAGAAACTTAAACATTGTAAAACACTGTTGCTGCAAGAACTGGTAAACTGCATCTCGCGTGTTTTGATCGACGAATTCCTCGTCACTGAATTCACGAATGATCGAACCAGTGACCCATAAGAAACATCCCTGCTTGGATTTTTGGAAACATGCTGCGAGTTTCTCTGCGAGAGCCGGCAGTAGTGGAAGCATCGATGTCCGGTAGGATATTAACAATGTACGATAGAATTTCGAAACTCTTTCGCATATTGCTGGGTGCTCGATGAAATTCTCCAAGATAGTGGATACCACGGTGAATACAACCCCCCAGAATCGCACCGCTGGGTTTTCCTGGTCAGATTCGACATTAGGACGTACGATAGCCGCGAAAGTCGTGAGTAGAGACACGGTTTCTAATTTTTCTAGTCAGCTTCTCATAGGTATGATTGTGGGGTAATAAGGTTCACCTGATAACTCTCTAGCGGCTTCCTTGTCTCCTGCATTCGAATTGTCGGCTTTGATCATTAACCTCTTTGTTATGGGCTCGCAAAATAAGGTCAAAGCATCAAAAATTTTGTCAACTGGTTGCGCAGCGACCACATGGGCGACTCCATCTGTGACTTCCTCCAGACTTTGGCTGGGCAAGCTGGCGCTGACTTGCTCATAAAAGGTGTGTAACTGGCCGATTTGGCCCACCAAAAGATGTTGACAATCCTGGCAAAAATACCTAAGCGCCATAGCTGCTGCACGCATGACATCCTTATCACTATGGTCGAAACCATTGATGATATATGATAATTGTGGCTCTAGGTAATCTGGGTGTTTCGCTGTCCACTCGGTATATCGACCAAGGACAAGAGTAGCGGCGAACCGAACCTTTGGATGTTCTGGGAGTTGGATAAGAAGATTCATTATCCGAGGAAGGACCTCAGCTTCGTCGTTTGGAACCATTCGTCCCATGGCCCGCATGCTGAACAACGGTGCTTCCAAAGCTTGCCAATTTGGAACAGGATTCTGTGCTGATGGTGTTCCCGCCACATAAGATCTCATATATTGCTCGACTAGTGCATAAGCCTTTGCCAAGCAATCTCGAGCACCTAAAACTTCGCAACAATCCTTCAGCACGTCTCCCATCTTGTGCCTGAATTCTCTAAATCGTTCCTCCTGTTCGCGATCTCCATCGAAAAGATCAGCCTCATTTCCCGACTCCGGAGTGGGATACTTCAAGTGGCCGATCATAACGTCCACCAAGCTTGCAAACAAATCCGCGAGTTGAACTCTAGCCTCAATGTAATTCTCTAGGACAAGATAGTTCTTGAGATCGAACCAAAAATTGAAGGTTAATCCGATAACCTCTTGTTCTTTGTCCCTGGCTGAGCATTCAAGGATTGCCTCCACAAGTGGTCGGAATTCTTTGGGCATTCTCGCGATTAGAATAACCCATGCCTCTCCAGCCTCTGCAAAAAGTTTTGTATAGCCGCGTAGCTGTTCAATATCATCCTCAGCTGCTGGTGCTATATTCGGCTGTAGTTGCATGACCCGTTGAAAAAGTACGGTGATCGTATCCAAGCTCTCATCGTCACGGGTTTCCGCAAACATCGCACAAAGGCAGTCTATTGCGGAATCAAAAGCAGCTTCCGATGAAAGGGAAGCAATAGCGCTATCGAGAAGAGGCGAGTTTACGATCTTTAAGACGGGGATTTCGCGCAGCCATGAGGTAAGACAAGATGTGAGTAATGGTTCCTGGCAGGCTGTAGGAACGGATTGCGAGTATTGAATCAAAAGCTTCATGATAGTTTCGGTATTGTCTTCAAGAAGTTCCTTTGTCCTAGCATCTAGCTCTTCGTCCTAGTACCACGATATGTCCTTAGCGCTTGACCAACATCATTGAGATTCGAACTGAACACTTACGGTCATTCGGATTCTCCGACCCTCAGTGACCTCTTCAGGGAGAACCTTAAGGAACTCCAGAAGGCAGATACTGCCATCTGGGTCAGTTCCGAGCCTTTCAACAACTAGTTCAAGGACATCCTTCCATTCTGTCATTTGTATTGCAAGTATCGCAAGGCAAACGTTCAGCTGGGTTCGGATGACCTTGTGGTCTTTTTGGGATCTGAATGCCTGGATAAGAGAGAGAATTGTATCTCTAAGCTCGAAGAGCGCTGTTCGAGGTAGCTGAAGTACGTCATATATTATCTGAATGTGTGTCATTATCGTATTAGCTATCGGCATTAGTCAGTGTGATTTATAGGGACCTAGTTCACCTTTCCTTTGAGAGTTGTGGCAGCGAATAATTTGACGTCTGGCCGAAGGTCCGGTGATTTTAGCATAGCGAAGGTGAAACCCCATGCTTCTGGCTGTTGTATAGAGAAACGACCACCAAGAAACCAGCGGAATCGTTTAATCAGTCTCCGAACTTCATGGTTTGTTTTTTCTGACAAGTTGCGTATCCGCCGTCCGTCCAGAACTTAATAGAACACATAGATAAAGCGTGACAGGTGCGTGTGGAGCGTATGTGGGAGGATTGATCCTACTGGCGAGCTGAATGTGTATATTCGCAGGCGCAGGACAATAAAGGGGGGCAACAGATATCTTTGTTTCTTTGACCACCAATCTGGTGGAAGGAGGATGAAGAGAAGGAGGAGGATATGTGAACAACAGAGGGACAAGAAGGAAGAGGTTGTCTTGAGCCAGAAACATAAGCTGCCTGTGACTGTTGATGGCAGGGTTTTAAAGAACTGAGATTTCTTCTTTCTTCTGTGTCTTTCTTTTGTTCATCTCATATATTTCACCGGCATATAAATGTAGAAACCAGGACAATAATTTCGAGCGTGTGTGTACTGATCAAGGTTGCTTGATTTGACTGGACTGGACTGGACTGGACGGAACTGGACTGCAGAGCAGAGGAGAGGTTGTGCGAAAGGACCCACCGATTTCTGAAATGCCTCGAGATATTCGTTGGCCTGTATTTTTTGTGCTCGATCGGCATTGCCCTGCATTGTTGCGAGGGCCTGGAGGATTGGACCTAGATCCGGAGCTGTGGTAGTAGCCATGATGAAGCAAGCTCGTGTCGATATGCTCACAGCTAGATGATGTAACAATGGGGGGGTAAAATCAAGGGAAGAAGCTAGCTTGGATGGGTATCAAGTCGGAAAGAGAATGCCGTTACTTGGTCTTCCGCTTATCCCAGTTTTCTTCCCTTTTGCTTGAGAGGTTTTTTTTTGTCGGGGCCTTGATCGCTATCAAAAACTATCTCGGCCGGCGAGGTTTGGAGCTCGGCCTCGCTTTTCTTCTGAGGAGGGACGCTTCCCTTGGATTTGGGCAACGGGAAAAGAAAAGAACGAGCCTGGCGGTGCTTGAATATGCAAGTGAGAGAGATGATTAGTTGATAGAGGTTAGCGATGCTCGCGGAAGATGTCTGGTGGAGAGAGAGGGAGAGGCGGTGGTGGTGGTGGTGGTGGTGGTGAGGTGGGATGAAGTCAGAGGTTGGCGGTGGTGTGGTGGGGGCAAGCAGCACAGCGAGAAAAACGGGTGTTGTGCACAGCCGAAAGGATTTGACTCTCTCAAACAGAGCAAGCAGCATATCAGAAAGCATCCATCATCTTCCACCAGCCAGTGAACCTCGCCGTCGATTGTCCACCGTCGTTGCTCACCCTCCACACTGTGCCACTCTCGATACCCCAGTTCTCTCATTGGCACGAATAGCTCAATTGCCACCTCGCTCTTTCCGGGTACGCTAGGGTCTCGTCGCACCGGGTTACGATTCATCACCAGCTCCTCAATCGCGCAGGCGTCACGACTTTCCTGCGAACATTCGATCCTTCATTTCGCTTTTACATTAATCGCGCACGATGTCCGGTAGAGGTGGTGGCGGTGGCCGAAGGGTTCTCCTTCCGCCTATCAATTTCATCTTCAAGCTTCTCCAAACACACGCGACGGTCCAGATATGTACGCGACAGCTCCCGTTCGCGAATGACATTATATTCTTTTGCTCGCTCTTTTCTCTTGCAAATGACAAGAACCGGGCTAATCATTGCGCTGTTTCCGATAGGGTTATATGAACAGCTTGGGACGCGTATAGAAGGGAAGATCCGGGTTCGTGACTTCTCTGGCCCCTGATAAGTGGAAATCGCTAACGGAAAATACACAGGGTTTCGACGAATTTATGAACTTGGTCATCGATGATGCTATTGAGATCAGGCTAGCGTCAAAAACGGAGGATGAGACCCGCAGAGAGCTTGGTTCGTGGCTTCAATCTTTCTATAATAATATCTCTCATCTAACGTCACTGGGTAGGCCGTATACTACTGAAAGGCGACAACGTCACTTGCATTGCCTGCGCCTCGCTCAACTAGGCCAGGACTCCGAACCGTGATTCGAATCGCATCGATTGTTGAACAATATCGACAGGGTCCAAGGGGCGGAATGAGAATATAGCGGCATGTAGGATATACAATCTAGCATCGAGGTTTTACCTGGTCTTCTAAATGGTCTTCAGCTGCGAAAAGTATGAGACCGGGAAATCTATTAGCAAGAGGAACAATAGTATATTTTCGCTCGAGTATTCTGCCAGTCTACTTCTGGCGGATCACTGAGCCGTCGCCGACCAAAACCAAATCCAGGCTCCAATCCTTGACGCCCACCGGAACGCTTGCGGGAGAATTCAAGACCTGCTCTTTCAACGCGACGCCGACTAGAGAGTACTGTCAAAGATGAGACCACAAGGGAGAAATGGTGAAAGTGCCACAAACCTGTGGTTGGTAATTTCCCTGTCTGCTCGTGATATCTCCTCAGGAAGTAGTCGTAGTATCCCTTGCCATGACCTAGCCGTCTGCACTCATTATCAAACGCCACGCCTGGTAGTATTATCAGGTCCAAGCCGGTACCACCAGCCTTGAGGTCTTCCAGGCAATTTTTTCGTATCTCTAAAGACTTTCTGGTGGGGGTCGGGATTCCCCAGCTGTTACGCTTCAGACCCTGGTAATCACCGAGTGAATCCAACGAGACCATATCCATGACCGACGGCTTTGGCTCCTCAGCCTCAGAGGTAGCAGGTGTAGGCTTGTGCGTGAATGGAATAAAAACTTGTTTGCCTTGGAGCGACCGGAAATTGTTAACCAGCAGCAGCGTGGAAGCTTGTCGAAGGACTTGTTCATTCACCTCTATCGAATGCGTCCTGAACCATTGGCGCGGTATCGATTTCGCCGGACGGCATGGAAAGGTATATGCTGATGCTCTTCGCGCACTTGTACTCTTCCAAGCCCGTGAGAAGGCTGAATACGGTGCGCGCTGGTGGCCATGTAGCAAAAGGTCGTCAGTCGCGTGGAGGGGATCATGGATATCTATCTGCCAATGGGGACGACTGACATTGGTCCTGGACCGACGCCGCATCCACGCCGTCCAGCGTCTTGGAAACAGCAGCTCGCAGGTCCCGCTTCGCACTCCGCAGGGCGACCTCGTCGGTGGACATTCTTCTGAGCAGGATTCGCGGTGATAGGGACACAGGCATCACGGGGAGAGCGTGGGGCGGTCTCTTGGGGGCGACGAGTTTATTCTCCGATGCGACGACCAATATAAATAGCCTGCCAAGCCGGGAACTTCGAGACCAGCTGCAACATAGCAGCCTTCCATCTCGGTGAAAGGCTAAAAAAGTCAGGGGGCTGTATGTAGCGAAAGAGAGCGCTGCTGCTCTGCCTCTTGCTTGGCGGTATGAAATAATATCGTTCGGTATTGTCTGGATCTCTGTCTTCTCTTCTTACCATTTTATACTTACTCCTCCCCCTCGGTAACACCGCCGAACGGTCTATCTCGACGACGTCTTTCCATCACGATGCGGTGCGACCTCGCCACAACCCTGGTCCTGCTGGCCTCTTCTATCCGGTCTGCCATTGCAGGAAACGTCACCGCCCTGCAGGGCACCTGGACATCCAAGTCGGATACCGTTGTGACAGGACCGGTACATACACCACCCCTCCTCGCCGGACCAGTTTCCGCGATCCATTTCTTTACCTTGCCGCTTACATCCCGTTTCTCTAGGATTTCTACGACCCAGTCGGCGAAAGATTCCTCGAACCAAGATTACCCGGCACATCCTTCTCCTTCACTAATGACGGATATTTCGAAGAAGCCATTTACGCTGTCGTCGGAAATCGTACGTACATCTTTTCAACCTAGCACAGTCGGGGGGTTAATCATTCTGATATCTATTTCCACACAGCTACGACTCCGAAATGCCCCACGGCGCTGATAATCTGGCAACATGGGAAATACACATTGTATCCCAATGGTTCGCTTGTATTGTTCCCATATGATTCCGACGGTCGAAAGTTATGGTCGGACCCCTGCAATTCGCAGAAATCAGTATATACCAGATATAATCAAACCGAGCTATACAGGGTACGGCGCAAACCTAGTGACTCAACATTGAACATATCGCGTCGCTAATTAAATTGGTGTTTTCAAAAATAGTCTTGGGAAATCTTATTAGACGACTATCGTGGCCAGTACCGTCTCAATCTATACAAATTTGACGGAGCACCGATGAACCCATTGTCAGTGACTTCCCCTTCGTTTTGATATTTCTCTAAAGCTGACAAAGGACTCCTCAGATACCTGACCTACAACCCACCTCAAATGCTCCCAACTACAACCTTGAATCCATATCCAACCGCGACAGAAACCTCGGCATCAACTGCAGCGGCCAAGATTAAACGATCGTTAATGGGAATTCAGGCTTCCCTACCATATTCGAACGGCAGCCTGGATTTCTGGTGGTACGTCGCTGCTGGCATGACAGTAATCGGCGGGTTAGGTTGGTATTTCGTTTAGAAGTCCCGGGGTTAGGTATTATATAGAGGTACCCATGATATATGGCGCCGCATTTTTATTTGCTTAGCATCTTATTTTTCTCTCACGATTCCGGTTTTTGTGGGCGACACTGTTTCTGTTTTGGCACTTCTGGTAGCAGCTCCTTTGTTTTGTTTGGTTGGGTTAATGATACATCTGTCAGATTTTGGGCAAAAATACACGATTTCGGAGGTCGAATATACATATCTCGGTCGTTCACAATTATCTTCTCCTTGTATTTGTATATATGTGACATATGGCATAGAATTGATATGGCATGGGCTTAATGACTTGTTTACCAAATGGTCAGAATCAGAAGTATCTCTCAGCGTAAATTATCTATATCTTGAGCCTCTTCCTTTTGACGGCGACACGTTTTCATCATCTTTGTCGTCATCGTAATCCAGGTCCTCGTCGCTATAACTTGTTGAAGAAAACTCGACCCTCGGTGTTTCCAAATGCTCACCATCACCATCACCTGGGTGGAATCGGTGCGGTGTCAACGGAGGACTTAAGGCTACTTTCGGTCTGGGCTTGAAAGGGTCTTCTTCTAATTCTTCTCTAGACCATGTAGGATTAGGTAGAATACGATTCGTGCGGGTAGGCGCAGGAGTATCCGCCGAAGTTGCGATATAGTCAACCATCTAAGCCGTGAATTAGTCTTCTTCATGAGCTCCCTTTGATTCAAAAGAAGGGCTTGGGCTAGCAATGGCCATACCTTCTCTACCATAAATTCATCACCAGAATCCTCTTCCTCCTCTTCTTCTCCATAAGACTTGCGGGGCCGTCCTCTTTCCGGAATCCCTGCCTCGACAGGAGAGAATGAGTCGTTTGGGCTCTCCGATGACGGAGAATTTTGGGCCGCTGGTTCCATAGGGCTCTCATCCTGATCATCTATTGGCTCTAGAGGCTTGGGTGGTGGTGGTGGGCTTCTCAGTCTAGGCTTAGGCGACGGCTTGACTTCCAGGTCTGGTTCTTGTACCTGAGTAATCGGTATCTTTGGTGGCTGACTCTCTTCGGGCAATTTTGATATAGAGATATGTGCTCCATAGTGCGGCCCAGAGGGCTTTGGAGCCGAGATATCGACGGGAAGATGCGCCGTAAGTAAGTTAAGAGCTTCTTCCTCAGTCATACCTTTGATAGAAGGCTGCTGTTTAGGAGCTTCTGGTGCACTGATTTCTTCCTCTTCCTCTTCCTCCTCGCTCTCTCCATACGTATTGGCGTAGGATAATGTTCCTAGTTTACGTCTAGACACTCGTATTGTTTGCAGTTCTTTCCGCATGCTATTGAACAACTTGCCAAATTCATCATCTGTGGACGGTATTGGGAGTTGTGTACCTTCCTGCAAAGTGAAGGCACTAGCATGAAGATTCTAGAGACAAGTTAACGGAGTTCAAAAAACCTGATAAAGAATAAAATACCTGATGCTTGTTAAAATCAACACCCAGTCCACCCCCAACATCTGCTGCGAAGCTGACTTTCTTCACACTCGATAGCTTTTTAGAACCCGACTTCTCTCTAAGAAATCGATCGTTATACTCAGCCCATTGGGACAACCGATCCTCGTGAACTTTTAGTGCATCCTCCATCTCCTGGATCGCATTACTATTGCTACCAGCCGAGCCAACCCTACCAAAAGACCCGGTTTGTAGCAGCCGTTGAAATGACTCGTTCGACCATATCTCTTGTTCGGAGGAACTATCGCGTTCTGGCAATAGAAGCCGATAAACACTTTGATCTCCGACCCAATTTTTTTCCCATATCGAGTTGATGTCCTTCTCTTTGGGATCAAGTCTCTTTCTCGATTCTCGCGCATTTGCCGTAGCTTGCTCTCTATCAGAGACAGCTCGTTCTTGTTCCTCGAGCCTCCGCGATGCTAAAAACCACTTCTTTTTATCAACGAAACGCCGTTGTAAGACGTTTCTAAGGGATGTTTGATATGCAAGGTTGAGGATATTTGTAGCGTCAGTATCTGGATGTGCGCTGAGAGCATTTTCGAAGGCTAAGACTACCCGGTCAGTCAAGATCCCCACGACACTTGGATAAGGCAACAGCAAGGGCGGTACCTATAGAGTTCGATATTCCCCCGGTATGATCTCTTTCTACGACCTTCCTCAAGGCGATGGTCGAAAGAGACAACAGTAGCTCTTCATATCGTTCCCCCTGGCAGTCGTCGAACATGCTTTTCCGAATGATGACCACATTATGTAAAGCCCCGGATTTTTTCAGGTCGTTTAACCAATTGATGACTACGGCGCGGAAATTCTTTGACTGGGCCGGCTCGTATATCGGCCAAGTCCCCGCAAATCTCTAATCGACGAACAAAGAAAACCATTAGTCGGGTTGCTGTTGGTTATGACTAGGATTACATTGGATTGATTTTGGGGCCATACGGATTTAGACTCGACGGGGTCGTAGCGATTGAAGATATGGTGAACGATATGCTCGAATGCCTTGCTCTTGTTCTTCCCGAGCGAGAATGTCTCCTCGTTGATAGGCAGGTCCGGGTTTAGAGGAAGATCCAAGAGACGGAGGTTGGTGAGGAGCAAGGCTACCGGGGTAGCTTCCGATGTTGCCTTCATATCTGCGCGACCCCGTCGACAAGGCCCACGGACTAAAACCGCGTGTGTGAAAGAGCGGATGGTGTTGGCGAGGTGTCGGGAGGGCAATCCTAGTTGATCCCGGCCAAGCTAAAGCTCGGTGACGTCTGGAATGTATAAATACTCGCCGCTGGTGCCCTGCTACCTAGTCGCCGCCCATCGATTCTGTGCGGACACCCCCCTGCCACGGAATATATTCTACACGCCACAGACCTCTCGTTTCGCTGCCAGATAGCCAGTCGGTGTCCCTTGCTACTATGACTCTCAAGCCCGGCGGTATGCACGTTCGCGATTGTTTTGTGTGGATAATTGTCGGTTTGCTAACTGAACCCAGTAGTTGTTGACGGCAAGGAGGCCTGGTCCGTCGCGAAAGGTGAAGAGAGAGAGAGAGTCTGTTATAAACATGCTTCGATAACAGCCACTGATTGATCCGGGGCCATATAGCTTTGAACCCCCTTCCTCCACCCCCGAAAAGCTCAACTGCTTCTCCAATCGAATTCCTTCATGTCATCGAGCGACTCAAAACAAATGCGCGGGAAGGCTGGAAAAGACATGGAATTACCAACGGAGGCAAGTTTATTCTACGCAGCAATATGCACATAGAATTTCCTGCGGTCTCTGACCTTCTTTCGTAACAATAGAAAGTATAGCGGATCATATGTACCGCATGTCCGTCATCACAATGCTCTGTCCCGACCCCACTATCAAAAAAGACAAATGCGTTAAAATGGCCATCATACACGACATGGCGGAGAGCCTTGTTGGTGACATCACGCCTCTTGACGGTGTACCGAAACGTCAGTCTTCAATATGTTGAATTAGGCGGAGGTCAGTTACTAACGTATGTGCGGGTCAATAGCTGAAAAGCACCGGCGTGAGCTTGAGACAATGGAGTACCTTACCCAAGAGCTGCTCGCACCAATATCCGAGACCGTAGCGAGCGAGTTTCTAGATCTTTGGATGGAGTATGAAAATGGACAGACCCCGGAGGCAATCTTTGTTAAAGATGGTACGTATTTTCCGCCTATGACGCACGATAGTTATGGTCCAGTCTAACATTCTGTTATTCAGTCGACCGCTACGAGCTCATACTCCAGACTATGGAGTATGAAAAGGCACATAATCTTGACCTGGGCGAATTTCTGCATGTCGCCGAAGGTGTCAAAACACCATTCATGAAAGATTGGGTGGCTGAGGCTATCTTGCAAAGGAACAAAGCTCTTAGCCTCACTTCAGGGGTTGCCAACTAGTGGAGGCATTCCTCCCAATACTATTCTAAAGTCTTCTGCAAATGGTGTGGGCGTAACACTATATTCTTCGCAGTAACGGACGTCCTACTGTTTTGCTTACTATTGTTGGGGTTTCTTTTGGGTCATCCTGGGCGCAAAGATAGATATCCTTGAAAGAGCGGTATAGACACTTGGAAGCGGTGGTCACCCGGCGTTCTATTGGATCGTTGAGTTCTTTTTTTACTCTTCCTCGATTGACGTTGCATTCTGTTAACTATTGGTTTAAATTCATGCGCAACCGTATTTCATATACCATTCCAGCTTGATACAGACTTCCCTTATACCGACCTAAACCACCATCGCCTTGCGTTCTTCCTGTACAGCTTGGGGAGCATAAATAAAGATTGTCAGATGCTCATACTCTGACCAAGTTTGTTGGGTTGAACCATTTCGGTCTTCGTAGCAGGATAGGTTCCTTTCGTCCCAACATATATCCACCTGTCCAATTGATCAGACAGGTTATGTTGCTGAGTGCGATGAGCCGCCATATTCGTTCAAACTTTAGTACCATTGGCTGCCTTACACTGCTCTTCCTCTCGTTGTTTCTTTAACATCGCCTCGTATCTGGCTAGTCTCCAAGTCTTGCCCTTAAGTCTCTCCAAGTATAGCAGTGGGAAACAGATCAGACAGATCAGGCCCCAGAAGGTGAATGTCCACCCCACGCCGAGATGCGTAAGCATTAGATCTATGACACTAGTAGATACAGCACCGAACATGCATCTCATCAAGTTTCCGGAAGCTGTGGCGGTAGCAGGGGAATTAGGGTAGAGATCGATGAGAAACACCGAAAGAATCTGTTCGAAAATTAGCAAGGGAGGTGTAAACTTCAACAGATAACCACTCACATTGACTACACTTATCATGCAAGCACCGATTATAAATTGCAAAACTAAAGGAGCAGCGACATGCTATTCGTGAACACAGGTTAGCACAAATACACGCCACAAATCTTGTGTAGAAAACTTACTGGTTTTTGAGATAAGCACCAACCATAAGGCACTGTTGTGACGATGACTAGTGACATTCCCCACCAAATAGTCTTCAACCTCGCTTCTTCCAAGGGAAACTTTGTCATATCCTCCAGCTTTTTCCGATCTACTTGAATACCCACTCTCTCCGCAGTGATCCGGAAGTCTCTGTCGATAAACTTCCCGGTGGTTATGCTACTAATGATACCACCAGCGCCGAAAGCGAGATAGCACAAACCAACTTTTAGCTCGTTATATCCGTAGATATCAGAGAATAATTGCGGTAGACTGGCCATAACGGCGTAGAACGCAGCATAATAGACACTCATGACGAACAAGATGATGCTAACATCTTTGTTAAAGATAATCACCACACTCCGAAACGGGTTCGGTATCATATCCCGCCAGGTTCTCGTCTTCTTACTGGCGCTGTCGGCCGCCCGGCTTGCTGCAGGACTCACATATCTATTGAACAGTGGCCTGTTAAGTCGAGATACAGGGATACTTCCGTCTCCGACCACCTTACGATTCGTCTCGGGAAGGCCCACTGCCAAGAGTACGAGGGCGACGCCGGCAAATATGACCAAGAACCAAAAGATCCACCTCCAGCCAGCTGCCTCTGCTATTGCTCCACCGATGACAGGGCCTAGAGCTGGCGAAGAGAGTGGGAGTGAGTTCACGGCGCCCATATACGAACCTCTCTCAGCAGAGGTCGTAATGTCCGCTAATGTTCCAAAACCAATGGCAACGGTCCCTACATTCACCCGAGATCAGTACTTTATTCTGATGTACATTGGAGATGTGCTATATATATTCAAGTGGCTTTACCTGAGCTACCGCTACTTTGCAGCATTCTTAATAGCAACAGGGCCACCAGGCTCTTCTGAAGAGCTAGGCCAACACATGCTGCGATATATATTACAAAAGTAATCAGAAACACTGGTCTTCTGCCAAGTGAGTCGGATAATTCGCCCGTAAGAGTTGGGGCGATTGCTTGGAAGATGAGATATGTGGTAAGGGACAGGTTGACTTCAGTTCTGGAAATGCCCAATTCGCGCTGAATTGGTTGCAGAGCAGGAAGGTAAACCGTGGAACTGAACGGGGAGAAGAAGGCAGAGATTGTGAGAAGGGCGGCGATCCATTTCTTCTGATTGGGGGTGAATACTGAATACGGAGCTTGCTGCTGTGCTGGTCGCTGGTCGGTTTCTTTAGGTGGTTCAGCTTCTTCTCGTTTCTCAGCTTCGATTTCCTCGCTCATGTTCAACTTTTTGTCTACTTTTTGCGTTGAAGTCGTGTGGTATTTGGCAACAGGCTCTCTACCTCAATGTATGTATTTCTATCCAAAAAGGAGCTTCACGAGTATCCTGTGAACCGACACCGAAAGAACTGGCGAAAAAAAAAGTAGGCGCTTCGGGGAGGCCAATCTAGTTTTATTCTCGAGTTCGGATACTCGGCCACGGCGGAGTTAGTGGCTCTATCGCCGCATTCACGAACATTCGTGCGAACTGGAACTGCCCTTTGATGCTGCGGTCTTGGCGGTCGAGTTGACCCCGAGACGTCACAGCACGCCCGTGGCCGGGGATGGCCCTCACCAACAACATCCGATCTGTCAACCTTCGGCCCCATCGAGATCCCCGCCATGGCCGTGCCCGCTTCATATAGGGAGAGAAACTTCCTCGCAGTTATCGGAGATGAGGTATTCCTCCATTATATCTCCTAGCTCCTGCTTTCCCGTATGCTGACCTGGTTCTTTTGGACGAATATTGCAGGATACGGTGACCGGGTTGCTTCTCGCTGGTATAGGCGTACGTTTTCACCATCTATCTCGGGCCTGAAACGTATAACTTATCATCATATCGCAGCACGTAACCACCGGGGCAACGGCCACCCGTAACTTCCTCGTCGTCGATGCAAAGACTGAGACCGAGAAGATCGAGAAAATGTTCGACGAGCTCACGAGTCGTAAGGATATTGGCATTCTACTCATCAACCAGCACGTACGTCTGTCTTGATCGCATATTCAATAAACTTATCAGATTACTTCTCAAGAACATGTTCTCAAACACGGGGGGTCAATCAATAGGTCGCGGAAAAGATACGATATAAAATCGACATGTACACCACAGCCTTCCCGGCGGTGCTCGAAATTCCATCAAAAGACCATCCATACGACCCGGAGAAGGATAGCGTATTGAAGAGGGTTAGAAAACTCTTTGGAGAATAAAAATTGATCTTTTACTCGCGGTTATGGTGAGAACCCAGGGAGAGATGTTGTTATCGTCTTAGATGTATCGAACTGGAGTTGGAAGGTCATGTCTGATAGAAGAATCATCGACGTTGTAGACCCTCTTCACAAATCATAACGGATGCGTTTTAATCGTGCATTAGGACATCGCGAATTCAAGCTTTCGAGTCCAGCGTATTTGGATATCATAGTCAAATTTCCCAATGATAAACTTGCATCAAACCCCAGCCTTCTAAATGTCACTAAAAAATCAAAATGATACGCAAGATATGCCGACTGGGTACCCATCTGTTATACATCGCAAATTTGCCACAAACAAACCATAAATGGAGCTATTCAAAAGACGAAAGAGAGAAAAAGAGACAATCTGAAGCAATGACCGGAGACCGGGTGTGTACGCTGGGGCTGTTTATGATTCCAAAAGAAAAAAAATTACGGAGATACGAAGCCCCATCAAAGCCTGGTGGTGGTCTCAGAAATAAAGATAGCGGGAAGACGTAATGAATGCGTGTTATGGCACGCGGTTCTCGCATAGCAACTACGAGAATCTTTAACGTGCAAATGTCACTTCAGTGTGCAGACAGGTAACGAGAACGTCATCAGCGGTATAAAGATGAGCTGTAACGATGAATTTACCCTGATCAAACGGTTAGCAATTGAATGTTCACCCCGAAGGAGGATTGTCAACGTACTGGGGGGATTTCCTTAGGAAGGTCTTGTTCTTTGACGATATCCAAATCACTGGGTTCAACAGGGCAGGCGACACCAACGTCGGCTTGGTTGAGGAGATCGCAAAAGTCGAAGCTCTTGTTGATCAGTTGAATGTACCCTAACTTGACGATGACATCGAGATGGGCACCCTGGTCAATACGTTTTTTGACAGTGCCACAGACATGTAGGTTTAGAACCGCCCCGCTGACGGATTTGCGTAAAGTTAGTCTCTTGACATTTCAGAACAGAGCAGTTATAAGAAAACTAAGGGAAACTAACACTTTAGGTGGATTCGGGCTGATGTCAATTTTTTTGATATAGACGAAGTCGTTCTTTGGATTGTAGTCGCAGTAAACGATCGGGGAGTCGCCGGGGACGGGCTTGCCGTTGTATAAAAGGCTAGCCAACAGAGCCTGGTCACTGCGACTGAAACCGAGAGCCAGTGCCGACGCAGAGCTGGCGGCCGCCACTACAACAGAGAGAAGTTGGGAGAACCTCATGGTGATGGATTTTTCAGTGAAGAAAAGGTCCGGGAAAGCGATTCGGAACAGAGACCCCGAAAAGAGCGGGAGTCCGTGTATTCGGCGGCTACGATGTACAGAGAAAGGAATACACTTGTGGTCGCAGCGGGAGTCCTTATTCAGGCGAAGAGAAGGACGAAGCTAGGAAAGTACGGATGTATAAATCTCGGAGGCCGTGGGAGGCGTGGTGGAGAAGGGGAGCGAGTGAGAAATGATGGTGGTGACGGTGATGAAGTAATGCAGCACAGCCCAACCAGTTTTTGTTTGCCCGCCCGCCAGCCAACCAGCCAGCCAGCCAACCAGCCATCCAGCCATCCAGCCATCCTTCAGGCCAAACGTCAAGTAATGTGACCAACGGGCAGGCATCAGACAGACATTACTACATCAAAGGCGGAGGGCAGCACATGGCTCACTCGCTGAGACGAGAAAATAAAAAAGCTCCGCGTCGGCATTGCGTCGACGGCATCGTTTTATATTTATACCTGCACACATACACCCTCCTCTTCCCCCATCGACAGCATATCACACGTCGGTGTCGAAAGGGAGAGGGAGCGTTTATTGTCCGCGAACGCATGCGGCCTATCGTTCTCCCCAACAGCAGCAGCCAAAAATAACAAGGGCACCGAGGAAACAGCGCTGGCGAGTATCGGACGTCTACGGCACGCTTGTCCTTTCAAGCATGAGATATACCGCTCGATATCGACGGGGCGTGCGCTTCACCAGCCCGATGAAGGGTGAAGCTGCACCGGGGAAAGGCGTCTACACATTACATCGATGATAATGACGATGACAGATCCAGCAGAGACATGGGCGGAGGAGAAGGGTAAGGATTGGGCCGGTTCGACAGAGTCTTCGGCCAAAGTCCTTGCATGACACTATGCTCGAAACAGGATGGGCGCATGCATGTGCTAAAGATGGTGCCCTCGTTTCGACACGGCCTTGCTTATCGAACTTATTTTTTTTTTCTTTCTATTCTTTCTTGCGAGGTGGAGAGGAAGAAGGTGCTTTAGGCGTATCTCTCAGGAATACAAAGGAGGAAGAGCCAGAGAGGTAAGATGGGGCCAGTTATCACCGACGGTCCCGTCGTCGCACACCTCGATTGCGTCGTCCCCTCTCCAAGCTGCGGTGGATGCAGATACAGATACAGATACAGATACAGATACTGTACAAGGCAGTACGTACATGACATTACATGACATTGCGTCCACCCACCCAATCAGAGGCACCCCAGCGATGAAGTCCGAACAGAACGGAGCGAGATGGGAGGGAGATGAAGAGGGAGATGAAGAGGGAGAATGAAGGGTCGTCTTAAGGTTCGTCTGCTTCTGCGTCCGTGTCTCTCTTTTCTCTGCTTCTTCTCAGCGGAGACAGTTTTAAACATTTATCCCCCACCCACCCCCTTCCGCATGCTCCTGTTCTCTCAGCGGGGAGACCGTCCGAAGAGCAGGATAGGTCTCTCTGCCTCCGTCTCTTTCTCTATCTCTTTCTCTAAATCCTAACGGAGGACGTCTGCGCATGTCGAGCGGGATGTCGCGAGGGGGGAGGAAGCGCTGGTGGTGGTGGGGATGATGTGTTGAGGGCTGCAACGCAACAACGCAGCAACGCAAGACAGACAGCCCTGAGAACAACGGCGGCGGGACAAACAGGACAAACGGGTCGCCCGTTCGGTCTGTTTTGTTCTGTTCTGTTCGTTCTTCCCTCCCAGCAGCAGCAGCAGCGAAAAGAATACTGGACTGGCTGGTGTTCGTTCCTCTCCCCTTCCCTTCCCTCCCACCCCCCCAAACCAAATTCCCATTCATTCCATTCCCAAAGCTTCCCTTCTCATCGTCTCTCTTATCAGCTCTCACCAATCAGCCACCTATCCTTCGGCCTTCCTCTTCGGCTTCCGACTCGTTCGCCGTACCATCAACATCGTCTTCGACAGAGACACCGATACCAATCTCTTTGCCATCGCTCGTACGTCTCCCTCCCCTTCTCTCCCTCTCCCTCTCGTCTCTCCTTGGCCTGCTCCTCCTCCCCCCGCGACTGTTTTTGTTTCCTCTCCGTCTCGACACCTTCGCCACTATTTCCCTCCCTTCCCTTCCCTTCAACCCCCCCAAAGGAAACACTCGGGATTCCGCACCCGTCTACCCTCCCGCTACGCCTTCTTCATGATCACGAATTGACCCTTTGTCGCCTTCACCTTCTAGGTCTCGTTCTCTGATCCGGCCTTCGACCTCTCCCTTATCACTCGAGCCCAGGTTGACGATCTCTTTGTTTTGATTCGAGTTTTAGCATCATCTTCTCCCGGCGACTCGACGCACAGACTCCCAAAAATACCACTTCTCCAGCCGAAAACAAGAATCTTTCGTCCGGAGTCGACACTCATCCAACTTTTCTGACCTCCCGTGCCCTCTTCTCTCCAGGAAACGTCCGCCACCGGTGTCCTTTTCGAGCGCTGCGATCAGCAAGACCGAGGAAGAACCAATCCATCCGCGAGGACTGCTTATTCGGACTCACCGCCGACACCCCCTTTATCTATCACTTTCCCTCCCTCTTTTCTCGCCAGCCTTTCGACCCGATCACGCATTTCTTCGCCACGTTTTTCTTCTCTTCCGCCATCCTTCCACCCTTCTCTCCTTTTCCGATTCCCGACGTTGAGGATGATCATCCGGTTAATACACTTATAAACTCGTCCTCTTTTTTTCTAAATCCTATTCCTTTTTTACCTGAGGAAAGGACTTCATCTTAAGCTAGAATGAATGAGGTTCTTACGAATGGCTCGCGTCCATCTCCGACTCCCTCGAATCCCTTACCGACCAGAAACCTCGCTCCCGTTCTCGACCTCCCGAATGCTGGAACCGAGAGCGAAATCCGCTGTTTCTGCGGGTACGATCAGGATGATGGCTTCACCATCCAGTGTGACAAGTGCTCTCACTGGCAACACGGCAGCTGCGTCAAGATAAACCCAAAGAATGTCCCGGAAACCTTCATTTGCTACTACTGCGAAGTCCGGGATCTACACCAGTCCGACGTCAAGAGAGCTAAGGACCTTCAGTCAAAACGGATCGAGGCCGAGGGACGCAAGACGCAAGTCCAACCAAAACGCTCGGCCGGAACCTCCAACCGGAAACGAGAACCCAACGGATCCGGTCACGGGAGAAGTTATTCGGAAAGCGCTACCCACAAACCTCAGAGCCCCAAGGAACACACGACCGGAAAGGCCAGAGGGAGACAGAGACCGATATCCACGCAAACCCATACGAACCTACCGGACACGTCTGCCTCTCCGGATGAACACTCACCGACAGGCAAGAGCCCCAGCATCGAGAGAGAACTCGCCTCGGATTCCGAGGTCCCTCCATCAGTCTACACCAAGGAGTACAGTCCCATATCGTGTAACACAATAGTCTCTTCTGAAGTAGATCACAAGATCAAACTATGGACTCACGACGCCCTGGACCGTTCGAAAATCTCAATAACCACATCCGAATCCTCGATACCTTGCATCCCTCGACGGTACTCCACCTCGGAATTCCACGAACTGATACCTACCGGTCACACCGTTCGATGGGTATCCACAGCCGAAGAACTCTCCTCGCTCGGTTTACCGCTCATCCGTTTGGTTGCCGATACTCCTGCGAAAGCCGACCAATTTGTTATCGAGTACGTTGGAGAAATCGGCTCCA
Organism: Dactylellina leptospora; assembly: GCA_036971365.1. Lineage (NCBI taxonomy): Eukaryota > Fungi > Ascomycota > Orbiliomycetes > Orbiliales > Orbiliaceae > Dactylellina > Dactylellina leptospora. Next base: position 109,283 of record JAJTUC010000005.1, read on the forward strand.
AGACGAGTTACATCCAGGACGGTCTGAACCAATACCAGATGATTCGCCATCCAAAGGCATTTGTGCTTTTCCACCCCCAGCTCCCTATATACATCGACGCTAGGAGATGTGGCTCCGAGGCCCGATTTGTACGGAGGAGTTGCCGGCCAAACCTCAAATTTGAGACGATGGTCGTGAACGGTACCGACCTGAGATTTGCTCTCTACACGAACCAGATGATCGAGCGAGGCGCTGAAATTACTATCGCCTGGGAATGGGACCATTCACTTCCATTCAACAAGATGCTCGAGGATATCGCGACCGAGGATATAGATCCGGAGCATTTGCAAAAAATGGCCAAATGGGCCGAGGTCATCACCACCTCTGTGGGCGAATGTGCTTGTGTTGACCGAGAAACATGCATCATGGCCCGATTGAGAGGGGATGCCCCGGTCGGAAAATCGAAAAAGACCTCCAAGTCAGGTACAAAGCGGCGCTGGCGAGAGATGCAAGACTCTAATCCGACCGGCCGAGACGGCAGCCCGGAAAAGCACGATCCGGAGAATAAATACAAGAGACGATCTTCCAGTTCCTCCTCCCACCGAAAATCCGAAAGCAGAGATAGAACGCCTACCTCCTTGATATCTGGGGATATCACCCAGAGCAGTGTGATCACTGACCAAAACTCATCCGCGCGGGAAGCCCGAAAGATGAAAGAAACCATAAATCTTATCGAGAAACTCACCAATCCGGATTCCTCACACAACAGGGGCAAGCGAGTCAAGCGTTCGGGCCAGTCATCTGCAATCCAATCAATCTTACCCATTGTAGCACCGGATCCGACGGAGAAACCATCCAAGCCGTCAGCTGATCAGCCTTCGGTTCCTGTTTCCTCAATAATCAGACAAGTTCCCATCCTCCCCGATGCAGCGCATCCCACGCAAATTAGCCCCAAGGCTCTACATGTCAATGGGGCATCGCCACCACGTGTTAAACGCAAGGCTTCTTACGTTGATGGCGGCGTCCAAACCGACACAGATTCTGTCACCCACCTTCCGGCACACAGTTTGCCTACTAGCCGGAAGATGAGAATTCTTGCTCAGTTTAGAACACAGAACCAAGAACGGGACAGAGGGTTGAAGAAGCAGCTCTCCATCGTCAAGGAAGAAGGATCACCCGCTCGAGAGATCAAGCTCGAGCCGGACAGAGATATCACTATGGCCGACGCGGACACTATCATGGAAGCTAGCCCTCTCGTAACGCCTGCTCTTGTTGATCAGATTGCGTCTCATATCTCGCTAGCCAACGGCTCCGAGATGGTGATCGACTCATCTGTCGTCGATCCACTATCGGTTTCTGGTGATAATGAACCCATCGCGAGCCCTCAAAAACCCTCGGAGCTTCTTGTACAACTGCCACCTGCCCAGGCGTTTACAAACGCGCCGACAACACCTGCTTTACAAGAGACAACGAAACTACAGCCGCTCCAGACTCCCTCTGGTTTTACAGTGTCTCCATTATCACCGTTTCCCCCACAAACTCCTAATGCGACAGCCCCCACTAGTGCGCAACCTTTACTAACGCCTCCTTCTGCCCAAACTGCTGCCACGATTCCCGCGAAAAAATCGATGAGCCTCCGTGATTACACCACTCAAAGGAAGGCAAAGTCAACTGAAAAAGATGGGGTTCCTGCTGCGAGCATTTCGCCTCCGATCACTGATGGCAAATCGGATATCAATGGCATAAGCACAGCTTCTACCATGGATATAGATATCCCGAATCCCTCTTCTAATGTTTCAATAAATGGACTTCGAGGACCTTGAAAAGAGTTGATTACGAGGGAGTTTCTTGAATGCGAAAGATTAAGAGGGGCGTTTTCTGTCTGGTTTTGTGACACGTCTCCTGTCCTTTTTTATCATAATTTTTTTTTTTTTTTTTGAATGAGCCTTTTTAGATACCTCTTTCACGCGTGGCTGGGAGTTTCTCCGGAGTTTTCTTTCGTGGTGCTTTTTATTTGTCTTGGGCGGTTCTCTTTCGCTGATATCCTTGCCTTGGGTCTTTCTCTTTTCTTCTCGGGATCATTACGACATTATTATTCTTATTGTAGTCTCCCTTGTTCTAGTTGGTATTTGGAGATACATTGAATTGTTTTCCTGCCAATTCCAATCCCTCCTCCACACATCACTTCGATTCCCTCTTGTTCCTCTTATATACAGCATTCCATCGAAATTAAGTGTCTCCTTTTTCCTTCCTTTTCATGTTGGGCTTTGCATATGTCTTTTTTCCACGGCTGGGGCGTCACAAAACTACAAAAAGCTACCGATTATTTACCCATTACCCCCCATTCTCTTCTCATTTCTCTACGAACCAAAACTTTCACCTTCCCTTATAACTTCTTGTAAATTCACACTTTTCTTTCTCTATATATATCTATATATATTTCAATATATCTATTAAACGATCAGCCGACATGATGGGAAGAATAAATATTATCTACTCTATGCTCTCCTGACTATAGCGTATGAATGTTCTTCGTATTTCTCTTATATAGTAAACATTAGGGATGTAGCAAGGGGTACTATCACAAAGAACCATTCATTCAGTGCCCGCTACCATACCCGGTAATACTCCATTTCGACTTATCTTATGTGGAGGAGATCACAGGCATCGTAACTTTGGTGTGCTGACAAAGCGACTTGTGGGTTTTCGTTCAGACTTCCATTGCGTGCAACCCATTGACTAGTGCTACAAATTATAACTTCGATCCAAGTAAGTAAAAATATAGGAACAAGACCTCGAGCTCTCAAAGGAATACCCCCTTTTCGCGGATTCCGTAGTCCCTCCGATTGTTCGCCAACAATATCGACATTTCGGTGTTCAGAAGGAGTAGGACCAAGAAATTACGAGATTACTATTTCGGCAGGATAAAAAGCAGCGGAGGAAGGGAGAAAGACTATGGAAAGTTGCAAAGCCCTGTGGAAATAAGTGATAACGAATGAAAAAGCTCAGTTGGAACACCGTGATAGCAAAGTACAGAGAAAGAAGAATTATGAAAATGAAAAAAATGCTAAATCCATTCACAACTTAGTTGCCAGCCTTCTTGTAGGCCTCGTCAATCTCTCCCTTGTATTTTTCAGTCAATCCTCTTCGGTTCAGCTTCATCGCGGCGGTCAACATGCCCTGTATCAATACATATCATTAGTCTCATCCGATATCAATTGAAAGGGTTAGGGAGCCAAAGTAACGTACACTTTGTGGGGTCCATTCCTCGTCAGCGATAACGACACCATCGATGATTTCAATTCCGATAAGGCCTCCTTTTCGTCCAACGGAAACTAGATCCTTCAAGACAGCGGCTTGAACCTTGGCATTGTGAGCAATAGTCTCCAATTCGTCGGTCTGGACACCGAGTTGATGGGCGAGATTCTTGACGTTGACTTCGTGGGGTTGGATGAGAGCAACGGGTTTGGCTTTTTGTGGGTCGGCATAGATGCAAATGTTGGCAACATAGGCGCAAGATCTGTAAACGGATTCGAGCTGCACGACTGCATTAGTATGTTTGATTTATGAATAAGAGGTACATATATCATTAATACCTTTTCGAGGGCAATATATTCTCCGTGGAGTGTCTTGACCAAGTTCTTTTTCCTGTCAATGATCTTCAAGTGACCTTGCGAAGTCCATTCGCCGACGTCACCGGTCTTGAACCAGCCGTCTTCGGTATAGGCCTCGCTAGTTTCTTTTTCATTGTTGTAGTACTTTTCAGCGACAGCAGGTCCACGGATCCAGATTTCTCCCTGAGGTGGATTGCTGGCGCTAGAGTACCCGGCGTCAAGATAGTCAACCAACTTGATTTCGACGGCACCAACAGGAGCACCAAGCGAAGTGTTGGACCATTGGTGAGGGTTCATGATGCAGCCGTTGCTAAAGTTCGTAGAAATATCAGTAAATCATCCTGATGATATATCAATAGTACCGAACTTACGCGCATGTTTCAGTCAAGCCATAACCGATAATCATTGGAGCAATGGCCATCGAGATAAAGTGCTGGGTCTCCTTGGCCAGTGGACCACCACCGTTGAAGCAGACTCTGAGCCGACCTCCGGTAGCGTCGCGAACCTTGCTAAAGACAACAGCATCAAGAATACCAGCTCCAGGGATTCCAGAGTTGAGGAGGAACGTCTTAGCAGACATGGCGCCCCAGAAGAGTTTCTGACGGAGAGCGGGTAGCTGCTTTACACGGATCTCGATACCCTTTTTGACTGTTTCCCAAACTTGCGGTACGCCAATTAGGATAGTCGGCTTCAATTCACGAATATCACCTGCAGAGTTCTTCATGGATGCATCGGTCAGGGTTCTGATAGCACCGTAACCCATGGTGCCGCCCCAGTAGAGAACGACGTTCTCGAACGCGAATTCGAGAATATGGGCGAGAGGTAGGTACGCAAGGAGGGTATCTTCTCCACCAACAAAATCACCAACGGCGGTGTGAATACCAGCAACTACCAACAGCCCAGAATTAGTATTAAATTGTGACGTTATAATTAATTTTTCAGTCGATGCTTACCGCTAGCAACAACGTTAGATTGCTTAATGTAGACACCCTTTGGAGTACCGGTGGAACCCGATGTATACATGATGCAAGCCAAATCTGTAGGTTCGGGTGGGTTTGATTCAACGGGGTGCTCTTTGCCCTTGGCTTTAACATCTTCCCATGAGAGAATGGTAAGGTGTGGATGGGCGCTCTGAAGTTTTTCCTTGTGTTCTTCGTTTGGTGCGCCATCAGCATCGTTGTAGATGATTAAAGTGACTTCCTTAGCGGTCTTTAGCGGTTCGACGAGGTTGTTGAGTAGATGAGCATCAAGCATGATAGCTTTAGCGCCGGTTTCAACGAGAGCGTGAGTAAGACCGCTTTGGCCGAGAGTATCGTAAGCTGTTGTGATAGCCATTCCCTGGGACATGGCCGCTAAGAACTATTAGCCCTGCGTTTTTACGTGCAACGTATAGACCTATTCAACATACCGTGAGCTGTCGACAACCATTGCGCACTAATCGCACACGATATTAGCTTTCGTATTCATCATCCCCCTTCGTCACCCATCCTCAATGAGCACCGGCAACTCACCTCGTGGCAGCGTAAATTTGTATTCTGTCACCCTTCTGCAGACCAAGCGAAACCATACCAGCGGCGAGATCTTTACAGAGCTGGTGATACTCGGCGTATGTGATGAACTCGTACGGCGACTTTTCGAAGTACGACCATTCCTTCGGAACTTCGGTTTCCTTTCCATCAATGACTTTTTTGATCATCTTGGTCTCCTTGTGCATCTTGACCAATTTTCTCCAGCCGACGCATCGGATGTCTGCGAATTTAGTGGCGCTTCGGACGACGATGTCCCAGACAGTGTTAATGTCGTCGGACGGGCGTTCCCAGATGCCATCTTTAGCGGCAGGATGTCGGCGAGGGATGCCTTCTCCCTCGACTTTGTCTACGCCAGTGACTTCGACGGAAAAGGGCGGCTTCGCCGTCATAACGGGGTACAGGTTTCCTCCCTTCATTGTGACGGTTGTTTGGTTGCTAAACGAAAACTCGGACCGATGCTCAACAAGTATTCACGGTTGTGTTCGGAAGACTTCCTACAGAACGAAAGAAGCCCGATAATGTTAGTTAGGAGTGACCCCCGACGAGATGACGGCAATAACAATGATAGTAAAAAGATGGGGGGATGTGGTAATATATCGATCTCGCTCCTCCGGGCGTGTACAACGCGGTCCCAGAAAAGGCGAAGGAAAAACGTACGCAGACACGGATGACGTCGACAGCTCCCAACGGGCGACGACAAACTGAGAAAAGCGTGAAGAGAAAGAGGAAGAGAGAACGGCGGCTCTCCGGAACAACAGGTGATGTCAAGTCCGCGCAAGGTCTCGGTTTGTAGAGCTTGTGAGGAGGAGAGTGAAGGAAGGGGGAGAGGAAGAGGTTTGCACAGGCGGAGGGTTTTGTTGGGAGCAAGCAAGCCAGCAGAGATTACACACGCTGTAAGCTGCAGGAATGTGCCTGTCGCGGAAAGAAGCAGGTGGGCGAAGAAGGAGAGAGCGAGGAGGAGCTTGGACTGGGTTTACGCGGAGGGTAAAGTCTGAGAGCTGTGCGAAACGCCCCGTTTGCGAACGGAGTGCGACAGCGGCAGCAGCAGAAGCAGCAGCAGAAGCAGAAGCAGAAGCAGAAGCAGAAGCAGAAGCAGAAGCAGTAGCAGGAGCGGGTATCACGGAGTTCACAATGTCATATCATCGGGGTGGATCTGGGGTAGTAGGCTCTGTGGAGCATCGACTGGGGGCGGTGCAGCAAACTTGCCTTTGGCGGTGGGGAACGTCGTCCTCCACCTCTCTCTGTCTATCTGTCGCTTCTGTCGATTGTCGCGAAGGCTTTCTCAGGCAGGGGCGAGGATCAACAGCGGGCAGCAGAGTATTTATTTATAAGAGAAAGGAAAGAAGAAGAAGGAGAAGAAGAAGAAGAAGGAGAAGAAGAAGAAGAAGAAGGGTGGCTGGGTGCTCGATCTATCCTCTCTTCCCGTCACAGCCAAGCAGCTTTGGTCTTCTCGCGTTTTCTGGGCTGGAGGGCAGCTGATAATGAGAATAACCCGCTCGCTCGCTCGTTCTTCGTCCTCCGGGGTCTTCTGAGCAATCGCGATATTACGTGAGGATGGAAAGTGCACTGCCCTCCGGTGTCTGCACGGGTTAGCTCAGGCTAAGGAGACTCGGTCTGGGGAAGCCCTTGGCGAGACAGCAGAAACGACGCCTGTGGAGATATCGACGGCAGACTGGGCGTTTCTTGGGATGTCCTGGCGTTGGATCGAAAGAGGAGGGAGGGGTCAGACGACTCCGGATTGCTTGACGTCGTAGACGCGGATTAGGACTGTTCTCGCTGAGATGGAAGAAGACTCGGATAGCAGGTGAATGTGATCCTTCCAAGACTCTCCTCGAGGGACCGACTGGCTCGTATAAGAACCTCCCACCGTGCATGGATGGCGATATATATCGCATTGGCAGACCGAGGCTGAACCAACCTGAGGTTTACCCCCCTAGATACAGGCCTCGTAGCTATCGTGAATGTGATCATTCCGTATTGACATCCTCACTGACCTGCTCAGAACGAGGGCTTCATTTCAAAGGGGACGTGAATGATGCATATGTTCATCAGAATACCGAGGCCCGATGCTTGGCTGCAATGCTCGATAAAGAGAACCCCCCAGCCAGAAAAAGTCTGCGATACCAACCTGTCTCTCGCCTATTTTTCGCTTCTGAGCAGGTGGGTAAATCTGCGACTGCCCCTCGATAATTCCGCCGCCTGCAGCTGTGAACCATTTGCCTCCCTCGTGCTTGGGCGCTGCATGCACAGCATCTCCCAATTGACGTCAGAATTGTGCGTCCGCGGAGACTTCGACGCGGATAGAACCGCGCGCCCGCGATGGCGAACTTGACAGCGCTCCTCGAAGACGACGACGAAGTACAGGACCCCGAAGAAGGCTAGTACCCCAGAGCATTCTCCTCATGGCTGCCTTCTCAGCCAGCTCATCTCGCTAACGTATTTCTTCCTATCTCAGAATGTTTTATCCTTTTTTCCAACAAGCCGCACAACAGGGTAAGAAGGAAGATCTTGGTACCAACAGGATTATTGTTGGCGGAATTACAATCTGCATTTGAGAAAAAATCTTCACCAGGCTAAACATTTCCATAAACAGGACCTGGGATTTGTTAGCCGCACCGAATCCAGTGTTTCGGTTACGGTCAATTCCAGGGATTTCACCATTCACCAGTCGCCTTCTTTGCTCACATCAACAAGAGAGGCAGGTACCACCGGGGCTGTTCTCTGGAAAGTCACTCCTCTTCTCGCAGGATGGTTGGTTCATCCTTCCAATACGGTTGCTCGGCACATACTCAAGCCGACCTCTGTCGTTGTCGAGCTCGGAGCCGGCACATCGGGCCTTCTCGCTCTCTCCTTCGGCCCGTCAGTTGCAGATTATCTTGCCACGGACCAAGAATACTGTCTCAAACTGCTGCGGAGGAACATATTGGAAAATATCATAGAGAGTGATAGACGCCCGCATGGAAAGGGTAAGGCGCCGAGCAAAAAAGCCAAACGATCAGTTGAACCATCTCGCCTTCCGGAGAAGATATCAGTGCTTCCCCTTGATTGGCAATTGACAGAAGTATCATCAATTCCTGAACTCAAAGGCAAACAGGTAGACGTGGTAATAGCTGCAGATTGCATCTACAACGAGAGCTTAGTCGAACCACTAGTTAATACTATGGTCGATTTAAGTATAATGAACAGGGACGGTGATGACGAAGGTGGTAAAAATGAAACGCTGGTTCTGATCGCACAAGAATTGAGATCCCCAGATGTATTAGAAACGTTTATGAAAGCATTCCATGCCAAGTTTAGAGTATGGCGTGTACCAGATAAGCTATATCGAGGTTGTGGAGACGGCGGCCAAGGGCTTATGGAAGGTGGCGGCTATGTCACACATATTGGGATTTTGAGATAGCAGATAAATGAAACAAAACTAGCATCTCGCGAAAGTAAACGATCGGGCTCGGCTTCTCTTCCTCGGTCAGACCCTTGTCTCAATCATAGCTCGTAAATAAGCTAGAGGCGCAAAATTCAGCCGTTTGTTACCAGCTGCTCGAGCTTCCACCAAGCTTCGCTGTTTTCAACTAACCCGAACCAAGAACCGTGAGCTCGATCTTTACTTTATAAAGCCAAATATTCAATTTCAGAACAATAGATATACTTATCGATCGATCTCACAAACTCAATACTAACATGAGAACCCAAGTAACCAGTCTCAACTTTATTTTCAGCAGCCATCGTGGTATGCTGCATAAACATGCTTTCTATCCGAAAGCTGTCCTTCGAAGTTTGAGGCGGCAGAGTACTGCTCCGGCAAAATCCCGGCCACTGGCCGGAGTTCGAGTGCTGGATCTCACAAGAGTGCTCGCTGGGGTACGTGACCGATAGTCCAAACTTGCAACATCAACACATCTCTCACGCATTGTTGTAGCCATACTGCACACAAATCTTGGGGGATCTAGGGTTAGCCGCACTGAAACCTATACCATTTTCATTACGGGTACTGATATCTAGTACTAATATATCTGCAGTGCCGATGTTATTAAGATAGAACATGTTACCCGAGGTGACGACACTCGAGCTTGGGGACCACCTTTCGCACCACGCAAGGATGGGAAACCAGGACCTGGGGAGAGCGCCTATTTTCTAGCGGTGAGTAACCTCTTTTTCATTGGGAAAGTCTTTACTTATGAAGGTCTTAATCGAAGGTGAACAGGTTGTAGAAATAATTTCTTCCTCGAACGGAGTACAAATCTAATCATCCAACTACCCAAAGGAACAAACGATCCCTCGCCCTTGACTTCAAAGCCGCCGAGGGTCAAGCTATCATCAAAGATCTCGCCAAAACGAGTGACGTCCTTGTAGAGAACTATCTTCCGGGGACACTGGCAAAATATGGCCTCGATTACAACTCTTTGAAATCGGAGAATGAAGGTTTGATATACGCCAGTATCACCGGCTATGGTCAGACCGGTCCATACAGTGCGCGGGCCGGATATGATGTCATGGTCGAGGCGTATGTTCACCAAGATAATAAACATTCTTTTCGGGTTCTACTAACTCAACGTAAACCAGCGAGATGGGCTTGATGCATATAACTGGAGAACGTGACGGCCCACCTGTCAAAGTTGGTGTGGCTGTTACCGGTAAGAATTCTATATCCGTTAATCATGTAATTCCGCTGGTGCTAGCGTTGACACAATCTTATCAGATCTGACCACCGGACTGTACACATCAAATGCTATACTAGCCGCTCTCTACTCCCGGACATTGACGTCACAAGGACAGCATATTGATATGTCGCTATCCGACTGTCAGGTGGCAACACTGGCCAACATAGCATCCTCGGTCCTTGTTTCCGGAAAACGGGACGGTGGTAGGTGGGGCACTGCCCATCCTAGCATTGTCCCATACGAAGCATTCCCAACATCCGACGGGAGTATCTTACTCGGGGGTGGGAATGATAGGCTGTTCGGGATTCTCTGTAAGCGGCTGGGATATCCCGAATGGTCCACGGATGAGAGATTCGTGACGAACGATAAAAGAGTCGAGTACAGGAACACATTAGTACCAATGATTGGAGAAAAGACAAAAGAGAAGACTACCCAGGTGCGTTTCATCGGTTTTGATCGGTGAATTCATAGGTTTGACTTGCGTGACAGGAATGGTTGTATATATTTGAGGGCAGTGGAATGCCATACGCGGCCGTCAATGATGTCCACGATACGCTTACGCACGAACACGGTACGTATTGATAGCCAAGATTTTATCTATTTCAGCTGACTCGTATAGTTCTGGCTCGAGGAATGGTGCAGGAAGTTCACCATGAGACCTGCGGACCAATGAAATTGGTAAATACCCCATTCAAATTTTCTAATGCCGAAGCCTCTATCCGGAATGCCCCACCCACCCTAGGGCAAGATACGGATGACATTCTCGAGGAACTTGGCTTTACGGCAGAAAAAATCAACGATTTAAAAACGGAAGGGGTAGTTGCTTGATCTGTGAACTTAGAACTTAGAATATAGGTTATACCAATCACTATAAAAGTGCATTTGCGGCATTTTGGGTGAATTTTAATCTTCGGTATCCGTCTTTGATAAATTCAGGAATAACTTCACATGTTGCCTTGCTCTGGACTTCCACGGCCCCTGCTGTACCAGTCATTGTCATGGTCTGGTGTGTACTCTTCATACTCCTCTTCCACCATATTCTCCCTGCCCGGTTCGTTATACTCAGATGCTGCTCGAGTATGAGCCCGGCTTGTAATTTGGCTTCTATATTGGCCTTGGGATAAATCCTCCGCCATACTTTCATAAAGTTGTTGGAGGTCTAACCCGGTTCCTTGATCAAGCCTATTGTACGCGGGGCTCTGAACTCTGCTGTTGGGCGGCGCTTCGAACCTGGAATTCACGTCTTGAAGATATGGAGATTCATCCAACTGGAAGCCTTGAAGTTGAAAGCCTGTAGTTCCTTGATCTTGTGACGGTGGGTTGTTGGGGAGTTGACCATTCTCGAACATAGCCAGCGCCATGTTGTAAAAGTAATCTTGCTGCAGCTGAGAATTTCCATTCCCTTCGTTTCCATGACCCTGTGACGCTATTGGTTCACCCATTTCAATAGGTTCAGGTATAGGAGACTGGTATAAATCTGACTCGGCTTCCTGTTTGATGTCTTCTTCTTTGACAAAAATCTCCGACTCTATTTCGTTGGCTTCGCGGGCAATGTAATCTAGTTGCCCTTGCCAAAACGGCAAGAGATTATTAAGACCCCCCTCTGTGTTTGCGAGATATTGTTGTAGCAAGGCTGTATGTTCCTCGACGTTTCCGATTGAAATTCTGGGATGGAGTTGGCCAAGCTTGAATGCCACTTCTGCAACAGCTCGATCAGCTAACGATATCTGATCGGGCACTGTCAAAGGTTGCTGATAATTCATCGATTCAGGGGGCCCATAGAATAAAGAATCTCCACCCTTTGAATAGTACGCTTGTGCGTCTGAAATCATCTCTGGGGGTAAATCCATGATGTTCTGAGGATAATTGTAGGCACTCTGGATATCGGCGAATCTATTGACTAGGGCAGCAACCGCGGCTTGTGGATCCGTATACTCTCCAGATTTCACAAGAAACTCGCCATTCTCATGATATAAGAGCTGATCTTCACTTATATCGTATATCGACCCCGGTGGATCCATCGTCTGTAGAATTAAATTGTCTGGTTCGAGGTCCAGCCACGAACCGATTGGCATAACAAGATTGGACTTCACCAAATCCGCTACCTGTATTCCCTCTATATCCCGTCGCCATTTGATAACTAAGTCTGGAAGTCCAATGCAGTCCTCTCCTCTCCACAATGCAATCCCGCTGGTTTCTTGCTCGCTGTTCGCCTGTATACTTTGGGATACTCCGTTTATTACTCCAACTGCTAGTACATCGTCGTTTCCGGGGCCAGGCTGGCAGTCACTAAGCTCAACAGGCTCGGCCGATGGACTGTTGTATGGATATGCCTTTAGCGATAGTTCCGGCGAGCTGGCAAGTTGAAAACCCAACAGGAAAGCTTGGGTTAGCTCCGCTGTAATTATCGCAAGTGGGACTGTAGCTCTGATATGTTGGAACCATTGCATGTTGATGTGGTTGACCAACCGTTTCTCTACGTTGAGACTCCTCTATCATTCGTTTGCAACATAACCTGGTATACAAGTCGACATCAACATAGCGTTTTCTCACACGTTCCAATGCTTGAACCCGACTCGTGGGTCGTGAGAGTGGGTTTAACCCCATTAGAGGTAAATATTTCTAATCAAGCTACCGACAAGACCTGCAAATAGCTTGAACTAGCGTCACAGTTTGTTGTAAAATCTGCGTTGCACAAATTTGGTAGTGTTAAGTTGAATCTATTAAAGCGATAATAATAATTATAAGAGACCTGCTAAGTAAGAACGCCCCGCTAACGCCATGGTTTAAATTATTAAGGGTATATTCATCCTGTCATATCCAGCATTTCCTCCATCTTGACACCTCGCAATAGGACAATCGTATTCCCATCGACACAAGCGTCTCCGATCTTCTCCCCAAAACTGAGTAACCTGCCACTTTCCACGTGAAAGACCCTTAGCTTCTTCTCGTCATCGGAGGACTGATTGTTTAGATTTGGTATTTGTAAATGCTTTGCCGTGATATCCATTGCTCTCCCAACACTCCATTCTTTATTATAAAAGAAAGTTCCCTCCGGTATCTTTGCAGATGTCGACTTAGCTTCTGCCTGGGCGTAAAGATATATCCTTGTGTCTTGGGGCACCTTGTCATCGCCCTTCGCCTCTCTTTTCAGTTTGCTCAATTCAGCCAATCTAGCTGCTACACTCTTTTGTTTTTGAGTTATCGGAGTTGCTTTGATATCCTTCAACTTTGAGCTCCCGCTGGTTGCCCATAACTTGAACTTTGTCAATGCTGACTGTTTCTTCTCTTCGGCTGCCACTGCTGCTGCACTCCTTATTGGTTTACAATCGTGTTGGTCTGGCAATCTATGAGGCAAGCAGAACTGTTTCCGACAAGCTTGACATGAGACCCCTATCATTTTGGGGGTGTTGATTATAGTCTTGCATCCTTCGTTCGCGCAAGGACCAGGGGTCGAAGATGATCCAAGACGTATGCTTGCGCCGGAGACCATTGAAGTCGGCTTACTGTTTAACGAATTTTGTCTGCGCTTTCGAGCCCATTCCCCCTCCTTCGGGCACGTGTGAGCTGTTTCGGTGCGGTGATCGAGACAAAACGTCCTACATCGGGAGAATCGCCATGTTAGAAAATCCCGTCTCCTAATCATGAGAGCGCACGCTTTCCCCACACCTCGGATTTTGGTTCAGACGTACCCTTCACAACTACCACATTTAAATGGCAAAAAGTCTAACTGATGGCATGTCGAAACATCGCAATGCTGCCCTATAGCTGTAACATCGCCCGTAGAATCCATGACTGGTGAACTGCTGTCGTTTTCGTCTGTCGGTACTAATTTCCCCTTGCCTTTGATATCTGTAGTGAACGCCATGGTGAACGGTGCGAGCTGGAGCTTTATAGCGCGGGAGGCTCTTCTCGGCGAGGCCGCGTAATTTCCGCTTTGTAATGATAGGATATTCGAATAATGCTATTGCCGACTTTAGCTAAGTTTGGCGGTGAGGGAGACAAGAGGTCGTTTGGAAGCGCAACGGACAGAGACATGAACTTTCGACTGGTTTCTGGAAAGGATGACCTCGCCACCGTGTGACTTCGCTTAGTCAAGTCACCAGCCTCCCCAAACAACGCTGGGCGCCGACAAAAGCGTATCGAATCCTTGAATGAAAGGAGGAATGTCCTTGTTCTCGTCTGAATGTTTGACTTTGTGACAGCCGTTGTGACCGAGTATCGAAACTTCAATTTGCACAATGGACTCCGTTGGCAACAAGAGGGTGAACTCAAGTTGCAGCTCGGCCTGCATGACGATTGTGAAGCCTACTATTATTCATAACAGTACTCTTTTAATCTTTCCAACTTCTAAAGCCTAATAATATATGCAATTATAGTTAGTGCCTTCGGGGCTTTCCATATATTTGGGAGAACGCTGAATCAATTCGCCATTCCGCACTTTTCGGATTATTTCCATCAGAAAGAGCTATCTCTGCATACGTATATCTCAGTTACGCATGCATATAGGCTTGCATCAGCATTAGATGTGTATATACTCGAGAACTCGGCAATATCTCTTCGAGGGTATATAGAAAGAACTCTGTGTAATAGGTATCCCCAAATATAGAAACCATTCGCCAACACAGAAACCCACCCCAGCTCGCCAAAACCAACTCCATGCTGTTTTTCAACCGTTCAACTTCCAAAAACGAACCTTGTGATGATAGTTTGGCTCCAAACCTCGAAAGAGGCAAAAAGAATAGCAAAAGATTGGCCTGCTCCAGGGATTGAACCTGGGACCTCTCACAACTTCAGACTTACGTGTGACGCAAGTGGGCACAACCCGAAGCGAGAATTCTACCACTGAACTAAACAGGCAGACCAGTCAAGCTTGTCGAAGGCGTCTCAGAAATGTATTATAAACCATTTATCTTTCTCGCTTCGCCATTTGGAAACATTTTCGTGCCACCTCCTAGGGTTTCGAGCAAGGAAATGGTGGTAATATCCCATGGATAATGTGCCATGATCAACGGCACCTATTTCTTTACCCATCAAGCATGCATGTAGGCATATACTTGAGCAATGCTGTCATAAAACTAACGAGCTGCCCCTAACGTTGGATGCTATGAAGTAATAATAAACAATTATGGGCTATTAAAGTCAGAGGAAATGACGTTGTATTGTGTCGGAAAAGCTACTGTAGCAAAATTTTAAATACAAAAAGGTGACCATGTGCCAATGAGTTTATTGCTAGTATCATACAAAATAACCAAACTTTTACGCCACAGACTCCATCTCATCTATCTTACAAACGCATTCTCAAATTTAAAGGGTCTCACCAGCTGCAAAATCGATCGCTCGCATGCCATCTGGTGTAACTCTGACAGATCCAGCTTTCACAAGCTGAAAAATCAATTAGTGATGAATGATAAAGGGTTTGGAGGAATATACTTACAGCTGTTTGAAGATCATCAAGGAGGTCCTCGCAATCTTCGATACCAACGCACAATCGGATGAGATCCTCGGCAAGATTGCGCTCCTTACGAGTCTTCGCGTCAATTGAGGCGTGGGACATGCGTGTGGGCACTAAGAGAGAGAGTCAGCTTGATCATTTAAGAATCAACCGGGCGTACTTACTGCTAATCAGGGAGTTGACGCAGCCGAAGCTGACGCTGATGGCCCAAAGACGAGTGGCCTCAACAATCTTCTCGCTGACATCGACATCACCAGTCTCAAAGCTCAGGACGGCGCCAGCGCCGCGAGCCATGCTCCAGTGGAGATCGTACTGTGGGTGACTTCTCAATCCAGGGTATCTGACTTTGAAGCCAATGTCTTCGAGGAAAGTGGCGATTCTCATAGCGTTGGCTTGCTGTTTTTCCATGCGCACGCCGAGCGTCTTGACTCCACGCATGAGTAGCCAGGAATCAAAGGGGCTCAGCCCGCAACCGCTAGCATTGATTGTAAAGTAGAGCTTTTCACCAAGGGCGAGATTGTTGACGGCGATGACCCCGGCCATGAGATCGTGGTGACCGGAGAGATACTTTGTGCCGCTTTCGTAGACGATATCGGCGCCGAGGTCGAGCGGATTTTGGAGCATTGGTGAGAGCATGGTGTTGTCGACGGCCACGAGGGCGGCGGGGTTGACATCGTGCGCTATCCGAGCGATTGATGGAATGTCGACGATCTTGATCAAGGGATTCGTTGGGGTTTCGAGCAAGACGAGCTTCGTCTTGTCGTTAACGTAACTTCTGACATTCTCAGGGTTTGTGGTGTCGATGTGGTGGACCACAATGTCGCCATGAGTGCTGAGGTACTTTAGCAAGCGATTGGTGCCGCCGTAGAGGTCGTCGCCAGCGATCACCTCGTCACCCGGTCTGAGCAAACGGGAGATGACATCCATGGCAGCCATGCCGGAGGAGACGGTCAGGCAGCGGTTGGCCGACATGATTTTGGCGAGGTGCTTCTCGAGGTGGGAGCGGGTGGGGTTCCCGGAGCGAGTGTAGTCATATTCCGAGCCACCGGCACCGGAGGATTGCTTGAAGGTGGCCGTCTGCGAGGTGACAACAAGTCAGTATAAGCTATTTGGTAAATAGAGCATCAGGGGTGGATTGACCTGATATATTGGCATGGAAGAGGCATTGTACTGGTCGCCGTGCTCGGTGTAGACCAGCTCAGTGGCAAGAGCGTATCGTTTGCCATTTCGTGGAGTGGAAGGAGCAGGCGAAGGAGGAAGATTGTTCCCGTCAATGTCGAGCTTTCCCAGCGCCTTGCCCAAGTCAGCGGGAGGGGGAGGAGCGGACATGTCTTCTTCTTCAGCGGAGAGGATATCGATTGCGCAATTCTGAATCTGCAGGCGCTCGACCAATTAGCGACTGAGGAGCATTATGCGGGGGAGATGCAGATATATACGGGTGATGTGGGATGAACGGGCACTCACCTGGTATTCTAACAATAACTGCTACTCGCACCGGTCTGTCAAGCTGTTGATAGGAGAGCGGTGATGGAGTGAAATGTTGGAGATGTCGGACTGTTGGATGGTTGAATGCGGCACTTTTGAGGCCCCGACGTCGGATAAAAAGCCAATCGAGCACGCAATCAAATTAATAAGCCCGGCCAGCTTCCCCGGACGGACCTTCGCCCGCCCAGAACGCCTGTACCCACTTAAGTACTCACTTGAGTACTCACTTGAGCACCTAGGTAGATATATTTAGGTAAATACTGGACTCGCTGTTCTGCGGTCGCTTGCGGGCAGGGATTGATTGGGGAGCGACCATGCGGCTTAGCCTGTGGCATCGCCATCCAAACATCTGTCCACTTTGACTCTGGCTCTCTCCGCCGGTATATAATTCGGTCCCCAAGAAGTATCCGCGGTCACACTATTCCGAAACGACATGACTGGTCCCTCACCATGAGGCTCTTGCACTCCGTCCCGGGCGTCTTCTTGGCCACCGCCTGTCTCTTCGCTCGTGGTTTCGCCATCTCCTCGTCGTCCGAAGACTTCAAGGCCGCCACATACGCTCTGGGTGATTCGGTCCCCGTATCCTGTCTCAACAGGACGCTGTACGTTATTGCCATCGCTATCATCCGTTCGTTGGGCTAATCAGACATCACAGCGAGGCCGGTGAACATGTCACCGACGAGCATGGCATCCTTCAATACATCCCTTTCCTCACCTGTAGCGAGACCGGCAAGCCTCTCGAGTTCAAATACCTCTCCGAAGCTCCGATAAACTGCACCGTCAAGAGCATCACCGCTGACATCTTTCATCTCTGGGAATTTTACATCCACAACGACTCGCCGCTCGCGTGTCGCGTGCCCGCGCGGCCCCAAACGGGCGACAGGCGTATCACTGGTGACGTAGGCGTAGAAGACGGGGAGTGGATTCCATTCGGTACGCGCAATATAATCACAACCGTATCCGATGTCCAACATCTAACTTTGCTAACAAACGCAGTCATATCTCTAATCGGCAAACTCGATCTCTCGCACCTCCACATCTCAACCACCCTCAATGTCATAATGCACACCGGCGTCTTCGCGCAAGACGCCGACGAGCTCCTCTACCCCGGCACAATTGACTCTGCCACCGCCTACTCCATCTCCCCAAACATCGGTTCCACCCGCATCATCATCGGCGACAACCTCCCCCTCCGCTTCAGCATACGCTGGTACACCGGCACCGACCTGCCGCTCTCTGACTCCGCCGTTAACGACTGGGGGAGAAACAGATGCTACGGCGAACACGTCACCTTGTCGACCTTCATGTACTGCATCTTAACCGCGATCTGCACCACAATCGGCTGCACCGCGTGGTTCCTGGGATTCGAATTCCCAAAGAGGCTCAGAAGAGTGAGAATAGGCAGCGCCGGTAGCGGCTACGCTGTCGGCAACAATGGGTACGCTACCGTCTCCAACGGCGGTAGCCCCGGCCCAGGCAGTGGTTGGTATACAAAGAAGGACTGAGTTCAGCGTGTTCTGTTTATGACGAAAACCTTGCATATTGTATCATATATTCCATAATTAAATTACGATTTATCGACCGGAACACCCGCTTCACACAAAAAGCCAATATGGGAATCAAACAGAAAAAGAAGAAAAAACAAAGATACCGAGTACATCAAAACTTGAGCCTGTTTAGCGACCTCTCCTTCAGCGGACTGTCACCGTTTACTCTCTTTCGTTTTAGCGTCAGCACTTCGCTTCGCAGTGCCGAGTTTTCGGCTTCTAGTTCTCGCACGTACTGCTCGATCTCAACATCACGTGCTCTATCGTTCTCATCATTCGATTCTGCGGAAACGTTAGCTTAGCTTTTCGAAATATAGCTTCGGATGTTTGCTTACCTAGTAGAGTCCTCTTCAACATATCTAGCTTTCGATCGAGGTGCTCTTCTTGATTCTCATTTTCCTCGTCAATCTTGATGAGCATCTTGCGCTGCAACAATCCTATCCGCTTCTCCATGTCATTGGTGACTTCCTCCCTCACCGCCCTCTCGATCTCTAGATACCGCGTATTGGCTGCCTCGAGTTTCCTCTCCATCTCCAGCCTATTTTCCTCGGCGTCTTTCAGCTGTTGTTGCAGCATCGCAATCATGGATGCTGCATCCTGCGACATTGCCGACTCTGGTCTTTCGTCGGGGAGCACAGCTGTACTCCCGCTCATCGAGCTCCCTTGGCTGTACTGACTGAACTGGCTTGTGGCGCTAACATTCCGGCTACCGTTCAGTACCTGCATAGGGGTCCGCATGTTGACAGAACTCTTTGCTAAGGCGGAGTACTTCAGCATCTGGCTGGTCGCGTTAAAGTCACCTGACGGATCTGCGGTCACGATGATACTAGCGATCTGGGGTTCCGTCGCCGGGTTGTAGCTATTCGTGAACAGGAGTTCGGTCAACTTGGACTGTCTGTAGGGAATCTTTCCCGTGTGACCGGACGACTGAGTTGATATCTCGAGGCATTGACCCAAGAACATAAGAGACTTGTTAATATGGCCTCCCTCGGCAAGTCTGTCGCCGGCGGTCTTTGCGTTCCTCGCTCGCTCGGAGCCCGCCAAGTCGACGATTGTGAAGGTGGACTCCCTAATTTTCGTCGAGCCGTCCAGTTTGCTCTTCTTTAGTCTTTTCAGCTCCAAAGATATGAAACAGTGTGAACGGGAGCTCTTGTCATTGCTGCCAGTTTCACCGTGCGATCGCTGGTATTGGCCGACACCGAGGACTTGTAGGGCCTCGTACAGGTCGGTTACCATGACCTTGCGTAAACCGGTAACGACTTTGCGATCACCACTCGATTTCGTGCTTTTGAAGAGAAGAGCCTTCCGGCGGGCTGCGTTGGATGGTGCGAGCAGATCGAAAATCTTGTCATTGTACACTTCATAAATCGACACTAGGACCGCATATTTGGTAGACGAGGAACCGCTGCATTCAACCACGTGCGCATCGACGGATGGTTTTGTCGGACAGGAGTTTGGTTTTGGAATTTGGTGCGGTTCGACGACGGCTGTGACTTTGCTCATGAATGCTGTGCAGTCCATAATTTCGGCTTCGGCGTCATTGCATTGTGTGATTTGGGAATCCGACATCTGTGGCTATTAGCGACGAAATGATAGAGTGCGAGGGCGCGGTTATTACCAGTGTGATTCTCTCACCGAGCGATCGGAACAAGACATCCAACGACATTTGCGTCATGCCCCTCTGCTGCTTGCTCCCTAGTATTGTGTGTGTCTATAAATGTTGATTAGCAGAGCGCCGTCTACACGAATCTTGACTCTCCTGTACCTTTCCACTCCCTGTGACACCGAGTGTTGCCAACAAGCCGTCCCTGCCATCTTTAATCACAGGCGTCAAAATTGGCGCGACAATGTGACCAAAAACATCGGCCTGGTCAGACGACTGTTCTAAAACTTCGGTAAAACTGAAGGTTTCTATCTTTTGGGAGCGATGGTTCGACGGTGGGTGTATTGTGACTTGTGTGCTGGTTCCGCTCTCGATTTCCTCGTCTGATGCGGTTGGTGACGGCGGAAGAACTGTCAGGAAGGGTTCTTCTAGAGACGAATTGACATGCGGTGGCCGTAGCCGTAGGTACACCTGAAAAGCCTGCTGAACTTCCATTTTTATATGATCACGAATGCGCCCGAGAGTATTGCGAGAGTATATGCGATGGGGAGAGAGCGACGGCGTTATCACGACGGGCAGCAGGGGAGGTTGATATGCGATAGTGCGAAAGAGAAGGTGCCACAGCACGCCCCCGTTTGTTTACGCTGCGAGCATGAGAATGCGTTGTCGTGTTGTCACCACAGCAACAACACGTCGGTCAGCTCGAAGATCTCTTGGCAGTCAAACAGCAACTCGACAACACAACGCAACACCATCCAACTGCAACCGCAACTACACACACTCTCTCGCGATAGCACACGCTTGAGACGAGAAATGAGGAACGTCCACGATGGAGCCATCGCCCGGTGACAAGAAGCCGGCTAAGCCCTCGTCTTATACCATCCCCGTCAGTACCGGCCATGAAGACCTGCTGCACGGAGTCGCTTACGGTTCGTACAATCGGCCTCCCCCCCGGATTTGCTACAACCATGTCTAATATATATTCATCAAGACTTCTACGGCCAGCGGGTAGCGACCTGCTCCTCCGACCAGCGTATCAAAGTGTTCGATTCCACCGAGGATGGCGAGTGGAAGGAGAACGATACCTGGGGCGCGCACGACGCAAATATCTCCAAGATTGCGTGGGCGCACCCTTGTTTTGGCCAAATACTCGCCTCGTGCTCTTTCGACCGTACCGTCAAGATATTCGAAGAACAGGAAGCGGAACCAAAGAGCAGTGGAAGGAGATGGCGACAGATCTCTCGGATGATCAGTGACACCAGAGGCGCCATCTGTGATATCTCGTTCGCGCCGGCAGCGGTGGGGCTCAAGCTAGCTTACATCTCATCCGATGGATTGGTACAGGTGCAAGAAGCGATGGAGACGCACACCGTCTCCCGCTGGACCTCCGTTGACGAATTTCGAGTCGTCCCGTCCACGCCGCCGAGAGAAGCGGAAACATCGTTCTGCCTGTGCTACTGTCCCAGCAGATGGGGTGGCGAGCAATTACTAGTTGGAGCGATGGATAAAGTACGGATATACAGACACGACAGCAACGGCAAGTTTCAACCGGCGGAAGAACTTCGCGGGCATAAGGGGTTGGTGAGAGATGTTAGCTGGGCGCCAAATTTAGGTCGAAGTTATCATCTTATCGCCACAGCGTGCAAGGACGGACACGTTAGGATATTTAGGTTGACGGATCCGCGGATGACATTCTCTCCCAAGAGTTCACGACCGGGATCACGATCGAAGGATAGACTCGAAGATACGGGAGGGGAGAAACCGCATTTTGGCGGGTTGACGCGGGAAATGTCCAACCTCTCCCTCGGAGCTGGACGGGGGATGAACCCCACCAACTTTTCCGGGGGAAGCGGCGTGTCGCTTTCCCAGGCGAATTCGTTTGAAAAGGCCGAGGATGCGTTAGGTGTCCTCACCGTGGAAGAGCAGGAAAGTCGAGAACTTTCCGGGTTCACCGTGGAGGAGATTGCGGCGTTCAACGATCACGGACGAGAAGTGTGGCGGGTGGATTGGAATCCTTCTGGAACAGTCCTGAGCAGCGCCGGGGATGATGGCAAGATCCGACTGTGGAGAGCTGACCGCACGATGCGGTGGAAATGCATGTCTGTGATGGGGACCGGGTGGAAGCCGACGAGGCGGCGTGAAGACGACGACGACGATTAAAAATTACCACAATCACAATCTATCTATTGTAGACGTAGACTTAACCTCGCATTGGAAATTTCGCGACAGCTGTATGCAAAAATTATATTGTCCAAAAGTACTCGGTTGATTGGCGTCCTCAATCGAACATGTTTTTTGTATGCCACTTCAACCAATGGAAATGGAGGGAAATCCCCGGCATGCAGTGTTCCCACAAACGCGGGTCCGAAAAGAGATACTTGATGGATAACCCGAATTAGAGTATTATATACTGTGCAAGGCGACGATGATACGTATACGTTTTCCAACCCAAGACCCGAAAGAAAACGAAGGAGAAATTGATACACGTTTTTTTTTTGGCTGGTTGATGCTACAATTACCAGCCTCTTTTTTTATATATATATTTTCTTTTATTTCTTGGCCTTGTCGTCGTCGTCGTCTTCAGCCTCCTCTTCCGCATCGTCTTCGGGTTCCTCGCCGTCATCCTCACCCTCAGCTTCTTCGTCGAACTCCTCTTCTTCTTCCTCTTCATCATCCGGTACCTCGGCCTCTTTGTCGCCGTTTTGTTCGGTCTTTCGTCGCTTCACCTTCGGTTCATCCTTCGGTTCTTCATCGTCCTCGCTAAAAGAATAATTACGCGTTAGCGTGGATGAATTCCCCAATCGATAGCGAGGAAATGGGCTTTGTATCACGGAAGCGGACTGGTTTGGACCGCCGTTGTGGGGGGTGGGCATGAAAAGAGGAAAAGGCAGGGAAACAGGGAAAGAACAAAAAAAAAAAAAAAAAAAAAAAGGAAATGGGGAAAACCGTACCCTTCCTCGTCTTCCTCGTCTTCTTCCTCCCTGTTCGCGTCCCGACCCACCACATGTTAGTAAAAAGGCTGATGGAATGTTCCAAAAAATGTAACAATCATTTGACAATTTCAAATAGGAGGAAAGCAAAATATGGTGGTGGTAGTGTTGTAAATTGCGTACTCATCGTCGTATTCCTCTTCGCTTCCCTCATCTGTCGACACGTATCTAAAGAGCGGTGACCTAGTCAGCATGCTAACCCGTAGCACAAGAGCGAGATGGAACGAAAGAGAGGGAAATTCCCATCTTTTCAGAACGGACAATTATCAATCAGATCAAGCGGGGAAAGTGTTGCAAAGCTAAGGCTCAGAAGGAAAGAAACGAGCGAATGGGAAGGGGCGAAAGGCCCTCTTCTCGCCAGGATCCAGCCAATGGCACAAAGAGAAGGATACGGTGATGATGTATGGGAGTGGTAATAATTGTGATGGGCGAGAGAGTCTTAGTGGGATTCCTGTCGGGCTAAGACCAACCGCACCGACCAACGAAAGGGTGCACGTACTCTTCTTCCTCCTCGCTGTCGTCGGACGGAAGGGCCTGGAGCTCTTCCTCTTCCTCGTCCTGCTTTCTCTTGCGGGCAGACATGGCGGGTGATTTGATATATATATTATATGCTGCTGCTGGTGGGTGGTTTGTTTGACTGCTGAGCACGTCCGTCGTGTATTGCAGAGAAAGGAACAAACGAATGAAACGAGGGCAAGAGGACAGAGTTTATTTGCGACAGAATCAAAAAAATAAAATGGAATTGAAATTAAGACACCGTCGAGGAGACGACCACGAGCAGGAGAGAGAAAGGGAAAGAAAAGAGCGCCTGGAGAGCGAGAGCGTTTACATGTGCGGCCGGATAATATAGGCACCTCTGGCCAGAAAATCTGTGGGCGGGACCCAGAGCTTTTTATATCAGAACCACCCACTACTACTGCTACGACCACCACCACTACCGCCGCCGCCGCCTTTTCTCTTTCCTGTTGCTGCCGTTGCTACTTCGTGCCATCCGCTCGATGGGATGAGGGACGAGCGAGCGAGCGAGCGAGGGTGTGTGGGTAGTGGCTGTTGCCCGCCCCCTTCCATCCATCCCTCCCTTCCCTTCCCTCCTCTTCTGCCCTCCTTTCCTTTCGATCTCGCTCTCCAGCATCTGCCGCGGTCTGTTCAGACGAACCACCTTCCAGGCAGTCGTGCTAAGCTAAGCTAAGCTATCGCACACTCTTTGTTGGAAACCCGGAATCGCTGGTGCGAACGTGTAACTGTATGAATCCACACCCATTGTCACTATCAAAAAGGAAAAAAAAAGACATCGTCGAGGAAGACGCACATCAGCCGTCGGAAACACGAAACCGCGATGCGTAAAAGGGGTGCTCGTCCAATGGGCCTGCATCAAGCTGCATTAATCCGGCCAGCGTCTTCCTTTCTTCCTGTCCGTCTGTCTGTCCGTCTGTCTGCTCGTAACCTCCGAGCCCGCACAAGCGAACTGACTAGCCCCGGAACGCTACTCCAACGCAACTCGCCCCGAATACTCATATCGCAGGTGAATGTACGTGGGTACATGCAAAGGAGTGAAAAGAAGAGACCAGAAGAAACTATCTATCCATACTGCACGTCAATCCAATAATGCGGAGACTCGAGTACTCGATACATCATAGGCACAGGCGTTGCAATGAAACGCTGCGTCTCCGCCCTGCCCCAGCCATCCTCCAAAGACCCCCGCTGATGCTTACGCCGATGATGGTGTTTCCTGCGATGTCTGCGGTGTTCCCTTCTAACATCTCGAGCGTGTGATCTGATCGGATCCGATTCCTCGCTCCGGTACCGTCTGGTTCTACAACATCTTTGACATTCACCGTGATTCTTCGCTCGCTTGACCTGTACCTGTGCGTAAGATCTTGACGGCGGAGCGACGGGCTTTGCTCTCTTCATCGGAACGTGACTTCGTTGGGGTAATATTGTTTCCTGAGCCTCGCGGTCACGAAATTTATCTCTCCAGCCATCTAGAAAGAGACCCAGATTCTTCAAACGACGGGTGTTTGCTATATCAAGCATGCCGTCGTTTTTCCTATATGCTTTTTCAGCCCTTATCGGAGGCGTGGGGAGTAACTTATTAGACCACTCCTTTGGCATTTTGGGTAACGACATCGGTTGAAAGATACTTCGAAAATTGATCGCGATATTTCCCCTTGGAGTATGTTTCCGTGGTAAGCTCTTCCGCAGCGAAACCTTTGGTGGTCGCGATGGGGTACTTGTGGTAGGCGGGACAGCGCGGCCATGCGGTCTAGGACCTAGATGTTTAAAAGCATCGAATATCGACGGATCGAACCATTTGGGAGTTTCCGCGTTATCAACTTGAAGCTCAGCTGCCGGACTCTGTCGATATGAAATAGGTCTCTCCGGTGACATATCAACTACGGCTGAGATATGTGGACTCGACCGGTCTCTTTTGCAAAACCCTCCATGGCCTGGAAATGATACCGAAACTGCCGTGGAAGATGAGTCCGCTACATCTTCCATCATCGAAACCTCATCGAAGCGTGCCCTCTGCTGTTCCGTCCAATCTCTCAGCCTCGTGAAGACCGGCAATCTATCCCCTTCAGGTGCCCTCGTCTGCTCCTCGCTGCTTATGATGGTAGAATTCTCCACAATCTTTCCAACCAACGGTTCTTGACCCGCACCTTTCCCCTCACAATCTCCATCTTCTTCACCCTTATCTTCCTTCCGACAGAGACAAAACACATCCTTCACAAATTTCAAGCAAATCTGCTTCCGTTGCGGAGGCGGCGAGAGTGAGCGCTGCGAACCGGGTATGCGACGGTAATGAGAGTGGCGAACATTGTAATCGTCGATAAGATGGCGGTTTTGCACCGGTAGTGGCGACGACATCTTTTGTTAAGAGAAAGTGATCATTATAATCTTGAATCTCGGGAAGTAATGATTGCATCGAGTTAAATCCTGGTGTTCATAGAGCGGTGATATGAGTGACATGGGAGAGGGTTGTATCATCCACTCCGCTGAACTTCCTTCATATCAATCAGATGAGGCGAACTCGGTCCGGTCTACAGCAGTAATATATAGTAATTAAACGTGTCGTCATGTCTCGCTCGAGTTTGTGGGGGTTTATCACTAAGCTGGAAGATCACATATAATCGGTGCAAGAATGTTATTGCTCTTCTCATTCATTTATTACTGCAATTTGTAGTGTAATAATAGCGGTGACGAAAAATTCGTGATCAAACTGGTAAACGCCTCCCAGCCCAACTTTAAAAAAGGATAATTTTTAATACACACTTAGTAAAGAATATCAAATATCCAAAAAACACACACACACACACACACACACACACATCTACCATTCCGGGTTCTTGCTTTTTCCGGCGCGGGGCGCTCTAGCGGCCTCCACTTTAACCGGCCCTTTTCGGTACTTGGCCATATACCCTGTACCCTCTAACCACGGATACAGTTCCGACCTCTTGCCCTCATACCTGACAATCTTATCCTCGTGCTGCATGGTCAATCCGATGTCGTCTAACCCGTTGACGAGACAATGTTTCCTGAATTCTTCAACTTCGAAGGTTGTGATGACTTCACCGCTCTCGGTTTTGATCTCCTGGTTGATTAAATCAACCTCGATCTCCTGCTTCTCCTCTGCCAACTGTGCAATCTTTTCAATGGCGGCTTGATCGGCGATCGGAATCGGCAACATGCCGTTCTTGAAAGTATTGTTGAAGAATATATCTGCAAAACTAGGCGCGATGATGCACTTGATACCGAAATCAAGAAGAGCCCATGGTGCATGTTCTCGACTGGATCCACAACCAAAGTTTGGACCCGTCACGACCATAATCTTGGCGCTTCTGTAGGGCTCCTGGTTGAGCACGAATTCTGGGTTTTCTTCGCGCTTTGTGTTCGGAAGATATCTCCACTGGTCGAAAAGTGCAACACCTAGACCGGTTCTCTTGATAGTTTTGAGGTATTGTTTCGGGATGATAGCATCGGTGTCGACATTGGCTCGCGCGAGCGGAGCGACGATTCCTTTTAAGGTAGTAAACGGAGGGAATCCAGCAGAAGAGCTGGGTGCGGCGCCTTCTTCAGCGTGTAGATTCTCACCAACCGGCATATCCAAAGTCTTGTCATCAAAAGCCTCATCGGTAGATTCATCCTGCTCGTGGTCCGAGCCGACGCTAACCTTGGGCTTATCGGAAACGGCAAAGCCTTCCTCGAAACCTTCAAGTTTTCTGACATCGGCGAGATGACCTTTGATAGCTGCGGCAGCTGCCATGACCGGAGACATCAAATGCGTTCTCCCGCCTGCACCTTGCCGACCTTCGAAATTCCGGTTGCTGGTGCTAGCGCATCGTTCCTTCGGGGACAGGATGTCGGGGTTCATGCCGAGACACATGCTGCAGCCTGCCTCTCTCCACTCGAACCCGGCATCCTTGAAAATCTGGTCAATGCCTTCGGCTTCGGCCTTCTTCTTGATCAAACCGGACCCCGGAACGACCATGGCCCTCATGATATTCGATGCGATCCTTTTGTCCTTAACTATTCTAGCCGCCGCTCGAAGATCCTCAATCCTCGAATTTGTGCAGGAACCGATGAACACTTTGTCCACCATGATTTCTTCCATGGGTGTATTCGGCTCGAGTCCCATATATTCCAAAGCTCTTTCGATACCAGCCCTCTTGGCAGCATCCTCGTAGTCTTTAGGGTCAGGCACCTTGCCAGTAATCGCAATGACATCCTGTGGCGATGTACCCCATGACACCGTAGGCGCAATATCCCGACTATCGATGTAAACCTCAATATCGAAATGCGCATCCTGGTCCGTTTTTAACGATTTCCAGTACTTTATCGCGGCCTCCCATTCCGGCGAATCCTCCTTGGGTGCTAACGGTCTGTTTCTGAGGTATTCAAAGGTAACTTCGTCCGGTGCAATCATACCCGCTCTCGCGCCACCTTCGATAGACATGTTGCAAACCGACATTCTGGCTTCCATACTCCAGCTACGAACCGTCGAGCCGCAGAATTCGATGACACAGCCTGTACCACCAGCAGTACCGATCTTTCCGATAGCGTGCAAGATGGCATCTTTCGATGTAACACCTGGTCCAAGCGGTCCATCGATCTGAATCTTCATATTCTTCGACTTTTTTGTTATAATTGTCTGTGTAGCAAGAACGTGCTCGACTTCAGAAGTTCCGATGCCGAAGGCGAGAGCACCGAATGCGCCATGCGTGGAGGTATGCGAGTCACCACAAACGACGGTGGTTCCTGGAAGGGTGAAGCCTTGTTCGGGGCCGATGACGTGAACGATTCCTTGACGGTCATCGCTGAGACCAAAGTAGGTGAGATTGAACGCCTTGACGTTATCTTCGAGGGTCATGCACTGTAATCGCGAATCTTCTTCTTCGACGAAAGTGCTGACATTTTTGTAGCTGGAGAGGAATTCGATTGTTAGTCAACACATCGTCGTGACGGATTTTGCGAATGAGCTTGGGAAGAACCTACGTTTTTCTACTTGAAGTTGGGACGTTCTGTGCGGAAGTAGTACTGTTAGTGAATATTCTCCTGTGGGATCCTAGCCGGTGATATCGCAGGAGACTTACATGGTCGACTGTGGCGAGAGTGCAGTCGGGTCTCCGAACTGTCCTATTTGCGTTTCTTAGGCCTTCGAACGCTTGCTAGATTCGGGTTAGTATAGAACTGGACGTGAAAATGTACTCGAGAGACTCACTGGAGATGTAACTTCGTGGACGAGATGTCTGTCGATGTAGAGGGTTGTGGATTTGCCGTCTGTGAAAACGACATGGTCGTCGAAGACCTGTGAACAGCGTCGACATCAGTGGTGGGGGTCCTGTGCCTCACGAGTGGGGGGGTCAGAGCCTACCTTATCGTAGAGAGTCCTCGGAGCGCTTTCTACGGAAGGCATACTGGAGGTGGGTCTCTTTTTTCTTTTCTTCCCTTGCCTGTGCTAAATACAGAGCGCGATAGCGTTGATGGTGTTGGTGGTGGTGACGTTCAGCAAAGACGAGAGGATAACTGTAGGTAACGATACTATACAGAAAACCAAGGACACCCGGCGAGTTTAAGTATTCGACAGCAGCGCGACGTCAACTTGCCAGATCCTCTCGTCGATTCCGAAGTTCGGAAGCCCGATGCTCGCGCTGGTGCACACCGATGAGAGAACGAACCCCTGCCAGTGCGAAGAGGTCGGACCTGCCTGCTTCTGCTTCCCGCATCTAGCCCTCCTCCCTCGTCCCTCCTCCATCAACGGACTCGAATTATGAAATAGCGGCGCTGGGATTGGCCCAGCTGCGTGGGAGAGCGCTACCCTGCCGACATCGGCGGTGTGTCTGATTCCCATCTCAATCCGGGGAACTCAGCCAGATCCGAATCTAAGCTGCATGCGGGTTAGTTCCCTGCGCGCTGCCCTCAACGACATGTCCAACGCAATCTTCTCGCATCTCACGTCTGGTGCATTGTGCTTCCGCATTTTCTGGTGTCTGTCGCACGGGGTCTTCACGGGTGGGAGGGGAGCGGTATCGGACATCGTGCGCGATGTGGAAAGAATGTATTCGAGTAGTTCTACATGAAAAGAAGAGAAAGAAAGACAAAAAAAACACCATGTTACAGGAAAGTATGCCGTCAAGCGTAAGGATAAGGTGAAAGGCAATGTCGCGACGGAGCAACAGCTAGGAAACGGACAACGCTGGAAGCAGGCTGAACCAAGTACAATCGACACATATTTTCCAGTGTTACCCCATGGACAAGCAAATAAAGAAAAGAAAGAAAAGCCCTGAATGCCTGTTCCGAGTAGCGCCCAATGCAGAGAAGAGACATAGAAAGAGAGAGAGAGAGAGAGAGAGAGAGAGAGAAAGGGGAGAATCGGATGAGGCGGTGACTTCCTCTTTTTGTGAACCAATGTCAATTTTTTGTATATCCCATTTGTCAAGTATGCAGGTCATTAGGTATCGTGGTCGTTAGAAGAGGAAAAGACAAAAGAAGAAGATCAAGAATTTGGCGACTAGAAAAGAGCTTTGAAAGTGAAAGTCCTTCCGTGCACATATTAAACAGCCATTATAGGAAACCCATAGACAACAGAAGAGAGAACAAAAAATGACACGTCTTTATGCTAATACAGTGGATTCCGAAGAAGAAATTGAAGAAACCCGACGGGGAGACGAACGGCGACGCAATGGTCTTTGGGGCCGCCGTCTGCCTGATCACTAACACGTAAACCAGGATACAAAAGGATCTCGGCTGGTAACATTGAGGTAATCAGCTCGGGTGCCGACGCTAAAAGAGAAGATAGAGGCTGATGGTGAGGCCGTCCCCTTAGAGGGTCGGCAGACTTGGGTAATGTTGTGAGGAGGATTCGGTCGAGTATAATTTGTCGGTAATAGGGTTGCGTTGGTATTCTACTCTTGGAGTATCACGAGGCCAACTCAGACTACTACTATTGTAGAGGTTGTCATTTTTAACTCGAGATCGGCCTGTGGAAGGTATATAACCGTACGTAGAGTCACCGTAAGTACTACAGCTGATACCCATGGGTTGATACCCTTTGAAGGAATCATGAACCCCGCCTGATATGTAATACTCCGTGAAAGGGGTGTGGTTGGATGGGCGGGTATCGTAAGGTTGGTTCAAGGCTTGCGGGTAGTACGCATAAGCAGCCTGTTCGCCCTCCCCCGACATATGAACATAATGTTCGTGATCAGAGGCAGGTCCTGGAAGTGCGGCTTTCGCATAATATTGATGGTGGTGGTCGCCTTGAAGGCCGCCTCCTGGGGCGTATGCGGTGGCCGGCGTAGACGGCTGTGTCCCGGATCCCTTGCCATCCGGGCCAGCACTTGTAGGACGATTGTGCTTACGCTCGTCTACGTAGTGTCCTGGACTGCGACCTCTCACCACCATGGGTGCGGAGACTCGCTTGGCCACAAGAACGTATGAGGTCTCGGATTCACCGCTTTGTAGAATCTCTGCATAGAGTTCCACTATTAAATGATAGTATTGTTGAGCAGCTCGGCGTTTGCCATTATTGGCAGTCGCAGACTTGAACTGTATGCGATCGTACACGGCTTGGTTCAGCTGCTGGTGTGTTAAGTGGGAGTGCGCATAGTTGTAGTCAAAGTCCTTAAGTAGACCTTGGGATACGGGTCCGCCACCGAATTGGGAGCTATTAGCAGACTGTGGGATAAGCTTGATAAAGCCAGGCTGCATCTGAGGCCCTTTATCTCTCTTCGGGGTATGTTGGACAAGCTCCACTGCCTTCCCGCCAGCGCCTTCAACAGCTGCACTAATCTTCACCGCGAAATTTTGGATAGGCTCCATCGCAACATGCGTTTGAAGGTAGATAGCCCCGCTGGGCTGAGGATATAGAGAATAGGAGCATCCCACAGAAAAATAATTCCTCCGATAGCAAGTCCAGTCGCTATCAGACAAGAAGAAACCTTTGTCGATGCGTGCGTGAATCTCAGGCCGTATGATATGGCCTTCGAGAGTCATAATTTTTTGAAGAACGTCAGTTTCGCAGAGAGGAGGACCCGACTGTTGGTGTCCAGCTGCAGAGCCCGATGAGTCCATAGCTAACGGTGGAAGTAGGTGTATGGATCCGTCGGATGAATCAGATAATGGAGGAGATCTAGCACCTGACGGTGAACGAGACGATCGGGGTCTCGTAGTGATGGCTGGAAGGGTAGGGAGAGAAGGAAGAGCAGAGTGGTCGACAGATGAACGATGATTTGGATTATCCAAATGTGAGATGTCGGATCTTGTAAAAGAAGGAGACGCGGGTAAACCCATTGGCCGTGACGCTGTGGAATCCATCTGTGTAGCAGCAGGAGGGCTGTAATTATATAAAAATTTCCCACGTTAGCTAACCCCAATTCTACTTCTTTAATTCTGATTAAAAGAGACTAGAGGCCGACCCATAGGTCATTCAAATTCCAGCGATATACCAGATACAGCAAAATTACCAAGAACAAAAAAAAAAAAAAAAAAAAAAAAAAAAAAAACATGGCCCTTGTCTACCTTTTCTTTTTACTTCTTACACATCTGCAAGGATCGGAAGAGAGAAATGTACACACCTTAGCGGTCGCCCTGTGTCATTCGTCGAAGTGTAGGGCATTACTATTCGTGAGAGGGCGGGTAGCGATGTATTTAGGACGACGCTAGCATGAGACGTCAAGCTAGAGGAAAGGGAAGTTGACGTTTGAGATTTCCCGTGAATGCTGACCGTTTCTGGCTCGGAATTTTTGGTATCAGATGGAAGCGGTCCTGGGAGAGCTGGGCTGGCAGCTTTGGTAACACCCGAAGTCAAATGGTCTTGATTACTAGGGGTAGATATTTGGGTTTCTTTTGAAGCTGATATTGACCTAAAGAGGTTCCGAGAAAGAAAAGGTCAGCAAATTTGAATCGAAAGATATTTGGAAAAAGTTTAAATGTTGAACCAAAGAGGCAAAGCGATTTTCATGCGTCTCACAACTTTTATAGACTTGAAAGTGGTATGGGAGGGTCCCTGGTTGTTGTTGGAGTACAAGCCGTGGAAATGTCGAAGCATGATTCCTTGCCTATTGCTAGGTACGGATAGGAGGCTGCTCTCGTACATATGTATGTGAACCGAGACAATGGGGTGTGTGCAGAAACAGGAAGCTTAGCAGGAAATAGAAATCAAGGGCCCTTCTTCCCCAAGCTCCAACAAGGGAAAAGCAGACGCGATCGAGACAGCGATAGCTGACTCGGCGCAAAGGGTTTAAAAGCAAAGAAGCGTGCACGAGAAATCGGGAAGAAGAAAAAAAGGGAAAAAGAAAAGGGTAGATTTGTATGTATGTACGTGTGAATAACAAACTCGAAAAAAAAGGATGATGACCGCGTAGGCAGACGGGAGTAGCCTCGCAGATGAAAGACGACTCTAACAAAA
This sequence comes from Dactylellina leptospora, assembly GCA_036971365.1. Taxonomy (NCBI): domain Eukaryota; kingdom Fungi; phylum Ascomycota; class Orbiliomycetes; order Orbiliales; family Orbiliaceae; genus Dactylellina; species Dactylellina leptospora. The sequence goes on from JAJTUC010000005.1 coordinate 142,050, forward strand.
AAGTAGAGAGAGGGAAAGAGAAGAAAAGCTAGAAAAAGAAAGGAAATTGAATCCTGGCAACGAATTGTAAGTCCGTACCTCTCATGCAGCTGTCCGCTCGGGGAACTCTCGTCGGTTAAGGAAATCTTCTCGATAAGAGATGGGGGAGGGTGCTCGGTCAAGGGTTTTCCCGGTGTGACACCCAGATCCCGAGCTTCTGTAGGCTCTCCCGGGGTAGGAGAAGATGCAAGTCCCCCATCGGATGCCATGACCTCATCAACGTGTGGTGGGCTGGTTTCTGACTTCTCACTAGCCCCACCCGTCATGTTCGGGTTGGCGATGTCGTTGGCTACTGTATCATTTCCCGGGAGTTCGCTTCCTGAAGTAGTGCTTGCGGCCTGGGTCGAGCCACGTTGGTCAGACTCGCGTTCAGGCATTGTCGATAATACTACTACTGGTCAGTCAATGGTATATGGTTGGTGTTGAGGTAATGCTCCTATAGCGTGATCGTGCAATGCTCGATGCAATAACGCAGAGACACGGGTTTTCCGTCGCCTGGTATCAACGGTACAATAAGAGAGCTTCTTATCCTTGAGGATAGAACCTGGGTACCTCTAGTGGGTAACAACAGTGTTACTTAAAGCTAGAGGGCGTAGTCTGCCCTTTGGTAATAATCAGTTTTGGCGCCTTCGTTTGGTTCTACAATTTTACCTAAAATAGGTAAGGATTTCTGTAAGACTGGAGTGAAGATAGAGCGCTTGAAACAAGGTATTACCCACCAGTCACCAGACACATGTTCAAAAATCGAATGGAAAATCAGATGAATTGATGGCGCAAAAGGGACTTCTGAAGGATATGGCGGGATGGCCGCGCAGAATATTTGATGTTAGCCTTGTCGTCAGAGCATCATGGATACTCAAATCCGCGACTGACGGTTGTGCAGAGTGACTTGGCCTTGCATAAAATCGAGTGAGGTGTATTGGGAGCAGTATGTAAGAGGGATTAAACGAGCTTCGGGTGGAAAGAGTGTTCAATCCCCAGGGGATCACGAGATTTCCGACAGCAGCAGGACAGGCACCACCAGCGGCACAGGGCCATATCGCGAACAAAAATCAGAGGCAATCCTTCAACCCGGTAGGTTGAAGGATGACCTGGCTCTCGCCCTTGCCTTCGAAAGCTCCACACAAACCAAACGGAAACACAAAGCTCCGTTTTGCGAAAAATGTTGAGGAAATGTAGCAGGGCAATAGTGCCAAATAGAATGTGCGGGAGGCCCTGTCAAGAGGCGTAAGTATGGCTTGCAGAGCGCCAGTACTTCATACAGGGCAGGGCAGAGAGGTCCCGCTTAGTTGAGAACGGGACCTCTAACAAGGCTGAAGTCTCTGCAAAGGTATTCGACGGATGAAATTTCCTTCAGCAGGTCCGCGCACCAATACTATTAATATGAAGGCTGCATGGGCGGGTTTCTTCTCCTCGGGAAGATATTCCAAAAGCAAGAAAAGGTTGTAACCTCGCTCTTTCCCCCTTCTCCCTCCTTCAATCTTTCCCTCTAAGATTATGGTCAAGCCTTTTCGCCAAAGTAGAGGTGGGTGCTGGTTTCGTTGTGGGGTGACACAAAGCAATTTCCAGCGAACCAAAAGAGATGGGATGCCCAAGGCCGCGAAGTAGATCACGAAAGACGCCTGGGAAGAGTTGCCCGAATATCTCCGGGAAAACAATGTTTAGAAAGAACGTACCTCGAGTGGAATAGGTAACAGCACGTGATCCTTGATGGCGGGAATGCAAGTTTTTGGAGGCAATTATGTAATCGCGCGACGGGGACGGCTGCGACTCGTGTGCTCAGGACCCTGGATATAGAAGCCACGCTGCTCGAACCTGCGATAGATTCTGCGCGGTCTGGTGGTTGGAGCGATATCAGCGGAGATATGGCCGCAGCGGTGGACGAGAGGCGATAATGGTCGAGGAAGCCAGGAGGCGGCTGGATGTGCTGTTCAAGCGGTCGCAGCGCAGTGCTCTTCCAACCAAGAACGAGTAGATTATTACAGGGTGGATGAGGGGGATATCCTCTCTGGGATGAAGGGTCGTGGAGGGGGGGTAGCGGATGGTTGTCGGTGGGTGTCGAAGGGCCGGTCAGAGATGCAGCCGGGGGGGTGGTGCCCTCGAAACACGGTGCGAGGTTAACGATCCGATATACTGATATAGCGACTAGTCAGGCACTCAGCAACAGCATATAGCATGCAGCACCCGGGACCCAGCAGCACCAGCAACGGCGGATGGTTGGTTAGTTAGTTGGGCGGTTTGGTGTTTGGGAGGAATATAATTAACAGACAGGAAGAAATGAACCTGATGGGAGGGAAAGGAGCACTTAGTTTGTTGCCGAATTTGGAGCGACCTGGTTCTTCCTCTCCAGCCGACTCGCCCACCCGCAAAAGGCACAGAGGTGCCCGAATTATCAGGCGCATCGCTATTGACGGTTTATTTGGCCGAATGCGAAAGCGCGATATCAAACCAGCTAGCTCGAGTCGTGGAGAGAGCTCATCGGATGGACCCAGCCACGCAGGCTTGTCATCCTGCGGCACGCAGCCAGCATCTATACCCGGGTCGGGGCGACTGGCTACGGAGTATTCTCTTGACTCTCTCCTTGCTTCCTCGCCCGCTCGCTCTACCAGTGAACCTTTAGCATTCGGTATTACCGGAGAGCGAGCTGAAACCTGCGGACGACCAGGGACAGCAGAATCGCTGTTTCAACGACGACACCGATTCTGATACTGGTGTCCGAACCTGGCCAACCTGCCTCATCTTTAGTCCGCCACGGTCAGGAAGAAGAAGACGAAGAAGAAGAAGAAGATTAAAGTGGTTTTAGGCTTGTGTAACCAGGCCGGGCCTTCAATATTAAAAACGACAACCGTCCGGCCGCCAGCCAGAGTGCCCTTCCCCGTACTCTGGCCCCGTCCGGGCTGCAATGCAGGCCCCTCCCCCAGCACGCACTCTGGGAGCTGTTCCCTCCCTTGTGAGCGATTTTTCAAGGGCTGGTGCTGGTCTTTTATTGGCCATTGCGACCTCTCCTCGAGCTCCCGTGCAGGTTGGAGACGCATCTGCAACGGGAATCGACAACCATCATCTCAGCCCGACCTTTGCTCTCTCTCACTCTCACTCACTCACTCGCCCTCGCCTATATCCTACTTGTAGCTGGCATTGATGGCGAAACAAATAAAAGCAAAATGTCCAATGTTCTAGATTCCGTGCCTAGGCCACGTCCTAAGATGAACTCCGGTTTTCCAGCAAATCGTGCATGACGTTTCAGGTCGCCGCAGCGAATCGGGTGCCTGACAATACCCGTCCTGACTCTCTGCAGTTTTTATGCGAACGAGAGGGAAGCAAAAGCGTCACCGAGCCAGACCACCAGGGTGCGTCGAACTGCCATCCTGCGTCGATACCGTCGTCGACCGGCCTATGGGATGCCAACATTGAACAACACGAAACGCTACCACAGTGTCTGAGCGTCTCGGCTTAATCTACCGAGGCCACCGCCCGCGCACTCGACCAGACATGGCTCCTTGTATATGCACTTACCTGCAGCGAGCCACCCCTCCGGCCAGCTATAAATGTACCATATAGGTATTACTTATATTGCAGCTCCCTCGCGAGGAACCTCAGAAAGACCAAGCAGTTTTCCCATCATGCACCCGCAATATACTGGAATACGATGATCAATCAGCAGAACGCGAGGTGACACTCCGGCCGAAGGCGAAGCTGTCTTTCAGCTTTGTTCGATTGGCGGGCTGAGCTGAGGGTGAGAACTCATTACTCTGCATCGGCTCAACTCATATCACGATGATGCCCAAAAAATTGCGTTTTCCGAGTGCATCGATTCTTTTGCCTATCAATGGGTGCCTATTCATCCTTCCTTCGGGTCTTGCAGCGAGGCCTGGGAAGAGTGCTGACACCTCTAGCCAAAAATCCCAGGAAATCTATCTGTCATTCGCATACACCATTCCTCCGCATGGTCCTAGTCGGTGCGACTGTGGTATTCAAAAGGAGGTGGTGGGGATGGAGCTCAGCCTTCGGGGAATTTTCAGGCATTAAACAATCTTCCCTTCCAACAAATCCACCAAGCTAATTTACTTTGACATGTTTCACAACTTTAGATCTTGTAAAACCACACATAAACTCTAAATCACTTTTGCTTTATATTGACGAAGGCGGCAATATATGCTTCGATTAGGTATACATCAGCAATCTGCAAAGCACCTAGTGTTTTGTCAAGGAGCACAAGAGGTGAGGGGCGGTGGCTCTGTTCAATCTAGGTACTCTTTAGACGAGAACGTTAGACTTGCTAAATAAGTCACAAGATCTGACGCACGTTCCTGCATCGTCACCAGCGAATATGCCCACTTAGGTTATATCTTATCCCAATCCGGTGTCTCAGATATATACACTGTTTCCGATGTTAAGCGTTCTATAATTGCCAAAAAAAGCCTCAAAGCCTTCTGCATCATCGTCGAAGAAATTGTAGATTTCATTGCAAAATCCTGATCGTTCGGGGAAGCCATGTGGTGGTTATCCATTCGCTTACCGTTCTCTGCATCGGTCCAGAGAACAGGGCGTACAATTTTGTGGAGTGCAGTGGCTTCCTCCATTATCCTCGCATGTTTCGACCCGTACACCGCATGTGATCATATCCTCGTTTCGCGGATAAGATAGAATGCAGTGCTGGTGGGAATGAAAAGTATGACCAATTTTGGACTCGCTTGCTGGAAATACTTGTCTTTATCAACGAACATACTGGCAGCGTCAGCTATACGAGAGACTGCAGTTTTCTCTTTCATCCGGTTGATATTTCTGTCGATAGCCAAAGCTCTAAGGCCACAACTGGTGAACTCCTCATAGATGATACTTCCCGGATTTATTCACCTTGAGCCCCGTGGCCACCCAAGCCTGTTTCCGAGTTCCCCGCTGCGAGACTGGTGCATGAATCTGCACCTTTCGATACCCTTCTTGTTGTTTTTATATTTTAATCACCCGCGTTATCCTTGCGACTAGCATATATGTTTCAAAGCTCAAGCCAATCCTAAACATCCGGCAAGGCTAACCTAGCCATGTGAGTGGCGGCTCGAAGCCCCAGTTAGCATCCTTAACTTGGGAAGCCCATACACCCCCAAGCCGCGGGGGCCTACAAGGAAAGGAGCGGAGAGGGAAAGGTATATGATCGGTATGCTGACTCCGCCCTCATGTACTTAACCAGAGCTGCCAAACATCCCATCCAAATGGTACTTTTCTCCTTGATGAGCTCCCTCAATCGAACAAACCCAGGATATCGATGAATTTCTTGTGTTGCAAAAAGCTTGCCTAACAGCATTTCTCGGAAGACTGCATCGTCGAATGGTCCATTGCTGCAATAAACCGCCTACGGAATAGGCAAACTCATCGAAGTTCCTTCGGAAATGACTTCCAGAAGCGGCCTTACCAGTTCTTTGGGTTCGGTTCCCAGCTAATACATCAGGTCTTCGAAACTATATCACAAATGATCAAGTTTGGAAACCAATCCTGAACGGAAAGGAGAGCCTGGTTGATCCTATGTATTGAAGCCGCTACTTTTGTTCACTCAGATTTGATGTGCATCTTCAGGTTGTGCAAATGGTCTTTCCACGAAAAGAAACAGAGTTTCTAACGACGTAAGAAACCGAGATTTGCATGCACCGTTCTTGATAGACATCATCCCATCCTTGTCCCTTTCAGCGGAACGTTGGAACTTGCTAGACCCCTACGTCCATCAGAGACGGCGGAACTTCAGCGAAAAGCTACGTCCAATACTCGACTTAACTCCGGTACAGTACCGCGACATTTCCCTAGGACTCGATTATGACATGCAGCAGACCGTGCTGCATTCCTTCCAAGTCAATGAAGAGTTCCTAAAGGAATCGCTGGGGACTGATCCTGAGATAGTGATGTGCTGTCCATCTGGCTCACACGGTGAGCCAAAGTCATTCTCTTATATGCGTAAGTACAGGCTGAGAATCTCTATTGGTAGCTTGAAAACTATCTTTACTTGGGCTCCGTATTTGAGTGCCTGTTTTTTCGGGCGTTATCTATTGAGCTCCCTACTAATGACCCACTTTAATCTCTCCATTCACCGACCTTCGGCTACGTGTGCTGCAGCTAAAGTTACCATGGAAATTACAAAAAAAGGTCTTCTGGAATTTCAAAACAGAATCTTGTTCCGTCGCGCGGTCTCCTAGCTCCACTTCAGATTAGTCTTGCAAGGTTAAACTCTCCCTTGTCCACAAGCTTCAGATATATATTTGCAAACAATGCGGCATATATCTGCAAGCCCAAGGCTTCACCCTTATGCAATGCGAGAAACGTGTGCTTTTCGATCACTTCGGTTCTCATCATTTTCAATTTTAAGGACCCGACACTCTGGGTCCCAAAACGCTGCTGTGTAAAGCAATCATATATGGGCGAGAATTTACACTCTTGGGGGCTTGTTGGCCCCCTTTTCTTGTAACCTCTGATGAGCTGATACGCAGACATGATTGCCCTGTTGCATGATATCGATCATGTGGTACGCTTTTCTACCGAAGATTATGAAGAAAAGAAGAAAACAAGTAATCGACATCGTTGTCAAGTTGCAATCTGATACCGGTCCGACATCCCCATACTTTCTTACTTGACGCCTCAGTCCCAAAGGAGAGGTTCAGCTGGCGGTTACTCATCCACAGAGAAAAGATATTTGTGCGACGCTAATTACTTGGACTTTACCATGATCCATGATGGATCCTACCCGGACTTTCGATCCCTATAGTGACACCTCAAGAACCGACTTTTATTTTATCGAGGGCAGGAGAGAAAGCTACCATAAAACCTCGTCCCTTATACAGAATATTCCTCGTCGCGGATCCTGACTTACTCATCATCGACATGCTGGGTTTTAAAACCCAAGTCCCACTAGGATACCCTAAAGATTAGTTCACCAAAAAGATGACCTCCTACATATCAGGTCCCACAAAACAGGAAAGCAATCCTTCGTGCGTGCATCTCAGGTGCCATGAAACTTTGCCCCTCACTTCGAATTTCCCACCACCCTTATCAGCACGCCACTCTGCGGCCGCGAAACTCGGATCTTGCATATTCGTAGTCAATGTCGTGTCAACTGCTCTAGGAACACGTAGCATCCGAAAATCTTGTATTCGAGTGCTCGCACGCGAACCCTCTTCTCTCTTTCCATCTAGCGCCCGAGGTTTCCGTGAGCCATAGAAAGCAAAGGTGCAAGGTTGCGGTGGCATTCGTTTTTTGGAGCGTGCGAGGTTTCTTCCGTCTCATTGACAAGAAATGCAAGATCTGTCTCGCTGTAACCATACCGGGCATGTCAAATTGTTATCCGGACAGGCATTGCGGCTTTGTCAACATGCAATTGGCTGATCATCTCACCCCTAAAGTATTATCGCTATCTCTTCCGACCCTACAATAGAGTTCAAAGTTTGGAGAATAGAGCGCGAAAAACCCGCATCGATTTTTTTGTTTTTGAATCGTCATTTGGAATTTTCAAATATGTAGACAATCAAATAGTAAAAACAAATTACACAAAGGGGAAAAAAATATCCTAAAAACGAGTTCTAATTCTATACATATCCGCCAGATCTCTTCCATTCCTCATGTGACATTACTGGATCAGAAGATTGATTAGCCGCCGCTGCTTCTACATCTCCCGCGCTTCCCGCATCTTCATCCTCGGCCTCCGCAATCCGACTTCGTACTATATCCGTGGGAGAAACCGCAGATCCAATACTGTCTACTTGTGATATCCTCCTCCCAACACTTTCTGGTGCAAATCCTAGGCTGGAATCTATTGAAATGCGACTGTAGCTTCTTTTAGGTCGTTGAGGCAAGTTGTGTTCTACACTTGGATCTAAACAGTAGTCATTCTGGTCGAGCTGCCAGTCTCTGATGTGATGAATCTCGGCGAAGGGACTGTTACCGTTATCGGTGCTGAAGAAACGAGTTGGCCGTCTGGTGTTGGTGTTTCGTGGAAAAGCGGCCTGCGTAGGGAGCACACCTATCGTATCTAGAACTGCTGAGTCGCGATGGGAGTAAGAGCCCCTGGCCTATTCAGTCACTCATATTAGCGCTGTAAGATTCATAGGATTGCTAATATAATCACTCCACATAGAATGGTACAACTTACGGTATAATAACTAGTATTCCCTGTTCTGCTAGTACCTCCCGTTCTGCTAGCACCGCTACGATGACTACTATTGACGGAGCCCCTCGGTGATATGATTTTCTTTACAACATCAGCGATGTGCAAACTGATAGAACCGTTTTCCGTATGTTGTTTTCCCGAAGATGCCGTGGCATTCGTGAGTCCCGCGAGTGAACCTGAAGCCTTAGACTTTTGATTCCCAGAAGCATTTGAACCGCCCTTCGAATGCCATAATGTCGTACTCAACCCTGATCCAACCGTACTCTTTATCTTCTTAGCTGTTCTTCCCACCAGTGGTTTTAGAGATGGCGCAGACGCCGCTATTATCCCAAAGTTGTTCTCAACCGCAGCGTATACCGCGAGTCTCCATGATCCCCCTAATTAGACAAATCGGGTTAGAACAAGTGTTGGGAATATCACCGATTGGATGGCATGTGTCCTTACAGGTTTTATCAGGGTCGTTGATAGCCAATGGAAGCTCTGCTAGTGCGAGGATTGAAGCTATAGTCGCCCTACACGTCGGTGGAACAAAATACAACGTCAGTTCGGCTGATGATTCTGGCGAAATGTGTTGTCGAATGAATTAGAGAGACTCACAGGCATCCGCAGCCAAAAATGCCAATAATCATAATCTTCTTCCTTCTTTCTATTCTCAAGCCTATATATATTTTTGACAAACCGGTTAGATGGAATGAATGTATCTGATGAAGGGGTTCATCGTACGAACCAAGAAGCATTTTTATTGGTAGGACTAGAATCCAAATATTCGTCAAGACGTTCATAGCAAGTATAACATGCCAAAATAACGCCCTATTGATGCAGGTTCCACGAGTCACATTTGGATCCCACTGCTTGCTGACTGGTATACAAGCTAGCGCTAGAGTAAGAACGAACGCGATCATCATGGCAAGCACGAACGCGAATGTAGCTTTCGTCAATTCTCGAAAGCGATTTGTGCCCGGCAAACGCATGTAGAATGAGAGGATCGAGAGTTTGATGAGGTTTATCGTTATGGGTTGGAGGATTATTTCGGCATAGAGAAGCTGGAAAGAATGCATAAGTATATTTGTAGTTTTCATGTTTTGGGGGTGATAGGAGACGTGCATGCCTTGAGGACATAACTTAATTCGCCGTCTTCCAGGTCATCCATATGACTTCCTTCTCCTTTGAAGGTCCCTATTCATTTAAGCGGAGAGTTAGATATCAAAGAAGTATGACAGGAAAGAGTCTATGGCAGATGGATTTGCTCACCCGCAACTGACAGCATTGTGCCTGCAATGTTACTTGCCTTTGACAATCGCCACATGTTAGCTGAAATTAGGAAATCCGTCTATATGTATTAATATTATCTCCGCTCCCGGGACTAGCTTACCAGTGCTCCTAGGATCCACCAATCATCCATCCCAAAGAAATTCACCATCCTCGCTCGCGCCCATACTCGAAGACCCACGACGATGATTGATAACGCCAGTAATACCAACGGCACTGTCAAAATTTCCTTGTTATCATTGGAAATATGGCCTGGATGCACCTGAAAATACGAATGATTTCGTCCAACCGCCTGTTAGCCATACCAAAAAGCCAAATCAGAAAAAAATAACTTCGTATTAACCGACAAGATCGAGTTTCAAATGGGTGGGAGGTGAAGTACGTACGTACATGATCGGTGGTCGTCGAGGATGGTTGGTTGCTAAATAGGTCATGGGTCGTCGTCGTCGTCGTCCTGGTCATTACCACTGACATGACCGAAAATTTTGTTCCTTCCTCGATTTTCTCTCAGAGGAAATTTCGAATGCGCAATCCCACGAGAAAGAGTGATAATAGTGATGAAGTATTTTCAGAAATCCTGGTTCCTCCAGGATTCGAGATGTCCCAGTAGTTTATATATAAGGAATAGTATGTTTTTCTAAAAGCCTAGACTTGCAAAAATATGAAACCTTTTCTTTTCCGCGAAGCTAAAGCGGCTGATAGAAAAGAAAATCACGAGTTGCAGGGTGAAAGAGGCAAGAGAGGGGATATATCCGAACAAGCCGAATACTTCTTGAGGTAGATAGCTGGTTCCTGTTAGATATACGGAACCAAACACTCAAATGTTTAATTCTTGGGCATTTTCCGATTCCTGTTTCTCGATAAATAAAGGACAAGTGGGAATCATTACCATTATCAAAAAAAGAAAATGTCAAGATCCATAAAACCATGAAACGAACGAAGACGAATCTGTGACCTATTTAAATCCACCCATCCTCACCTGCAAATGGGATAGATTGGAAGCTTGCGCATTGGTAACGTCAGGCAAAAGAGGGCTAGAATGTGGACATGTGGATATGCATATCGAGCGTGTGCACGGGGCTGGTACAATGTCTCTACGATGTGCATTCCCCCCTTCCGCATCTTCATAGCTGATGAATACGTTAATACCACTTCGTCGACGCAAAATACCGCCGCATCAGGTAGTCAGGCTAAGCGGAATGCAAACAAAATACAAGGGAAAAAGTGTTGGGTACCATGGGTTGGAGCGTGGTTTTTGGTGCCTGTTCCTTTCGGTGTTTTCATTTTAACCCTTTCTCCTGGATTAATCATTTTGGTGATAGTAAGATGCCGCAAACGGAATGTAAAAAAAATGGTTATATGATTGTGCTGGCGGGAGGGTCGCGCGCAAGCGCATGGCGAGCTGATGGTATCATCAACATGCGAAGCAACTGTTTGGCTTTTTGCTAAACGGTGCACAAAAGGCTAAAAACCAGTTTTCTTGGTTTCCGGCTTGGGAGGCTTGTCGGGTTCGGGGAAAGGCGATTTTCATGGCATGGAGTTTTTTGTCCCGCGTGTACATGTAGCAAATCCGAATGCGCAATGGTATGATGGGGGTGGGGAGTCGTCATTTGGAGTGTAGAATGATGGATGGAATCTACCATATACCAAAGGGAAACTCATGGAGTGAAACTACAACAGGGTTAAAGTTTGGAGGCAAAAGAACATTGATATCCACTTCTTGCATTAACATAACACTAAGACCCGATGAGAGCGATAATACAAAATGTGGCGGGGGAAGAACGTCCTCATCATTGGTTTCTTCTTGAGCTGATGCAGTGGCTATCGGGTGCTACAATCGGGATGTTGCGAGACACTCTTTATTGCGAACGTTTTGCGAATTCTACCTTCAAGATCAAGTGACCATAGCCGACTGGACGGAGAAAAAGAAATAGTCAGCATCAAACGAGTTGGTTGAATACGTCAGCAGGAATGTGAAAACTTACAGCCGTCCATCTTTTCGCATGCTCTTTGGGCATCCATTCTGTCTTGGTAACTAACAAAGGCGAAACCTTTAGCCCTACCGGTATCCCTATCCTTCGCCAAAAACACCCTGGTAACTCTCCCGAATCTCTCAAACATGTCCCGAAGATCTTGTTCTTCCGCGAACTCGCTGAGATTAGTGACACGCAAAGTAGCGAGGTCGTCACGTTCGCGTCCGCCGCCGAATGACGACGAGGCACCTGTTTCCTTGCCCTTGTTTCGTAAATGTGGAGGAACATAACTGCCGCCAGCTGTTCCACCTCCAGCACCCAGGTCTGGCGAGTCTGGCCGAGATTCGTCTGGAGGAGCTTCTCCAACCGGAGCGAGAGTATCTTTAAACGGACATCTCGCGGTGAAATGGTCTCCTTGACAGATACGACATGAAACTTTCTTGTCCTTCAATTGAGTCTTGAGAGTTCCGGTGCTCTCTTCTTCCTTCTCTACGGCCTTCCATTGCAAACTGGGCTTGAAGATGATGTTCTCTCCAACAGTCGTGGTTGTCAGATCAGGTCCTGGAGGGTGTCCTTGCTCCCTGCCGAATTTGGCCCATTCCCTTCTCTCGGCGACGCGCGGGTTTACTCGTTCCTTGATGACGGAAATCTTGATCTTGCGGGTGGTTTTGATCTTCTTGCCGTTCTCACCGAGTCTGTACGTTATTGTTGTCTTGGTGCCATCTGGGTTTTGGATGATCTGGTTTTGGGGGAGGGCATTTGGGTCATCGAATTCGTCTTCATCGGCCCACTCTCTTCGTTGCGATCTAGAGCAAGTACACAGGTTAGATCAAGCTGTTTTATAGCTCCATGTTGGGTCGAGAGTGATAACATACGCCATGATGTGGGGTGTATCCTTCTGCCGTAAAAGCTGCTATTATCGAGATTTGTGGGATGCGAGGTAACAGGCACGATATCGAAAAGCGTATATATCGTCTGTCGGCAGCGGTTCAGTCGGAGGAGAGGTTGATGGGGAATAGAGAGTCGGGGAAGGTCGTCGTCGTCGTCGTCGTCGTCGTCGACTCACATTTTCGATTTTTCACTTTTTCGTTGCCACACACACATAATAGTCACGTGATACAACCCAACTCCCAACTCCCGTTATAATTTACATAAATTTACACTATTCGGACTCACAGAATGCCATGTTATTATTATCGCACTCTACTTCAATAGTATTCGGTACATTACTGCTGCCTCCAGATAGCATCCGCCATCTTGACGACTTTGACCATCTCATCCACATCGTGAACTCGAACAATATCCGCCCCTCCAGCGACACAGGCAGTGACCGCAGCCCCAGTCCTATATTCAAAGAATCTAAAGTTAGCATATGCCTTCTCTTTGTATAATGACATTCTCTGATGGCTTACCCCCATTGTCGTTCATTCGCTTTGGAAACACCTGTGATATCTCCAATGAATCGCTTCCGACTAGGGCCTGCTAGCCAAGGAATACCGTTCAATCCTTTCCTCGCTCGAAGCTGTCCAAAATTCCTCAAAATCTCCAAGTTGTGATCTCTATTTTTTGCAAACCCAAGTCCAGGATCTAGGATTATCTTCCACCGCTTGATACCTGCTTTAAGCGCCCTGTCAAGAGTTTGCTCCAACTCCCTACCAACCGTCTCTATCACCCCGTCTGGATAATCAGCGAGAGAATTCATAGTCTGTGGCGTTCCTCTCATATGCATCAACACGATAGGAACATCTAATTCGGTCGCCGTTTTAACCATCTCTCCGTCTAATATACCCCCAGAGATGTCGTTGATGATATCAGCTCCAGCAATAACAGCAGCTCGTGCTACGGATGCTCTAAATGTATCCACGGAAATGGTCACATTTTTAACTGCCGGGTTGCTGGAAGCTCGAATTGTCTTGATTGCTGGGATCACTCGTTGAATCTCTTCCGCATCTGAAACGTCATCAGCGCCGGGTCGAGTGGACATTCCACCGAGGTCAACTATCGAAGCCCCAGCATTCACAGCATTTGTGACTGCGGTTTCGATATTGCCGACGTTGTAAATACCACCGTCTGAGAATGAATCCGGTGTGAGATTGATTATAGCCATAACGTGAGTTCGACGTGAGGGACTTGTTGGCTGAAGTGACGGGATAGATTGAGATAACAGAACGCGAGGGTAGACTGTCGAAGCCCCTGGCAGAGCGGATAAATGGGAAGCAAAGGTCGTAGATGTTTGTGGATGAGGAAGATTTGGTGCGATATCGCACAACGGGCGTAAGACAAATTCTCGCTCAAGCATGGAAGCATGAGGTATTGTGAGCTCAGGTCGGGACACGATCTCGGTGCCATACAGCAGAATATCCAAGTCTATATTTCTGGGCCCTTTATCTACCAACTTGACTCTTCCAAAAGTGTTTTCTATATCTTGCAGCTCTTTCAACAATTTCGTCGGTGAAAGGGTTGTTCGAGCTTGGAAAACTCCGTTTAGAAATGTATCTTGATCCTCGACGTACATCGGTTTACTTTCGTAGAGTGACGAGGTTCTAATGACTGTGATCCCGCGCTTGTTGAGTTCCGAGAAAGCATTGCGTATCAGACCGAATTTATCCCCTAGGTTAGACCCGAACGCAATGTATACATCGCTTGCGCCATCAGAACCCTTTTCATTTGCTATCGTGGATGTTGATTGAAAGTAAGATTTGTGTCTTGTGATCTCCACTTCCGATGATTTTGCTAGGGCTAGAGCACTTGGTTTCTCCGCGCGAACGTTGACATACTCGACGCCGCAGCCGACGCAGGCAACCTTGGCTATACCGGTCACCAAAGCCTCAATTGTCTGGTATGAGGAAGCTTCGACATGTTCTGTGACAGCATCGGCTATCTTTTTAGAATCATAGATCGGTTCGTATGTAGAAGTTTTTGCATCGGTACTCGAGCCTTGCAATGGTTTGTAGAGTACGAGATTGACTATCACCTGTTGTCTTTCCAGTCTCTCGCATTCATTGACCCCGATGATAGTGGCGATCCTCAGGTTATTGATCAAGACTCTGTCTTGGATCTCCTGTACACCGTCTTTTCGGCGAACGATTTCAAGTGCTGCACCGTCAGCTCTGAGTAATGGTTTTGGTAGCTCTGCTTTGACATAAACCCATTCACCACGGAGTTCATCACCGAGAACAACTGCAGCGATAGACTCCGCGAGATGCTCCAACGAATCAAAATTGCTTTCCTGTATGGTCTTTGTGGCAGCTTTGCACACGGTACCGTAGTTGATAGAATGGGCCAAATGATCCGTAGAGCCGGCCAGACCAACGAATGTCTTGATTCTCAAGCTAACCTTAACTGGCTGAGACTTTGGACGGTGCCACGCATCGTGACCGGTAATTGTGGGCCTGAAAAAAATGTCAAAAGATGAAATATATAACAGAATATCGGTTACTTACAGAGTCAACTCATTAACAGCAATATAGTCAGACACGGTTTCGAGCTGGAATGACATGGTTTTCAAGTCTATGAAGCTACGTTGCTGGAATCGGCTCGGAACAGCCAATGGGAGTGGAATTAGAAGATGGCTCCTTTGGAGGTCTACGTGCCTCGTGCACAGTATATTCCTTCGACAGAGACGAGCTACAAGCGACACACACGGCCTGACCGTCGACATGTGCCCGCTCTGATACTACACGAAGTCCCGCCGGGGAAACAGAGCGGGAGTGAATGTCGAGTGGTATTCTCCGCCGTCATGCAGAATTGGCATCAGCATATCGCACAGTTGCGGGTTGGTTTGTTGCAATTAAATATCAAATCGCAGGCCATCGGCCGTTGCATTTGGAGTATTTTCACGTCCGCAAACATCAGTCACAACACACCGGCGGTTGGGGGCCTAAACTCGACGCGGTTGGAAGAATCCTTCAGGCCGGGTCAGGAGGCAGTATCCTGGCTTGTACTATTCAATTGGAGTTGGTCGATGTCAATGCATTGCAATGTCATATGGAAGTCCTTTCTCAATTCGCACCCGCCACAGAGACTGATAATTATACTGGGGATACCAGTGAGATTAGATCAATGAGATAGATCAATCTCAGAATCGACCGGAGAAACAGCCGTTGCCCGCCCCCGCAGACTCGGTATCGGATAGACAGACCCCGCTGACTAATGTCGGTGCGGACCTGCTGAGGGACGTGGTCTCACCGCGCCTTTATATGGCAATTCAACCTCGGTAATTAATGGGCGACCCGAATGGCAGCTCAGCGTCGAGAGACCCATGCAAGGTCCGGTCCAGTCCACATGGGCGGGCGCGCATGGTACCTGTAACCGTCCACAGAATGCGGAGAAACTGGCGACCAGAATAGACCGGGGCTGAACATGTGAGAAGGATGCCTCGGCTCACCCGCAAAAAACGGTCTTCTTACTCTGCTGAGTTTGGTGAGCCGAGCGAGACCGCACAGCACGAAGGGCGTCACCGAATCCCGCTTTCATCCTTCTTTTCCTGCCGGCGTGTTTCCACTCCTTGTAATAAATAAATATCTCCGTACTGCCATCTCTTTTTTTCGCTCCCAGTCTTTGCATCTCTTCATCCTCTCTTCTACCATCCATCCATCACACTCCGTAGTCGTAGTATATACCCCCGCAGATAATCTTCACCATGGCCAGTAAGTGATGCCATCGTGCGTGGCTGACGTGCCCTCCCAGCTTCCCAGTCGCGCACCTGTACCAAGAGAAAAACTCGAACGCTCTCGCTGACAATCTACCTTTGGTAGCCATCTCTACCCCGATCACCAAGCTTTTCGGCGTCAAGCACCCAGTCCTGTTGGCTGGTATGAACGTCGCCGCTGGCCCAAAGCTCGCCGCTGCTGTCTCCAATGCCGGCGGTCTCGGTGTCATTGGTGGCGTCGGATACTCGCCAGAGATGCTTCGCGAGCAGATCCAGGAGCTCAAGGGCTTCCTCAACAAGCCAGACCTCCCATACGGTGTCGACTTGCTGTTGCCCCAGGTTGGCGGCAACGCCCGAAAGACCAACTACGACTACACCAAGGGCAAGTTGGGTGAACTCATCGACATCGTCATCTCTGAGAAGGCCAGCGTGTTCGTCTCAGCCGTCGGTATTCCACCGAGATGGGTTGTTGACAAGCTCCACGCTGCCGGGATTCCGTACATGAAGTAAGACCGCATATCCCGGGAAATTTTCACGTGAAAACTTTTGGCTAATGTTCCGGCTTAGCATGATCGGTCACCCCAAGCACGTTCAAAAGTGCATCGACGCCGGTTGCGACATCATCTGCGCTCAGGGTGGTGAAGGAGGGTATGTTTTATAATCTCACCTCAGCTCTAGATTTCTTGATGGCTCGTGTGCTGACTTCATAACCCCTAGTGGTCACACTGGAGATGTCCCCACATCCATCCTCATCCCAACCGTCGTCGATCTCTGCAAGGGCAAGAAGTCCCCGCTCACCGGCCAGGACGTCCTCGTCGTTGCCGCCGGTGGTATCTTCAACGGAAAAGGTCTCGCCGCCGTTCTCGCCATGGGCGCTTCCGGTGCCTGGGTCGGAACACGATTCATCCTTGCTGAGGAGGCTGGTGCGCCAAAGGCTCACCAGGAAGCTGTCATGACATCCGGATATGAAGACAACGTCCGAACAATCATCTTCACCGGCCGTCCAATGCGTGTCAAGATGAACCCGTACATCAAGAACTGGGAAGAGAACCGCAAGGACGAGATCACCAAGCTGACACGCCAGGGTGTCATCCCAGTCGAGCACGACATTGAGCAGCTCGACAAGGAGGACAAGTTGGACGACGATACCATGGATGCGGCTAGACCGTTCTTGATGGGCAAGGTCGCCGCTGTCTGCAACGAAATCAAGCCAGCCAAGGCCATTGTTGAGGAGATGGTTGCCGAGGCTGTTGCACAGATACAGAAGTCCAACTCGATGGTTGCTAAGCTGTAGATGGTCGTTTTCTTTTGGTCTCTTTTTTTCTTCCCTTGTGTCTACTTTAGCATAGTCCGGAGCTTTTGTGTTAAATCTTAAAAGATTTCCCATGTTTTTCCCGGGAGTATGATCTGTATTATAAACTGGCCATGGAATAATGGAATACCAACTAGATCCTGAGGAAGCTCTTCGTTTCATTGTAATCCGCGTAGTTCTTGACATATCTCAATCGTGTGTACAATGCCGCGGCGTTAACAATAATATTGTACTCCAGCACGTACATACGTGTGTATTTATCGGCCCAAAATCTGTGCTATATTTCTCAAATCGCAGCTAGGTGTTCTTTTCCCTGGACCGCCGCAGCTCCGCAAGCTGTGCCTCTACATCCTGGATTTGGGATCCCTGGCTGTCCTTATCTACCACCGATATCTTTGGAATCATGTCCTTGAGTTTCTGTTTATCCTCCTCAGTGGGGGTGAGACCGAATGCGTCGGCGGCACGGTCTGTGAGATATTCACCAACAAGACCGTACGCGATGAGCCCACCTCCCAGAGCGACACGAGAGGTCTGGGAGAGCGAATTAAACCATCTGTGAAGATAATAATCAGTGAGAGTCTTATGAAGCTTCATAATGTGAACTTACCGCCAAATCGCAGACATGACGAGGATGTTGAAAGACAGCTGTAAATCGAACAGATGCTAAATCTCTGCAAACATACTAAGAAGAAGCCTCCTCAGGGGGAGCATCAATTAGAGGACCACTGGCACATTTTATATCGGAACGCCGGGGGGCACCCACATTCCAGACGACGATTCTTTTGGTCGAACAAATTTCCTGGTCTGGTGGGCTCGCAGCAGCAGCGCTCGTGGTCGGACATATTCGTCTAAGGCCGAGCAACACCCAACAACGCTAAGCTGTCCTCCTTACCATCCCGACACTCCTCCAAGACCCAGCCTCAGGCGACATCTCCCTTTCCCATCCCCAGCAACCACCAACCAATCGATATCGATCGATCAATCGCAGTAATATCCGCCATGGCCGCCCTCGCAGATAAAACCGAATCGCAAAAGATCTTTGACAAGCTCAAGTCGAAACCCGCCAACAAGGTACCGCTCGCTTTGCCTCCTGGAGCATATCACCAAATCTAACACGTAGCTCTTCTTCACAGATCTGCTTCGACTGTGGCGGCAAAGCACCCACCTGGGCATCAGTACCGTTCGGCATTTACCTTTGTCTGGATTGCTCAGCTGTTCACAGAAATCTCGGCGTCCACATCTCCTTCGTTCGCTCTACCGTCCTCGACCGTACGTCTGCTACGCTCTCTACCTTGGTTTTGCTTCACTGACGCGATATAACCGTAGAATGGACCTGGGACCAACTCCGTCTTATGAAAGTCGGCGGCAACAAGGCGATACAGGAATTTTTTATCGACAACGGCGGTTCTGCAGCACTATCTGCTAAGGATGCCAAAGTGAAATACGGCTCGAACGCCGCCACCAAGTACAAGGAGGAGATCAAGAAGAGAGCGGCTGAGGATGCTAAGATGTATACTTTCATTCCTACCAACTTATATAATAGACACTTTCTAACTCGAGACTGTCGTTTCATAGTCACCCTGTCTTCGATGTCGACGACGGTGCCATCGTTGTTACAGCTGAGGAACCGGAGGAAGACTTCTTCTCATCGTGGGACAAGCCAGCTATCAAAAGACCCTCGCCGAGCCCTTCACGAACCGGCACCCCTGTCAGCAGAACCGCATCGCCATTCCTCAACGCCAACGCCGCTGGCAACGGTACTGACAGACCGAAATCACCTCTTGCTGCCGGCGCGAAGACGGGTACTCCAGCTGGAACACCCCCTGTCGCAGCTGTCTCCAAGGCCGTTCCGGCTGCGGCTTCTGTTGCAAAAGCGAAGCCTGCTGGTGCTGCTGGTGCCGGCGCCCGACGCACTGGCGTGCTGTCCGGCAAGAAGGCGCAAAAGATCGGTGCCAAGAAGGTCACGACTGCCGATATTGACTTCGAAGCTGCTGAGAAGAAGGCAAAAGAAGAAGCGGACAGGATTGCTAAGCTAGGGTACGACCCGGAAGCTGAAGCCATCGAAGAAGAAAAAGCCAAGAAGACCAGCTCGAGTGCCGCACCTCTATCTCCTACAAGAGGTGCCAGTACGACAAAGGCCGATACGGAAAAGGCAACCCAGCAATTTGCGAGATTGGGATTCGGCCAGGTTGCTGGAGCTAAACCTGCCCCTGCCGCACCGAAAAAGATGGGCGGATTCGGATCTGTCGGAACACGACCAGTTGATGGTAAAACTCTTTCCCTAATTTGCAAGAATCACTGTGGGACAGCAGAGCTAACTATACACAACAGATGACTCTGACCGCTACGCACGAGAGAAGTTTGGTAATCAAAAGTCCATCTCATCTGATGAATTCTTCGGAAGGAACGCCTATGACCCTTCGGCGCAAGCGGAAGCTCGCTCTCGTCTTCAAAATTTCGACGGTGCCACTGCCATCTCTTCGAATGCTTACTTCGGTCGAGAAGAGGAGGAGGATAATAGGCCGACCAGTGGTGACTTTTCGAGCCTGGAAGGTGCAGCCCGAGACATCGCCCGGAGATTCACTGAAACCGCTGGTGGCGATCTGGAGAGCCTTTCCTCAGCGGTTGGACAAGGTGTGGAGAAAGCGAACGAGCTTTTGAGATCTTACCTCAGGTGATCGATAACAGGAGTGTTAGCGGCTCGGCAGAATGGATACCTTATCTGTAACTTAGTGTCCTTTTTACAATTCCCCTTTTTCTAGTTTGGGTTTCCCATAGCTTTTTATTGTTTTGCGTATTCGATGTGAACACGAGATTGATGATTTCCCAAAAGTGTACGCTTTCTCTCTTCGCTTCGATATGTAAATTTTTATCCTTTAGTTGGTTCGACGGTCTTAGGTTTAGTACATGTATACAGCGCTTCTCCACTATGTTCTTACTTTCTGTCGTCGCTTTTGTTTGGTTAGAGGAACTCGATTAATTGACATGTTTTTTCAAAGTCTCCTACGAACAAGTTTATTTAACTAGTTTACGCGCTATTGACTTGAAGGGTGGTGTTATAGGTTTAGATACGCGGAAGGAAAAGAAATATGCTCGATCCTCGAGAGAAATATTTCAAGTACGTGTCGGCAAACTGAAGAAACATAAGATTCATAGAAAATAAGGACCTCAAAAGGGCAGTGGGAGTAAGCAAATCGATAAAACCGTAGATAATATGAAAAGTTGGTCCATTACATTTTAGAGCGCGCCACACGCTAAATAGAGAATCGCTATATATAAGTACTTACTTTTCCGCTAGCAAAGAACGGACTTTTTCTTCCGACCTCGCTTTACGACGATCCCGAAGCTCACTAGGGGATATCCAACCTTTTGGGTCATTTACTTTGATACCATTGACGTAGTATATTCTGTGGCTGATGGCAGGATTATCATTATCATCCTCCCATAAGGAATCGTCGACATCAATTTCCTTTTTAGCTTGAGATTTCGGAGTTGGTTTCCGATCCTGTTCTATAATATAATTTGCAGCTTTTCCTTCCTTGAGTTTATTATTTCCTGTGGTTTCTTTCAAGTTTTTGATTATCTCATAGATATTTGGTGGGAGAACCGGGATTGTCGGAGCAAGCTTTCCGATATTGAGGATCATAGATATATGTTCTTCTCGAGATAGGCTGCTTAGATAGAGTAGTTTCTATAACGATTATATTAGCATACTTGTACAAATCCAATATATTTGTATAACAACATACCTCCTGGTCATCAAGCGAGTCGAAAGAAACCCCTGTAATTTTATCTCCACTCTCCATATTTGTATCCGCATTCTCTTGTTCGATGTGCTTACAATTCCCACAATACCAATTCTTCTCAGCAAGCCGCACGAACGAATTATCGATAACTGGTACGTGACAATTTTGGTGATATGCTTGATCGCAACCATCACAAAACACGATCTGGTCATCCGGAGTATCTGGGGTGCGGAGGCAGATTATACAACTCGCTTCCGGTTCGGTGGATGTCGATGTTTCAGGGGATTGATCTTCGGGGTCAACGTTTGCTGTTAGGGCGTCCCGGCGGGCGTTTGGGTTTACCACCGTACGGCCGGACATGGTTTTGAAGCCATCTTGAACATAGTTCTCGTCCGATGAAGAGTCCTATGTCGGGTATCAAGGCGTGAGGAAAGTATTTGATAAGTGAGTGTGGGGTTTTGGTACTTACTTGGTAACCCATTTTGTTAAATTTGACCACTTTGGATCTTCGACGTTGTCGTTTCTTCATTGGTGGCATCCTGGATGCTGTGCATTGTAAATTTGCAGTCAGAAATTTATTGATATTAATGCCAATAAATTGTATATCGACTGGGGTTGTTTTGTTAAATTTGGACTTACAATAATCTTCAACATCATCCAATTCTCTCTTTCTGGGCTTTAATATGAGTCGCAGACTTTTGGGGCCGGGAAGAGTCCTTGGCTCAGAATACGAGAGGTCGGAGGGTATGTCTAAAGAGGCCGGGGAAGCGGTTGCTTCATCCACGTGGGAGGCTGCCTACCGCCGCAATACGCATGAGCTATACTTGCTGACACGCAAACTCGATGTTAAAACTATTTCTACTGGTAAGTACCTCATCGTAATCCGATTTTATTTGTTCCGGTTGGGTCTGTTTCGGCGTCGGCAGTGCAGAAAAGCGTAGGGTCAACCTTGGGGTTGTAACGGCGGCCATTTTGAAGATAGAACAAACCGCTGCTGGTGAAGTTACCCCCCAGTTGAATGTCGATTATAGATTAATGAGCGGATAGAAGAGGGTTCGATTTGGTTATCTAGTCATTTTACAACAGAGCTAGTCCTAGGAATTTGCCATACAGCAGCAGAATAAAATTTTGAAATGCGTGTGCTGTTGGAATTCGAATGCCGGATGTGTTGAGGCCGTCGTTATCTGTACCAGATCGAGCGATATATTGGAAGCATGCTTAGGGTTTGGAATCAAAGTTTAACAGTATATGAAGGAGCCATATCTCGAAATATAAATAAGACCGATATCCTACCTGATCGATCAGGCACTTCGTCTGGATTTAGTGGCAGTGTATTTTATCACTGCATTGCATTGGCGCCATCTCGAAGCTCAGCTCAGACTGAGTCTCGTTTGTTTGGGTGCACAAGGTCTTAGCGAAACAACCGAACTGAACAACGTCACATTACTTGAATAACCTCAAATAGTTATACCCACCGCCAACAGAACCCGACCTGTCCTCTTACATCTCAGATGGTCCTGCGGTAGCACACCGAATTCCCCTTCGCAGCCTAGATGGCCAATATTTCAGACACTTTCAACAAACTCCTCGAAAGCCATGCCTCGGCACCTGTGCGCGGGCCAAGGTGGCATGTACCTGAAGATGGCTTCATCAAAGAAGCCTACACTATTGTACGAGACCAAAACCCCCCAGATCCGACTTCAATACCTTAAAGTCATATGATTTGACTAACGGAGGTGCGGTATATTTAGAACTCTTCAATCATGAACCTCACGCGGTTCCTCCTCTCTATTCGACAAGCATACCTATCCACGGCCCGCGCGCCCCGCCATACCTCCTCGTTATCCTCTCGCCAACCCGACCGGCGTTACTTCACGGATAAAGAACGAGATGAGATTGATTTCGAAGCTAAGACCATGATTCGGCAGTACATGCAGGTCATCTCGAATCTGGAAGATGCGGAGAAGACACGGGTAATGATTGAGAAGAAGACCCGACAGAAGAATCTAAGTCTCGGGAAATGGATAAGAGAGCTACGCCGTGGTGATGAGATTGATGAAGAGGAAGAGAAGGGTAAATGGACGGCTTTGCATCGAGAGGGGGTGCTGTGGTTGTTAAAAAACCGGCTGGAGAAGCTCAGCGAGATCCAGAGAGAACAACAGGAAACAAGGTTGATGAGGGAAGTCGAGAAGAATAAGAATATTCTGGAAAATGTGGCCTATGATAAATCTCAAGGTTTTGCGGCCGGGAACGCAGCGGTTCAGGCTTCGAAGGCCGCTCAGATGGAAGCGCAAGCTAAAGCGTATAAGCGGTCGCAAGCTGCCGCCGCTTTGCAGGACGAAGACGGAGGGGACATCGAACAAATGTTATCTCCGGACCAACTGCAGATATTCGCAAAGGAGAACCAGGATATGGTTAAGTACTACCAAGACACCTTGGATCAGATTAGGTATGCATCACCCAATTCTCTCTTCGCATGCACATGGCTAAGGTGGGAAATCATCAGGTCTGCGGAGAAGTCCCTTATCGAGATATCAGAAATGCAAAATAGAATTGTGATGGATATTGCAGCGCAATCTGACCACATTGACCAATTGATGGCGGATTCGGAGCTTAGTGCGCAAAATATGGAGCAGGGTAATAAACAGCTGAAGCAGGCGACGCAAAGAAGTTCGCCCGCGAGATATGTTTTTCAAGCGTCTGTTGGTTTCTGCGCTTTTCTAATTTTGGCGGATATTTTGTCGTAGCCGATTTCCTATTGTATACAAGCACCATGTCTTTCATGATTCCCTTGCGAATGAATACAATTCGATACACCGAGACCTTACAAATCATCTCAGTATCGGAATGGCATGCCCGTTGACCGCCAAGAAGGATGGGCAGGGGTGACATGCACCCCCAAGTTTGGACGCGAACCCTTCAGCTGCAAACAAACCGAGAATCCAGCTATCGGCGGGATCTGCCTTCGATCCTGCATTATCCGGCGTGTCCCTGAACAGACACCGAACCTCCAGATTAACAGCAGCATGAGAGCTCTAGCGATATCGTGAGCGCCTGGCTTCCTACCCTTGTCGGTACTACACGTCCACACGCAGTCTCGCCTATCGGACGAAGTACGAAGCCGTCTAGCTTGGGGCTTTCCCCTGCGTCTGCCGCTGGCGACCGACTTCCAAAATGCTCATCCGGCCTTCGCGACTGATCATTCTCTTCCTCCTCGCGGCTGGGCTCTGTATTCTCCATGAGGCGTTATTTTCCACATCCGAACCCGGTGGGTCGGTGTTCACCCTCCCACCGCCTGGTCTCCGCATTCAATACCAATTCAATGTCACCGTCGAAGATGAGGCTAAAGCCGACGCTGTAAAGAGAGTCATGGAAAGAACTTGGAGATTGTATAAAGAGAAAGCATGGGGATTCGACGAAATCAAACCCGGTACTTGATACCTGCTCACTCGCTATACACCGTATTCAGTTGCCTTTCTAATATATTGCGGCCGAAATATTAGTATCGGGAGGGCACCATAATAGCAGAAATGGATGGGGCGCTACCATAATTGATTCGATGACAACCGCAGCGATAATGGGACTATCCGACATGTAGGGCCTCACCAATTACAAAGGTTTTATCCGGCATAATATTTGGATAACCGTCCGCTAAAGAGTATTATCGTAGTACAGATTCGCAGAGCAATATGATTGGGTGGTGAACAAGGTGAATTTTAACTACGCCGACGGCCTAGTGGATCCCTTCGAGACGTAAGTGTGGAATTTTATCCAGGAACCAGTCTACAAACAAGTAGCGGAAAGGCGAATACTCATGGAGTTCATCGAATACAGAACGATTAGATATCTCGGTTCCTTGGTCTCCACAGTAGACCTCCTTGAAGCCGGTATAATTAAATCACCAAGCGAAACATTCCGTGAAGATATACTCCGTCAAGCCAAGATTCTAGCAGATAAACTCGGACCCGGATTCGATACCCCGACGGGTATGATATGGCCCAGAGTCGATTTCGATAAAGACATCGGTGTCGATAGCGACGGTAGAAGAAAGGAGTATGCGAGCGTGCATCTCGCGAGGGCTGGGAGTCATTGGTTGGAGTATTCTACTCTTTCTCATATGACCGGTGATACTATATATCTTCGAAACTCGACAACGGCGTGGGATCATTTGGTTTACAATCATAAGGGAGAACCATGGCCGGGTATTCTCGAGTGCGCAAATTCTTGATTGAAAATCCAGAGATTATGATGTGTTCTAATTGATCTTACGGAGCGATAGAAGTCCGCGATCCATATGGACTGGAGACCCAGTTGGTTCCACGAGAACCCTTGGAGCCCCGGATGACAGCCACTACGAGGTACCTAGCTCCATAAAGAAGAACCACACATACCAGAGCAATGCCACTAATTCCTCCATAGTACCTCATCAAAGCCCACCTCCTCTACCCCCACAAAACAAACACTAGACAGCACGCAAAACGCTGGCTTCAAGCAATGCAATCCGCTAAAAAGTACCTCGCCTCCACCAGTAAATCCAACCCACCCCACACCTTCCTCCTTTCCTACTCCCGAGACCGTCTCGACAACCAAATGGGCCATCTAACCTGCTATCTCGGCGGGAATCTCCTACTCGGCGCGAAATACCTGTTAATGCCCGACCTCTTCAAATTCGGCGAGGCATTAATCGAAGGGTGCCACTATTCTTACATCTCCATGCAGACAAGGATCGGTCCTGAGAGTTGGAGTTGGACACCCAGGGAGTCGAGACTGGGCCACTCCGGACAGTTCCCCACACCGCTGACGGAAGCGCAAAAGAAGTTTCTGAAAGAAAAGGGGATTTGGCCTACCGCTGCGAATTATGCGTTACGACCTGAAGTTATTGAGAGTTATTTTTACGGGTGGAGGATCACCGGGGACGAAAAGTATAGGGAGTGGGCTTGGGATGCGTTCAACGCTATTGCTAAGACGGCTGGGACTGAATGGGGATATGCTGAGGTTGCGGATGTGACGGAGACGGATAAAGCGAAGAATTTGAGGGATAAGAGCGAGAGTTTTTGGAGTGGTGAGTGGTTGTTTTCTTTATCCTCTTCCGCTTTCTATAACAAAAGGTAGATGCTGATAGTATGTACAGCTGAGACGCTCAAGTATCTTTATTTGATATTCTCGGACGCTGATCTCTGTAGTCTGGACGAGTGGGTTTTTAATACTGGTACGTATATATCTTCTAGCCGTTAAACTCGTCTTTGGTATATTGTGAAGTATGGTGACTAATAGTTTTTACAGAGGCACATCCTCTTAGACGACATGTATAACTCATGTTCATATAAAATGATCTCCTTGTCAATATTTTTATATATTTTAATCATAGCCCCCCCCTCGCGGGCCTGTTTCGGCGGGCCGTTGCATTTTGCCTTTTGGTGATAGGTTTTATATAGAAATAGCGAGACGAATAGGAAATCAAGTTACCGTATAACACGGGGTATGATACGAGAGAATAAAAGGTTGAAAGCTATTGTGTGGAAATTTCAGACGTGAAAGCGCGACATCGCTGACATCGCGCCTCGTCGCGGGTTATTTTTTTCGTGGGCTTATTCACACACGAGACGGAAATCTCAAATATACGTCGCCGCGCCATTGAGAGATGAGGAAAGAATAGAAAACGGCAAGAGGAAAAGGATAAATCAACGATCAGTTTGAATCAGATAGAAGATTTGATAAAAGATGGAAAAAGTAACATCAGAAAAGTTCGACAGAAAAGGAAATTGGGGAATACGAATTTCGTTTAATTTACATGGGGCAATATCACGACATATGACAAGGTCGTGCTCGCATCGCGGAAGAAAAACAGAGGGAACAAAGAAAGTGAAACACTACGCAAGAGTTTCGCATCGACAGCATTAAAGCATGAATCAACAATAAGACATTAAAGCGTGAGGGGAAAAAAAGAAAAGTAAGAAAGCGACACCACTGAGACGCCGAGAAAGTGTAGGCCATGATAAAAGAGCAAGGGAAGAGAAGCTTGGGAACCAACTTTGCAACAACCTGAAAAAAAATTTTCGCCCTGGTTCCCCGTGTGATAGCGTCTTGTGAAAAGCAATAGCACCCCCTCTTCCTGAAAACTAACTGGTCCAGCATAGAAGAAAAAAAGACAATATAGAAAGGTTTTTGAAGCACAGCTAGAAAGAATAACTTTTAAGAAAACCCTACTTTGTTGAAGAAAGACTACCGGAATGCACGATTCCCCTTTTTGAAAAGAACTGCGATCAGAAAGAAAAGAAGAAAAGTTTGGACCAGAAACTAGGAAGATACACCGCATATGAGGTATCGAGGATACACCAACCTGGAAATATGCAACGAGAACGGCAAAAAAATAGCGGAAAGACAAACCAAAACGCGGACCAAACTAAAGTTGCGAGCAAGGGTATAGTTACGAAACGGAGAGTACTAGTTTGGGATTCCGTTGTATTGCGGTGTTCAGGTCATGGTCGCTAATAATATTATAATACTCTGCTGTTTGCTCATCTCGATATCGGATGCATGTGATGTCAACATCCAAACGCTGTTCCAGCTTTTCTTGAAGCGAACCTAGAGAAATGTCCTGAGGTAGTCGAATGGCAATTAAGTCGTCCAAATAATGTACTTTGATTTTGATGAAAGACCCGCTGGCACTATTCCCTGAGACGGCGGTAATTGCGCTAAGATTACTGTCAGCCCGGGACATCTGCGGCGGTCTCATGTCGGAGTTGGATCGCATGTGGAGTTCTCTCGGATGGCCGTTCGTCGATGTTGGCGCTCGCATTTGTTGGACAACTGCTCTTTGGGCTGGAGGTGGGGATAAAATTGAGGGATATGAGCCATTGCCGCGCATGTTTCCACCCAGGTCCGCCCGCGAGCCCTGTCGCGAAGGGGCTGGCGAAGAGTCGGAGGAGACGTTGGACAGATGAGAATCACGGTTTTGTTGAGATGCCAACGATTGGTGCTGCGCCGCCACATAGGTTGATCCAGAGTACGTCGACTCACGGATGCTATCGGTGACGTCAACGTCACCCTGCCGTGGCGCAAAAAGTTGTCGGACGAGTTCACATCTTGAGATTTCGGGGGCCATTTTGAGGAGCTGCTTGATGTAGTCATCGAGACTCTGCCTTCGCTGAGCGGATAAACTATCCGTTACAAAGGCTACCGGGCCAGGCATGTATGGGAGAATGCGGTTTTCGCCAGTGGTGCCGGCTTCTCGAGGGAAGGCTTTGAGCAGTGAAATTTGGAAGTCGTAAAAGTCTTCGTAATACCGGCACAGCTGCCATATGCGCCCGTCCTCCATCTGACATTTGACCTGATACCAGTATCTGTCGCCGCTGTACGCGTAGTTCTCCACGGATGCGGATATCGGGGCCTGTAGGTACGCGGGTTGCTGGAGCTGCTGAAGCTGCTCCTCTGGCATCTGCGGTTGCTGTTGTGACTGAGGTTGCGGTTCTCCAAATTCAAACTTGCCAAGTGAGATGCTGCTGTTCTTGTAGTTTGCGGCTTGCCGCTTCCATTCTTCGACTCTGGGGACCTGGGCTTTGGCGATGGCCTCTTCCTGGTTTTCCACAGGCAGACCGGTCGCCATGTCTCTGATTTCAATGAAGGACACCGGAATCAAGCCGGGACCGCCGAGTCGGCCGATGGGTTTGGCGAGGAACCATTCGGCGTTAGATTGAGCAATCACGATGATTGCCTCGCCCGCCGCAGCCTGCAACTCGTCCGCTCGTTCGGCGTGAAAGTCGTAGACGACGATTCCGTAGAGCGGACCGCCTGGTTTTGTTGAGATGCTCTTCCGAGTCTTGTGGGTGCGCTCCTTCATCGAATCGCTAAGCGTGCTGCTCCCAGAGTATCCCGAGTCGTCGGTTTTGCGATTGTCGCTCCCCGTGGAGCCCTGGCTGTCCCTCCCGGTCTTGCCTACGATTTGGAAGTGGCTGACGGGAACCATACCCTGCGCGTGAGTGATCGGGTTGCAGGCTTCGTAGTAGTCGGGGTCGTCTTCGTGGGAGACGACGTGGAAGAAGTCGCCCTTGGAGAAGGCTAGCTCGCCGGCGTTGACGGGTTTGTAGTCTCGGGTGGCTTTGATGACCTGCGATGATGCGGGCGGTTAATGAGGATTTTCATGTGCGAGGGCAAGGGGAAGGTTGGCTTATTTACATTTACCTTCTTCGGCGGCAGAGCTTGAGGCGACTTGGGGGATACGCCGATATGCTGGACATTTGTCCCTTTGTCGCTCTTGAGCGACCTTCGCAGTCCCTGTAATAGTCGGAAGGCAGGCATGTCAGCAGGAGGGGAAGAGAGGGGTATCCCGATGGCGCGGAATGAAAGGCGGAGAGGAAGAGAAAGGTACCTTGATCATGTCGGCGAGGAACGAGTGCCTTTTGAGAGGGAGTTCCAGGCTGGAGGGGGTGCGATGGGAGGATGGGAGGAATAGGAAGAAGAAGCGGTGGTGGTGGGTGGTGGGTGATGGTGGTGATGGTGTGAGGGAAGGATAACGGTGTCGGGTGAGTGTTGGGTGTCGGAGGCAGGGAGAAAAAACCCCACAAGCGCCGACGGAGAGCGAACCAAGTGCGACGCCGCCGTGCGAATGAGAAGAAGTCCGCGAGAGTCCTAAGCTGAGGGGATCGAGAGGCACAGAGTGCGGTGGTATCTGCCTGTTCCCGCCGGTTTGTGGGAAGAGATGGCGATGGTGCGACTGTCAACAGCTGCGGTGGCCTCCTACACTGCACCCGTATATTATATATATGTATCCGTGTGTATATGCGTATGTACTATGTATATGCGTATATGTACTCGTGCGATGTATCTCGGCCTACGACAGAATACTCTCCTCAGCAGGGCGGACGGGCGTTTCAGGAGGTCGGCGGAGTGTCGATGTTTGAAACCGTTTTGAGTCGACGTCTACGCAGGTGGGAGCAAGAGTAAGAGCGATGACAATAACACGAGAGAATGTCACGTCCGTCCGCCGGGCGCCGTCAAAATATATTTTGCACCGGCTGAGCGACTTTTCTGCCTGTTGATTTAATTTATTTTATTATGGTTGGATGGCTCGTTTTAATCTTATTTGACATGCCTGCGCATTTCATTAAAATTGTCATCTCCAACAGACAGATATGTACGTGCAGACAGACAGAAGAAGACAGGGCCCGCAGCGGGAAGGTCTGAGAATCGGCCCTCAGAAGGATAGAAAATGAAAAACTCTGCCTGGCGTCTGCCAATGGCATCGCCGCGTCCCCTTTTTTTCCTGTCGAAGAAAAGAACCCGGGCCTGGCTGTCGATGCTTCGAGACGAGCGCCCAATAAGACGCCCGCTGCAAGGTTCCCACGTTGCGGCCATCCATCCATCCATCACGGCCCTCGCCAGCCAGCGCCAAAAAAGCTATTGCTATTGTTACTATTAAGTATCCTCCTCTCTGATATCGATAACTGGAAGGAGTGCCCCGCCATCTCGTTCGTATGCAGGTCCGCCCCCCTTCTTTCTCAGCTACGTCTCACACTATAGTGCACTACCAGCGGTACTTAGTACATGTAAGTCGCTACGCCGTCGACCGCTGGACGGAGCTCTAGATCACTTGTCCCGATTTCGCCTGGCCTTACCTGAACCAGCCAGCTTTTGCTATTAATACACACCCGTCTTCCCAGAGACAGGCGTCTAATAGCCCTCCGTCTACATGTAGTCTTCATCGGGCTTTTACTTTTTTTATCGTAAAATAAAATCCATGTCCATCTTGACGCTCCGTCTACACTTTGGGCATTGTAAGCACTGACATAGAATGTGTGTTCACCCGGACGTCGGAGGAACCCGCGTCTTTGATTCGCCCATTCTCAACCTCTGGCGGCCCACCGACTGCGAATGTGGACATTGAAAGTCCCCGGGAATATAACTGTGGCTGTTCAACTAAGGCCTTTCTTGGTAGCACAAATACAACACCATCCATTCCCCCTCTGGCCTCAGAAACCGAGAAACAAAACCAGCCCGCCAAAGAATGGTAAAACAACCAAGAAAACAGCGACAAATGCACTCGTTAAACAATCCGTAGACCATTCGCTCGTTCTTCACATGGTAATATTCGCATCTGAATTATCTGCCCCCTCGTCGTCTGCGTCCTCGCTACCGTCAGGACTGTCCTTATCATCGGGAAACTTGTCCGTAAGAGGACTCTTGGTATCCTTCGAATCACTGCTCCGACTCCCACCATCCTTCATCACAACGTCTTTGGAGTCCTTCCCAGCCATGATCAACTTGGCCACATTTTGACTATTCTGGACGTTCTGCATAAATTAGCCCATAATCTAGATTTATCGTAGACTGTCGAGTTGAATACGTACCCATATGATCCTGAACATAGAATTCACCTTCTGTAAGACATCCTTCCTCCCAACTTTCGTCATTTTCCGACCCAAATAATCATCGATCTTGCCGTGCGCGGCCGCCAACGCAACAGAAGTATTAACCTGCTGCCCGGAGCTCTCGCTTCCTCCATCGACGAGATTATGGAGAGACATCGGATTAGCGTTTCCCCCAGCCTTCGGACTAGTTCCGGCAAGTTTCGCCACCAAATCCGGAACAGTCTCCTGATACAATAACGAATAAGTATCAGTCAACAAATCGTCGATGATGGCCGTCTTGGTCTGTCCCGTATTCAACTTTTTCAAATCATAAGTATCCTTCAACAATTCGAACGTCTTGCCCTTCTGATTATCCTGTTTTTCGAAATATTCCTCCATCTTTTGCGAGTACGTATTGAACTCGTCGTACGTGACATGCTCGTATACCGACACCTCCATATTCTCCCCGATCTCGTTGACTTTTCGTAGCACCTTGGCATACGTTATGACGACTTTATCCCAAACTTCAGGTTGTTTCCAACACCCTCCCGCAGGCCCTTGTTTCTTCAACTTTTTAACCAACGCTTCAAGCGTGGGTTTATCGTTGGTTTCCCCGAGCATCTGGATCCAGAACATCAGATATTGGTGAACATATACGTAATGTCTGCCCGGCCGCTCGTTCTCGGGTTTCCAAATCGTATACAACTGATTCTTGTGGGAGAAGAACGTCGCGAGTTCTTTATGCGCTTTATCTTGATCTTCAATGTCGTCGTACATTATCCTCGCCATTCTATAAGTCATCCGATGATGCCATTTCTGTTTATCCAAGGCTCGGATCTTGTTCAATAGCTCGTAGATACCCTTGGCAAAGGTATTGAATGATGTGGGATCCTGCGGCACGTCTTTGAGATTCTTTTGCAGCCATGGATTGGCGTTCAGATACTCGTAACCTTCCTGGATCTATCTCAATTATTAGCTTTAATCACCGACGTCTGGAAAGAGGAGCGTACGAACCGCAATTTCGCCAGATTTGGCATACTTATAGACTGTTGCGATAAGTTTGTAATAAGGTTCCAGCACCTGTTCCCCTCTTTCGCGGAGAGGAATCTGAGCAACGGAATCCGACAAGTGTGAGAGAACCACGGACGCTTCAGCTTCGAGCTTGCCATAGCACTTTGCGATCATGTAATAGTTCTTCCAGTCCGTGGAACCCTCGTCGATGGCGCGTTTGAAAAGAAGCGTCGCGAATTTAAGAGCGCTCTCGAGTGACACATCTCCATGTATCCTTTGCGTGAACACTCCCTCAGCACCGCTGCAATACCTCTCATACCCATCAACGAGGAACGCTTCTCTGTCCAGAGGAGGTCGCACAGCGGAGTAGATTTGCATCGCAAAATCGATGTACAACTGACATCTGTTAGCATTGTTCTCCTCGGTTTCGTCGTCATCGTCAGATAGTAACCCCAACGCCATAGCATAACACTGTATGATCTTTCTCTCCAACGTAGCCAACTCTTCTCGTTTCGTGTTTATCTTCTCGGCGCCGTAAGTAACGTCGTCTTCGAATTGGAACTCATAGGACTGGCCCAGTCGGTACCACGGTTCCCATTTGTGAAAGTTACCGCAAACGAGATTGTATCGGAGATATTTGACCACATCATCGACATCGTCAACATCTTGATTTTGCGCCTTCTTAGCAAACTTGTACCGAAGAAACAGGGACATCCCGTACTCGAAGAAGAAGCCTCTCTCGGCAACTTTTGCGTAGTCGGAGCGTATTGATACAAAGTTTGGGGTGGTTCCACCTCTGAAGGAAGCGTAGAACGTCAATGGGTTTATCGGTGAATTGATAGTGTCGTCGAGCATCTTGGTATTGTATGCTACGTCCTTATCCCTTTCTGATGGAATTCCAATGACGTCGACAAGAGTTTGCATCGCCTCTTTCATGGCGCCTTTCAAGCCGACCTGGGCTGACTTTTTCTTCTCAGCTAGAATCATGACGAAGGGGAAAACTTTGAGAGCAGTATCACGGTCCAATTTGACAGGATCGCATTTGTGGTCCGCGAGATCAAACAAGTCGAGAGCGACGTCAAAGTTATAGTAGCATTTCAAACATTGCACGAGATCTGCTTCCGAACCCTGTATCTCAAAGTCGAGAATATCCTTAAGAGCAATCTTCAGAAAAACCCGATGGTGAAGTTTGCAGAGATTGCGTATTCCAATCTCAGAATGCATCGCCGAGATAAGTCTGATGCACTTCTCTTGCCATGTAGGTACCACTTCTTCCTCCGACAAATTCTCAACCTTGGCCCGATACATCAAGTACATCATTGACCAACAATGGATGAGAAGTTTGTTCATAGTCGTAGTCAATAATCGATAAGAGTGAAGAGTTGATTTGCTGATTTCGCCACCAACCACGGCATCCTCAAAGAATACATAAATGTGTAAGAGGCGGAGAACCTGAGGAATACAATTCAGAGCTATCGCTTGAAGTTCAGGAGTCAGTTTTGACAACTTTTTAGGATCGCCGATTATCTCCTCCGCCATCCCAGGCAAGGTCTCGTTCAGCCAAAAGATAGCTCGAAGTAGTATGAACGTCCGGTTCTCAATCGATTTTTCAGAGTAAGCTGGGTTTGTCAGCTCTTTTATAATGATATCCATGCAAGTGATGCGACATCTCAGAACGTTGACTGAGTCACCGAGGCGGTGATAGGCGTCTCTTAACTTTTGCCATAGAGAGACTTTGACTTGGACGCTCGACGTTTCTAAAACTTTCGTCATCTCGTGGATATTCTTAATACCATCCTCGTCAATATCATACTCTTCAATCCTAGGTTCGAGGATAATTTCCAAGTCTTCTATGACTTCGAAAGGATCCGTGCTCTGGACAGCGGACGAGAAGATATTAGCGAAAAAGTCCATTGTTTTGGCCTTCGATATTTCTCTATCAGCTCGAGCGACAGATATTTCTGGCATGGAAGCACTATTCGGGAGCTCTATGATGGGACATTCTAACTTTGCGAGGGTTTCCTTGAGGTCATCGTAGCACTCTAGGAGGAAGTCTCGCGACGGATTTGTAAAGGGCACAAGAACCGCATTTGCCCAGAGATACCGGAGAGTCAAGGCATCTAAATTGATGTTTTGGTCCTCATCCCTCGCCCGAAATCTCATCAGATCCCCAACAAGGGTACCCCAGCGAACGGCTTTCAGCTTCAACGGCGACGCATCATTAGAAGAAAGCTCCGTTGAGTTCCTATCTCTCTCGCTTGTGGAGAGATTGTCTAATGAGAGTTCAAAAAGGGACTGCGCGACCTCCACTTCTCGGTCTATGGAGTTCTCAGAAGCACTTCCTTCGTTCAAATCGTCGCGAAATTTTTGGAAGTGTCGTACGAGATTTTCGTTACAGTGATCCGCGATTGTGCGAACCACGTCTTTGAGGGCTTCTGACCAGGAGTACGCGGAATACTTTGTGAACCCCTCGTTTGTACCTGATGCGAGTAATACCCTGACGAAAGCAGTACAAAGTTCTGGAATCTGGAGTCTTTGGCTATTGCATCTTTGAATCCATCGTCGAAGACCATCATCTGCAGGGAGAGCTGGTCGTCCGGACTGAGTGGCGCTAGGAGCCGCTTGCGTAAAGCTTTGCAAACTCAGAATCTCTTCATCTGGCCTATCTATAGTTAGCAAGGTTCTTCCGCCATATCTAGGTCGATGTAACTACTTTTTGATGCCTTCTCCATATAGCGCCACATTGCCTTTTTCGTCATCCCAGTCGACGAGGATACTTTTGAAGTCTTTGATGTAAGTATCACTAATCGAAAACGCACTGTCATCGTCCTCCTCTTTCTTCCCGTCGGGTTTAAGAAGAGAAGATGGCCCAAGAGAAACTCCAATTTCCGCGAAGAGTTCATTTGCTGTCTTAAACAACTTATCTTCGAGAGCTACGGCTTCTCTTGGGGTTATTTCTGGAGCTACCGCGGCGGCGGCGGCGGCGGCATTGGACTCGCGATTTCTAACCCGTTTGCTAGCACGAGTGCTCCCTTCGACATCGACCGGGACAGCAGAACCTTTCCTCTTGGCATTAGTAGAGGTGCTTCTTCTACGAGCGGCAGCTGGGCGGTCCATGTCCTGGTCATCTGCCATAGGGACGTCACCGTCTGGAGACATCTTGATGCCAGATTCTGCTATCGGGGTGGGTTCTGGTATTTCAAGCTCTAAGGGTTCACCATCTAATTGAACAACAACAGCACGGTCCGATGCTGCATCGTCATCCTGGAGGTTTATGAGAAGGCGGTCAAGCAGGGCAAGACCGACTGCTGTCCAGGTTTTCTTGGTCACGGTGATGATGTCGTATTGCCCATCGAGATCGGTGCGAATCTTCATTTGAGACGAAGGCTTCAGCCAAGGGTAGACATCAAGAAACACCTGGTACTTCGGGTTCAACGATTTATTCCCCACTTTCTCCACGGCTTTTGACCGCATCCCAATGTCGTCTGAAGTTTCCCTAAGGGTCTGGAATCACGAAATATTAGTAAACTCCTATGTGAACGAGTTTATCAATGCCAGGTAGACCTACATCTCTGAGCAAAAACGAGGCATAGAGTTCCTCGGGGTTCATCAGGGTCGATTGATTTAAGAGCGAGTCGAAGCCTCTAGAAACCACTGCTTCTAAAGCAAACCGTGATAATCGCGACGAGTTTAACCGCCTGGCTAGTTTCGCAGCCTTTCTCCATAGAGACTCATCTTCGGCGTCTCGGGCCAAAGCCTCGCCAAACCACTCGAGCGCCTGCGCGACAGTTTTGTTGGCTTCATCTTCAGAGTAGTCGTCTATATTCGCTCTCATAAGGTCCAATTTGAACTCCGCGTATCCTCTATATGCGAGGTACAAGATATTTCGCAACCTCAGCGCCTATTGCACGGATAGACTATTAGCAATTGGTGATCCTCCACGCTCGCGTAGGTCGCTTACATCTTCGGTTTGATCTTGCTGGAAAATCTCGGAACGAAAGAGTTCCTGGAATGTTTCGGCAGCACCTTTCCACTCCTGCTCACTATGTAGCTTCAAGGCTTTCTGGTGTAGCTTGAGCGCCTCTTCGATCTATTGGTTGTTGGGCATGATCCGGTCAGTAAAGGGACAGGAAGACTGGGAATATACGGCGGAGGGGTATCGGACCTGAATCTCTTGCGTATTATCGGCGACTTCTTCATCCTCCGAATCGTCGAGAATGTTGAGAGCTGCCCACGACGCCTATGAAGGAAATGTGTCAGTTCAGAGGATCGGATGCGAAGACAGCGACGGGCTCTCGTACCATATTGCTCGTGCATGGGAAGACTGCGAGCAAGCCTTTGAATAAGGGTGGGAATGAAAGTTATGATCCTATCGGGGATAAGCTTCGATTGGAATATTGATACGATTGACGTATGTTGCGCCAGCAGTATCTAGCGACAGCTAGAAGCCGTTTGG
Organism: Dactylellina leptospora; assembly: GCA_036971365.1. Lineage (NCBI taxonomy): Eukaryota > Fungi > Ascomycota > Orbiliomycetes > Orbiliales > Orbiliaceae > Dactylellina > Dactylellina leptospora. The sequence goes on from JAJTUC010000005.1 coordinate 178,996, forward strand.
CGTGGACTGGATAGACGCAGAGAAACTATCGGTGGTTGTCGCATATAAACGAAGTATCTGTGCTTGCGGCGAGAGAGTGGAGCTGGGAAGACGCGTTCCTAATGGATACCGGGGACACTCCCGGGGACATATTATGACAATACTGCCACCGGGGCAGGGTGCCCGAAGGCCCCGGTAGCACATACAATCAGCCTCCGCCAGTTCAAAAGTCCCCCCCCACAGCAGCCCTCCAAACAGCCCATCCAGTCTACCGCGACGACTTAGTCTATTCCCATCAACCGCTTCTCCTTCCACATTAGCTTATCTCTAGTACTCCTCCCTCGGACGGGATATACTCCATCTGTCGACAGCTCTGTCGCTTCTCCCAACCTCCCTCCAAACTAAGCTTCCATATTGCAACCATGGTTCAGCCCGCGGTCCCAGAGTAAGACAGCCACCCGCCGATGCGACCGCCCTCTCTGCTCGTGCTGATGCTGTATCCTCTCTAGGCTGGTCGAAGTCGACCTACACGAATCGCTCGAGGCGCGAACAGAGTCTCTGCTTACCCTACGTCAATTGGGACCCCCGGATTTGGTACATTTGCTTAAGGTTCAGCCGAAAGGGACACACAAAGAGGTGGGAAGACTACCCCGAGCTCACCTACCATCGACTTTCGCGCGAGATGTATGAGAGCTATCAGCTTACCGTTCCGAGTCTCGATTTCTCTAGATCGGAACATACCACCACGTTACAGGCATAGATGCTTCCTCGTCGGCTTCCCTGGCCGCATACATAAACACCCTAACCTACACGATTGGTGAGAACCAGATATGGTTCGGAAAGCCGCAAACATGGAAAATCCAAGCCGGAACATATTGGTACGACTGAACCTTATACCGCGTACCCGCAGTATGATTGCCGTAGCTAGAATCTGACCCTTTGATGGCGCTATAGCTGTTACAACGCCTTTTCGCGCGTCGACATGCGCGTCGATGTCAGCTTTCCTGGTAGTGTGGACGCCTATGCAGTTGACGAACGTGGAGAAAGACGAGTTGCAACAGAACCGCTATGGCTGGAGACCTATTTATGCTCCGTTCTTCGGGCTTTCGCCTACGCCGAAGACAGCGTTCAGACCAGGATTGTCGGTTGCCGTCGATTCAATCCCATCATATCGACCGAGGCGGAGCACAGGTTTCTCGATGCCGCCGAGAGACTCTTCGGAAAGGGCTGGCAGCTGGGCTCGGATCCGGAGGTACAGGTACCAAACATCGTCGCCAACCACCTTACCACCGGCATCTTGAAATATATTCATACCACGGGTAGATATACAAGTGGCGTCAATCTGTTCGAAAAATTACGAATCAAGTACCCAGAAGTCGCCTCGCTACTCGCCAAAGTATTGATCGATGCAGACGAGGAGGTGAAGGCCGTGCAATTGCTCTACGAGACAATCAAAGTGCTGCCGATGGACCACTCCTTACTCGATGTTCAGGCCGACTTCTGTCAGAGCAAAGGGCGCAGCGACCTAGCTTTAGAATGTGCCAAGAGAGCTGTCAATTCCGCTCCTAGTGAATTTACGACATGGGCTAAGCTAGCAGAAATCTATATCGCCCTCGAGCAGTACGAAATGGTAAGATATTGTGCACCTATGCCATGGTGATTTGAAGACTAATGGACCAAATAGGCTCTATTAACACTAAACTCCTGTCCGATGTTCACATATCAAGAGCGCGATTTCCCTAGAATGCCACAGCCTGCCAAAATGCATCTCCCAATCTTACCCGACTCGATGATTGACGAATCTCTGGATGAGTATGATGTCAAACAGGATCCTGTAGGTGAAACTGTGGTTTACCTAGCCATGAAAGGTCCAACGCTAACTGATTGGCTCAGTTGCCGGCAGCTTCCCTCAAGGGTACTTTCGCGAAAGCTTACAGTCTTCTAACGGAAATAGTCGCCCAAGTAGGCTGGGACACCCTTTTAAAATGTAGATCCAATGTCTTTGTCATGGAGGAGGAGTACCGACATGAAAAGAATGCTAGCACTGTGACCAACGCGAGCACAACAGCACTCCGAAGTAATAGTGTTGATGGAGAGCAAGGCGAAGACGCTGAAAAGCCGAATGGTGCGCCAGAGAAGCCGGCCGGAGATGATGTCGTTACGAATGGGGTTTCTCAACTATCGATAGCTGATTCTGATCCGGACACCTTGGTTGAGAAACCAGAGCAAGCAATCGAGCCCGCACCAGCGGAGCCCGAGAAAGAGGCAGATAAGGACGGAGAAGATCTAGACGACGAAAAGACATATACTCAATTCCAAAACAAGCGACTTTGCGAACGTTGGCTGGATAATTTATTCATGGTTCTGTACGAAGATCTGCGCGTTTACACAATATGGCGGGGTGAAATCCAAAAGCAGAAGATGAAGAACTTGCCGGTCGAAAAGAGTGCAAGCGATTGGGAAATACACGGCGAATTGGCAGAAAGACTACATCACACTGAAGAGGCGGTGGAGGCATACCGAAATTGCTTAAATATCCGGTTCTCGAGCAAAGCGTTTAGGGGTTTACTGGCAGCCCAGGAGAAGGCGAAAGACGTCAGAGGATCGCTCAATAGCATAATAAGACTAACCGCCTGGAATTATCGATGGTACTCTGAAGTAAGTGATAGCTATCACCTATTATGCCCTTCGTACCGCTAACCGAATCCCCACGTAGTTCTCGCCGAATCTCCTCAACTCCGTTCGAAAACTTATCGCGGAAGAGGGAGCGATCAAGTTTAGAAGCGTCGTCCAGTCGACAAGCTTACCGCAGCAGGCTTTGGACCTGACGCACCATTACTCTCAAATTTGCGTTGCATTTAGGAGCAGCGGGAGCGAGATGTAAATAATTATATTTGATTCTTAGCGAAGCTATGTTGGATATTGTTTGTATTTTCTGCTCCTAAAATTTTTCTCTCTCTTTCTTTTTTGTTATATTTTGCTGGAGGCATGTGGGAAAAGCTTTGGTATAATGATGTGTTCCTCTTGCACCGGCCCCTACGCTACCTTTGTTGTATTTGCACTATTTTACTCTCCTGAAAACCATTTTCTTGAAGCTATTCCGGAGTGACGATAGTATAATCTGCGCGTGGTTTCTGGAGGCTTCCATTCAGCGCTCGGTTGAAAGGTGGGCATGTCCGGCTTTGCCTCTTTGGGGACCCTGTCGCTATCGATTGCCGAACAAACCCATATAAAATTTTCTGCGTAGGATTTTTTCACCACTCCGATTTTTTCTCTCTCCATCATCCCGCCGTCACCCTTCAACCCCATCTCTTCCCGCGCTCTCATTCTTCCATAGAAAAGAATTCTATTTTCTACCGGAGAACTCGGTTGACTTCTCTTCTTTCGTTTCCTCGGAAGATTTTATCTCTGTCTTTGGCTCCCTCTCTCGACGTCGAGCGAAAGGCACACGTTCACTCTTTTTTCTATCCTCTCCCACGGTTTACCCCAATCACATCAAAATGCTTGCCGCAAGAGCAGCGAGATGCGTAAGTTTTTTCCCAAAGATAATTCCAATCCAATTTAGTCATATGATCCTAATAGTGAGATATCGCACAGCTCCCTCGAGGTGGCGCCGCCCGCATGTTCAACCAGACTCCGATGAGATCATCGTTGAGCTCCATATATGCCCGACATCAGTCAACGGACCAAAAGGTCCAAGGTGCCGTCGTCGGTATCGATCTTGGTAAGTAGTAACAGCCTCGAGTCACTCGCTATGCTCGGCTCCTCTTGGCTCACTGTTGCTAATGTAATAAATGTAGGCACAACAAACTCTGCCGTCTGTATCATGGAAGGAAAGGTCCCAAGGATAATAGAAAACGCCGAGGGCTCGAGAACAACACCATCCGTCGTCGGTTTCACTCCTGATGGCGAGCGTTTGGTCGGAATTTCCGCCAAACGTCAGAGCATCGTCAATTCGGATGCTACTGTCTTTGCCACCAAGCGTCTCATCGGAAGAAAATTTACCGACGCGGAGGTCCAGAAGGACATCAAGGAAGTCCCATTCAAGATTGTCCAACACACCAACGGCGATGCCTGGGTTGAGGCCCGTGGCCAAAAATACAGCCCTTCGCAAATCGGTGGTTTCGTCCTCGGTAAAATGAAGGAGACTGCTGAGGGCTACCTTAGCAAGCCTGTCAAGAACGCGGTTGTTACTGTTCCAGCTTACTTCAATGACTCTCAGCGTCAAGCTACCAAGGATGCTGGTCAGATTGCTGGTTTGAACGTTCTTCGTGTTGTCAACGAGCCAACTGCCGCTGCTTTGGCCTATGGTCTTGACAAGGACGCTGACAGAGTCATCGCTGTCTACGATCTTGGTGGTGGTACCTTCGACGTTTCCATCCTCGAAATCCAAAAGGGTGTCTTCGAGGTCAAGTCCACCAACGGTGATACCCATCTTGGTGGTGAAGATTTCGACATTGCCCTCGTTAGACATCTCGTTGATCAGTTCAAGAAGGAACAGAACATCGATCTCTCCAAGGACCGCATGGCCATCCAGAGAATCCGTGAAGCCGCTGAGAAGGCCAAGATTGAATTGTCCTCTAGCCCCCAGACCGATATCAACCTACCATTCATCACTGCCGATGCCTCTGGACCTAAGCACATCAACATCAAGCTCACTCGATCTCAATTCGAGAACCTCGTTGGCCCATTGGTCACCAAGACCATCGAACCCGTCCGCAAGGCTCTCAAGGATGCCGGTCTCCAGGCCAAGGACATCCAGGAAGTTCTCCTTGTCGGTGGTATGACCCGTATGCCAAAAGTTATCGAGACCGTTAAGGGACTCTTCGGACGTGACCCCGCCAAGTCTGTCAACCCAGACGAGGCTGTTGCCATCGGTGCCGCTATTCAAGGTGCTGTCCTTGCTGGTGAAGTCACTGACCTCTTGTTGCTCGATGTTACCCCTCTGTCCCTTGGTATTGAGACCCTTGGTGGTGTCTTCACCCGTTTGATCAACCGAAACACCACTATCCCAACCAAGAAATCGCAGGTTTTCTCTACCGCTGCTGATTTCCAGACCGCTGTCGAGATCAAGGTCTACCAAGGAGAGCGTGAGCTCGTCCGCGACAACAAGCTTTTGGGCAACTTCCAGTTGGTTGGCATTCCACCAGCTCACCGTGGCGTTCCTCAAATTGAAGTCACTTTCGACATTGATGCCGACTCTATCGTCCACGTCCACGCTAAGGACAAGTCCACCAACAAGGATCAGTCTATCACCATCGCTTCCGGCTCAGGTTTGAGTGACAGCGAGATCCAGAACATGGTTGACGATGCTGAGAAGTACGCCGAGACCGACAAGGCTCGCAAGCACCTCATCGAGACCGCCAACCGCGCCGACAGTGTCATCAATGATACCGAGAAGGCCATGAAGGAGTTCGAAGAGAAGCTTGACAAGGAAGAGGCTAACAAGATCAAGGAGAAGATCACCGCGCTTCGTGAACTCGTTTCCCAGTCTCAAGCTGGAGAGAGTACCATTACTGGTGATGAGCTCAAGGCTAAGATGGACGATCTTCAGATGGCCAGCTTGACCCTCTTCGACAAGATGCACCAGGCTGCCCGTGAAAAGGAAGGTGGCAGCTCTTCGGAGAGCGGCCCCTCCGAGTCCAACACTGACGGCCAGCAGCCCGGATCTGGCGAGCAGAAGCAGTAAATACTTCTAAATACTGATATCTGATTTCGTTAGATCTTGGCCGTTTGTCCTTCCCGCGCTATACCCGTGCAATCCGATTCTTTCTTTCTTTCATTGTATTTCTATTTTCACCTATCAGTCATAATTGTTAAGAAAGGATCCGGCATCTCCTTCTGAAAAGGTGTTCATACGGCATATCTCAGATCCCTCTTCGGGGACAAGAAACCACAAACCCCACATTATCACGTCCTGGCTACCGGGATATATATCATTTTTGTCTGTATATAGAAATCAAAAGTCTTCCCTTTTCCTCCCTTTTGCACTTCCGGCCCTTCCTTTTATTTCTTATTTTCCATCTATGGGAAGGAGTTTGAGAGACGGTTTATTATGAAATGTGTACATGATTGTTACCTCCCTTCTTATTTGTTGTTCCTGCGAGGGAGCGTCGAAGTTCTGGCACTCCCTTCATTTTTCATGTGTAGACGGTTTTTTGTTCTCTACATAAAAAATTCTGTACAAAGCACTGCCGATGATGATGGTGGGGTGGATCTCTTTGGTTTGTTATAGTGTTATATATAATGAAATCAGATATCTCCGCTCTGAATAACAAACCGATTCTACGTTTTACTGACGATAACATCTTTGACCTCTGTTGTATCTGTGATATCGATTTCGGGCTAGATAGAGTCAAGGAAAATCAGGCATCAGACCCCGGCGAACGACGGCGCCTTCAACGGGAACATCACGCAAAAACCAAGGGTGCCCCGGCCAGGTCTAGCGTGACGCCCTGACCCCCAAGCGGACTCCACCACTGCATTGCGCTATGGGGATCCAGCATTGAAGGGCGGACAGGACTGGGTTCTCTGGCCGGGGTCGAAGCCAGTTGAAGCAGCAGGGAACAAATGATTTAATGCACTGTTTGGCGTGTGTATTAAGCTGTGAGTCTGGCGGCAGGTTGCACGACGTGTCGAGCTCACGTACGCTGGATCGAGAAGCCTGAAGCTGCAGGATCGCAGATTAATGGCAGGAGCAGGTGCTTCGTATGTCAGGCATCATATAGTGCTCGAGGGGAACATTGCATCGGGCTTCTCCATTGCTCGGCCCCTTCCTTTCGTTCTAGCTAACGGCGGCCGTTCGATACTCCGTACTCTTGCCCCTGTGGCAGCAGCGGCTATGTCATAAAAAAAAGGCCCTGCTTGAGACTAGCCTGGAGAGTAACAATAGTCAGAAGAACCGTGATTATTTGATGGAGGAGGTGGTGGTGGTGTTGGACTAAAATCTACGACTTCCTTCCTTCTCTTCTGCTCCAACCTAGACAACCTCCGTCCTTCCTTCCGCCTCGCTGCAATTGTATATACTCGCCCTCAGCCCCTCTCCTCCGACCTCCCCGCCGTCGTGGATGGATTGCCCGAACTTGTCTCCGTGTCGCGATCCCCTATAATCTCTCCTTCCGCAGCCATGACCGTTACCGACCCGTACGTTCGCCAGTCCCGCTGCTCTGTTGCCTCGCACTTCCCCTACAAGTGGAGATTTTCACCTCGCTAACCGTCGGCTGCCTGCCAACGTGAACAGGACCGGGCAGACGACCACCTCGTTCGTCTCACAAACATCGTCTCCCGTATTCTATAACGCTCCCGTCCCTTACAAGTACGTTCGACTGTCCGATACCCTTCCTTGTGACATTTCTCGGCGAGTTTCCTTTGCTGATTATCTATTCCGTGTGTGGTTGTGAATCACCCTAGGCACTGGCAGTTACGTTCCCTCTTATGCTCGCCCGTACCTAATGTCCTGTACTACCCCGTCGATGCTCGAATATACTCGTTAAACACCGCCACTAAGGAAAGGAAGCTCATCACTTTTCTGCCATTCGAGCCGAGATGTATCAGTGCGAAGTACGGCTGGATATGTACTGGCGGTGTGGAAAACGGCCAAATCGCTGTCATCAAAGTGGCGGGTAGGACGACACCAAACTCGCCAGCCGAGGGACACTCAACTTCGATTCCGGATGGCCCCGTAGACACATTTGGCGGGTCTTCTACAGAGGAGAAGCACGATTCAGAGGATGCAGAGGGGGAACCGAACTGGTGTCAGACGGAGTATATCCGGCTCGCTGAGCTTGGCGGGACGATTGTCAACTCGATTACAATGTACCGACTCGGAGAGGGGAAGAATGAGGGCGATGCCGTTGCGATTATCACGTATGACCGTTTATCTTTACATCTTGCCGCCTTATCTTTGCACTAATTTGTTTCACCTTTGCCGAATAGTAACAATGATAAGACGGTTCGACTTTTCTCGTTATCCAAGTTTCGAGTCCTGACTACCCTGACCCTACCGTTCCATACAAACCACGCTTCTGTCTCACCGGACGGCAGATATCTCGTGGTCGTCGGCGATTCGCCCAAAGTTTACTTTTACCGTCTCGCTTCGCTCACCTCTGAATCTCTGCCCGATTATTCGTGGAAACTCACGTCAAGTCCATCGTATAGTGGAGGCGACGCACTGATATCCACAGATTTCTCTCCGTGTTCGAAACTATGCGCCATCGCTTCACAAGATGGATCGATTACCGTTTTCGATACGAGACTCTTTTCGACGAACTCGAATGCGTCTCCGATTGTTCGAGTTATCCAATCTTCGCGACCGCAGACACAGGCTGGGGCTGTCCGTTGCGTCGTCTTCAGCCCGAGTCCCTGGGACCTCTTGGTATGGGCGGAACACACGGGAAGAATCACGATTACCGATGCCCGACAAGAGTTCGGTTCTTCGCAGACGATCCGGGTTACCATCGGTGGAGACAATGTGCGACAAATGGAGTTATCGGGTGATCCGCTTTATCACGGGCGACCTGCGACGTTTGGTAGCACTGACGAAGCGGAATTAGCTTTTGCAGCTGAAGAGCAGGAAATTCACGACGAAATGTACGCAGCAGCAGCTTTAGATGAAGACGAGACCGCCCTTCCTACGCAGCCGCTGACTCGACCTCGTGAGGGAACCACGGCGTCGAGTGCTGGGAGGAATATATATCTTCCTCCGCTGGTCTTATTTCACGACGGACAGTCGCACTCGACGGATTCTGTTTCTCACCCACCAAGGAGACACCCGAGTGATAACTCTAATGCTACTACGGCGACGAGTGCGGTTACTAGTACTACGGCGACCGCAGCTACCAACGATGCTGCAACATCTCCTACCGCTTCTCGTAGCAGTAATAATCCGTCTAGTTCGCTCACCTTATCCCGTCTACAAGCCTCTTCCAACGCTCTTGCTCAGCTGGAGGCTCAATACCAAAGATTAATCGCCCAGCTTACCACTCCTCCCCCCAGACCACCGACATCCGCTCCCTCGAATACTACCAGCGACAGCACCGAAGCTACACCTGTTGCATCACCAATCACCGCTCGGAGACGTTACCTAACACTCCCGTCTGCCAATACGAATACGGAGACCAACGCTGATAATATTTTGCAATTTGAAAGCCGATGGTATCGAGCGCGTCAGAGGCAGTGGAGGTTGGAGTATCTCCGTCGGAGAGCCAGAGAGGGCGGTGCTAGTGGCGATGGGGTTGACAGCACTATCAATTCGATCGTTAGAAGTAGAAGAGGTGATGGGGAGTTAGACATCACCGGCTTGACGTGGAGTTGTGACGGGAAGAAACTGTAAGTGTATTTGTATGATTGATAGAGATGGGTGCAGGCGGCTAATGAGCGATGCTTTTAATAGATATGTCGCGACTACGAGCGGCATTGTGGAGTACGATGTCGCCCCGAGGAATGTCTTTCCAAAGTTTGATTTTCGTTGATATCGGAACCCGGGTTATTTAAGCTCGTCGTATAACAATAGCATTATGACGGATTCTCAGTTGGACTGGTTGTGCTTTTGATTTTGACTATTTTAGCGCTCAAGTTTTTGTCTCTTCTCGAATCCGTACCCGCTTGATTTGAAAACGATTGATTTTTGATTTGTCTGTTTCTCTGATTTGTGCCTCGTATCGTTTTAGTTTGTCAGATGAGGTTTAACCTGGCTGTGGAATCAATCGTGTCCGATGTACTATCAGACTTTGTCGTTTTTGTTTCTGGATGATGGCGAATCTTCTTTTTGAACTTGCTTGCGAATTATTATCTGGCGAAAGGGAAGCGCTGATAGCGATTGGAAATGTGAAAATGTCAAGAGGATGTCGATATTTATACATCCGCAAAGCTGCCCGGTGATTAGTCGTCGAAGCGTGCAGGAGCTGGCCAGATGTGAGGGAGCGGATGATGTGTTGTCTCTTTGTGTGGGCTGAAAAACAGTCCGCCCTGAAATCTCCCACCACCCTCGTTCTTTCCACCTTCCATCATCACCCATCATCACAGAACCACTGCCGCTATCGTCCACCAACCGTCCCCATCGACATCCAGCACCCGCTCCTTTTATCCATCAGTAACCTAGGATAGCATTCGCAATGACGACACCGCCATGGAGGACTGTCGGCGGGACCGCCGTTCAGAGTATGTTCCTCCCTGATGCTGAGACTCATCACCCTCTCCATCCGCCCTTCGAACATTCGCTGACCTTTACAGGACCCGGATTCCACCCAGTATCCGTGAGAAAGACTCTCGGGAAATCGAACGGCAATACTTACACGGTTAGTGACCCCTCCAACCGCTATCCCTATCCTCCGGCATCTGGGAGCAAGGACTCACATACTCTGCAGAACTCGCAACCCCCGAGCTCGGCTTCCAAACGAACCCAATTCCCCGACGCCCTTAAAGCATACGTTGCTCGAACCTTCGAAGACTGTCCCTCCGAGAGTAAAGCTGAAGTAGAAGTTGCTCTGAAGAAGATCATCACTGAAGCATTTGAGAGCGAGGCCGTTTGGTCCATAGATTGGGCTACGTATCCCCTTCCGGCCGCAGCCCGTAGATCCAGCGTCGACTCCGATAAGATGGACATATCTTCCGGTGATGAAGCTAGTAGTCCCGTTGCCCGTACCCCTGCAAAGTTTAATAAAATCTCCAAGGCCTCCAACAACCACACCAACACCAACAACAAGAGAAAGTTAGGTAGTAGAATCGCAAGTGAACAACAGCACGAGCCTGATCGCGAGGTCTCGAGGCCTGACAAGAGGTCAAAAAAACAAAATCTCACAAGTGAATACTCTTACGAAGGCCCAGATGCTTTCAAGAAACTCGACAGAAAATACAAGCGACATCAGACGAAGAACGTCTTCAATCAATACAATGCCATGCACTCTGCTCTTGATTCTCCGGCATTTGCCCCCGTCGTGGGCAAATCGACCAAATTGGAGAAGAGGTATCTGAGGTTGACTTCAGCACCTGATCTGGATACTGTTCGCCCTCTTCATGTGCTCGAGAAGACCTTGGAATTGCTTAAAACCAAGTGGAAGGCCGAAAATAACTACGCGTATATCTGTGATCAGTTCAAGTCTCTACGTCAAGATCTTACCGTTCAACATCTCAAGAATGAATTCACCATTAACGTCTACGAAATACACGCTAGAATCGCTTTGGAAAAGGTAAGACTCCTTGCCTCTGACCCAAAATCTTGAACACGTGGCTAACAAGACCTCTTTTTTAGGGAGATTTGGGTGAGTATAACCAGTGTCAATCACAATTAGGAAATCTCTACTCCGAAAAGATTCCCGGTGGCCATCCGACCGAGTTCAAGGCCTATAGAATTCTATATTTGCTTCATACTTGCAACCGATCAGACATGAATGATATACTAGCAAGCTTAACCCCCGCAGAAAAACAAGACCGGGCCGTTCTACATGCCTTGGCTGTTAGAGGCGCGATAGCGTCTGGGAACTTTCATAGTTTCTTCAGACTTTATCTTGACGCCCCTAACATGGGAGGATATCTTATGGATTCCTTCATTGACAGAGAACGGCTCGCTGCGCTCGCAACAATTTGTAAATCGTAAGTAACTCGTGTCATCCCTACAAGTACCTCAACAGTGTACTAACTCAGCTTCTCTCCCTAGATATCGCCCTGAGGTTCCGTTTCGTCACATTACGGAAGAACTTGGCTTCGAGAACGATGCCGAATGTGAAGCTTTCCTCGTAAAACACAACGCTGGAGATTTCATCAAGACCAAACAGGTCACCAAGGGTGAAGGTGAAGACAAGCAGACGGTTGATAAGATAATCTTGGAGACCCAGCGCGCACTACCAACCTTTGAAGCTGCAAAGGCTGCAGCATTCAAGAGAGTCGATATCAAAGGTCAAATATGATGATCCTTTCTTGTGTGAATGGTTCCTAGCCACTGCTGGCTTTCCTTCATCCTTCCAGCATCATCGCATAATTTCGAATCATGGTAAGCTAACGAAAACTAACACTACTACTACAACGATTTTCTACGACGGCACTTTCGACATTTCGGCGCACTAAGATGTTCATTATTACACATTTGATTCCATATTATCCTAGCTCTAGGGATTGGTTACCTGAGCTGATGAAGTCCCGCAGCATGTTTCTGGTCTTACCAGAACATGAGTACCCAATATCTACCTTTTAATAATCTCTTTACCCGCAATTTTTTCTTCTTTTCCCCCCTCTTTCATTGCAAGATATTTATTTTCGTCTACCTTCCGTCCTTTTTCAAACTCATTTCGGAATGTCATTGAGCAAAGACGCCGATTCATCATTACCGGCCCTTTGATTCACAATCCCAAGCATTCCCAACCCCTCACTCACTCCAACCGCCACACTTTAAAAAGAATTACCACGCCACACGAACCGAAGAAAAAGTAAAACAAACTACGCCAAAGACCTACACGAATTCGAGTACGAATTTACCAAGAAAATAAAAGACATAATACAACATTATCACGTTTCTATCAAGAGTTGGATCTCAAGCGGTTTTACGAATGTATTCGACTGGCGGATTGGTGTCTTTATCATTTACCCAGCACCTACACTACTATTCTACCATCACTCAATATCTTCCTTTCTTTTGTATGGTTTTATACCGTACGAGAAAGCCCTTATATTCCCTTCACACAATGACACTCATACCTTCTATTCACCAAAATCTGCTCTTCTTGCTTGCTATATATTTCGGCGTTATAGGAGGCCAACTTTTTTACTCTATTCGCAGTTCAGCGATTATCGGCTACCCCGTTCCTCTGCATTTTCTTTCATCTGCTTTGATCGTTTGTTTAAATTTATCCTAGTTTGACCCCGCTGGCGATTTTTTTTCTGCTCAGGAGGGTCTCCACTATTACAGCTTGAAAGAATAAGAAATGAAAAAAACCAATATTACTGAGACAAATCCATCGTAGCGTTCCAATTCGAAGATCTGTGGAGCTAAAGGGGTGGCATGTGAGAGAATATGCATGCAGCTTTCACATGTAGAAACTGGTCTGTAAGAGATACCGTGAGAAAGAAAAAAACTTAGATCGCGTGAGCCCGCTTAAAAAAACGATTGAAATCAAATGAACGAGAAAAGGGTTGATTGTTTTCTGATGTACATCGCTCCAATTTCCTTCACTTTTGAAATCCTTGGAACTCGATTAGAAGAAGATACGATGAGGTGTGTATATTAAAATGTACACAATATGTGCGTGTACCGCCGTTCGCCGGCTTTTGTTCCCCCCCTCCCTTCCATCTATCTCCCCCATCTCGTTGTTTCTCCACACCGAAATCGGCGGTCGAAAAGTGGAGCTCGAAATCTGTGAGAATACATATCTCATATGCTGTTTCGGGAAATCAGAAGAGAGGATATCTGGATCGGAGGGGGAAATAACATATATATATATATATATATATAAATTTTGTGGGTGTGGTATTTCCGCTCAAACCGTAAAAATCAACGAAAAGATCGGACGAAGAAAAGAAAAAAGGTAACAAAACCATGGTAGATAGATCGTGAAATTTCCTCAAAAAAAAAGGAAGAAAGAAAAAAAAACGTACAATTACATACTTGAGTATATACCGACCGATGAAAGAACAAATTTGTGCATTGATTATGATGTTAAGGAAAGAATAGGAAAAGAAAGATCCCATGAGGAAAACTGGAAATTTGCTGTTAGAGCTAAACATAGGTAAAAAAAAAAATGGGATTCGTCAACGGGGCATTAACTATAACGTAAGCATTAGACATAACAAAGACCAACAGAAACCGGAAAGAAAAAACACACGGGCGTATCAAATTGGTGGTATCCGATTGGTAGACATTGTACGCTCTCCATCTTTCTCAGGTTTTCCTGGTATGAAAAGCAAAACGGTTCGTTCCAATATAAACAGTATTATTCATAAAAAAAAGAAACAAGATCGGAAAAAGAAGCCCTCCAGCTAAACATTCGCAATGATTGCCATCCTCCACCTCCCGTATTAAATGCGCCTGAGAAAAAAAAAAATTGAGAAAGAAAAGGAAGATTGAAAATTTAAATTTCGTATTTTTGTTCCCCCCATCCCACCTTTCCAGGTCTAGTTTTATTCTTTAATTCGTAACGAAGCAAAAAGGTGAAGGAGAAAGGGCAGAGGTCGCAAGAAAGAGAAATCAGTGAAAGGGTGGTAAAACTATCGCTGGACGTAAGAAGGAGAACAAGAAATAATTTTCCAAATCGTTGGTGGGAAAAGGAATGCCCGGAAGGATATTATACCGGCGTGGGTTGATAATCGAGCAGAGGGGGAAAAAGACATAATCAGGGACAGTGATAAACGAAGAGGGCTAATGGATAAGGGAGTATCAAGTAGGAAAAGATGGCAGGACAAAACACCGAGGAACATGAAATATTAGAAGAAGAGCACAAGCGCACAGCTTTTGGTGAAAAACATATTAATTAGGATATCCATTTTCGCCACTTGATTGTCGGATAAATTCGATAGTAAGAAAGAGGTGTTCATAACTATCGCTCGAGAAGATGTTGTAATCGGTGCTGAAGAGAGTAGTAGGTTGACGAGGTTGGTGTAAACAAGACCGGAACAGGGATAAGGCATGAAATCGTCCAAGAGAAGACCCGCTCTCAACCGGTCTCTCAAATATCGATATTATCAGTAGTGAACATTCCTTCGTCATCACCGTTCTTACCGGCAACGCCAGTTCGTCCATTAGCTCCACCCTTTCCGCCATAGCTCAGACCTTCATCAGATTCATCGTCATCATCACTATCCTCATCCATCTTATCTTCATGACTATGAGTAGAGCGGTAACTCTTGGCAAATTGTTCTTCAAGGGAACGTTCATCGACAAATGTGAATCCACGGAAAGCATTCTGCATCCCTGGGCTAAGTGGCGTACTAGCCACAATCTCGTTTCTAACGGATCCAGGGATGGGAGCATTTGTGAACTCGGTGTCGAAGTTTTGCGTGTCGGTTTCCGATTTGAGCGTAGGCTTGAATGGGGGGATGGATTTCTTCTGCTTCAAGGCTTCCCAGTCGACATCTGCGAAGAAAGGGTGCTCCCTCAATTCGATAGCATCTCTTTGTGCACCCAATCGGTGTTTGGGGTTACGATTGAGCAACTAGAAGAAAAGTTAGCATCGGCGTGCAATCAAGAAAATTACAATAACTACATACCCCTTTGACAAAGTTTCGGCCTTCCAAGCTTAGCGCATCCTTTGGGAATCTGACCCTTCCAAACGCAATATTCTTGTACATTTGTTGGGTATCTTCAGCAAAGAACGGGCTCCAGCCACAGCACATCTCAAAGACAAGAACACCGAGTGACCAAAAGTCCACCATTTTGGTGTAGCCGAGCTCATCCAACAGGACCTCCGGAGCGAGATACTCTGTTGTTCCGCAAAACGTATTGGTCGTCTCATTCTTGCTGAGATTTGATTTCGAGAGGCCAAAGTCACAAAGGGCGATATGACCATTCGCATCAAGCAGAATGTTCTCGGGTTTGAGATCTCGGTAAACAATATCGTGGCTGTGAAGATGTTCTAGGGCGAGAATAAGCTCTGCAATATAGAACTTGGCGCGCTCCTCACTAAAACGGCCCTCCTGTTGCAAATGCCAGAAAAGCTCTCCACCAGACATGTAGTCAGTTACTAAGTAGAGATCCGTTGGGGTTTGGAACGAGAATTTCAAGCCGACAATGAAGGGTGAGTCCGTCGTCGCAGTTCGAACCAAGATGTTGCGTTCTCCTATGGTATGCGCGACTTCTTTCTTCTGAACGATAACTTTCTTGGACAGGACTTTCATTGCATAGATGCGATTGGTATCCTTCTTGCGGACTTGATAAACTTGGCCGAATGTACCTATTCCGGGTCAATACACGCTTTGAATTAAACCATGGGAAGAACTGATCTACCTCTGCCAATTAGTCGCAAGATTTGGAAATCGTTTGGCCCAAAGTGCTTCTTTGTGGCCTTTTCGTAAATGACTTGAAGCTGAATCTCTCCCGTAACAACAGATCGTTCTTCCTCGGACCTTGGTTGCAATGGAAACCACTCATCGACTACGGTGCCTTCTTCTTTCAGAGAGGGCCTCAAACGAACCATGCCAACGAATGTTTCCTGGTTTTCACGATCGTAAATCGCAACAACCATCTCGGAGTGATCCTGAACAACGTCACTAATTCAATGTAAGTATCACATTTATAACATGGGTTAATGCAGTAGACTTACAACATGGCTTCGTGGTCCCAGCTAGCGCTAGCAAACCCGCCATCCTTCTTGCCAAGTGTCTGCAAGTCCGTGCTAGAACTTGTTCGACTACGCATAGGAATGGAGATGCCTCTGATCCCTGGAATCCCGATGGGTTTGCCGGAACCGTCACCCTTCTTTTGTGGCCCCTTCGATATGGACTCGTTGCTTTCAAACGTACAGACTATGTATGGGTCTTTCGGTCCATTCGGGCTTGTTAGAGTAGTTCGTAGGTTTCGACCAGCAATCACTCTGACAGTAATGCGCCCACGAGGAGGTCTAGTGACTGGAGATGTTGACGAGCCCGACGAAACAGACCCCTTATCGGTCTTTGTATC
This sequence comes from Dactylellina leptospora, assembly GCA_036971365.1. Lineage (NCBI taxonomy): Eukaryota > Fungi > Ascomycota > Orbiliomycetes > Orbiliales > Orbiliaceae > Dactylellina > Dactylellina leptospora. Next base: position 195,575 of record JAJTUC010000005.1, read on the forward strand.
TATCGGCGCAAGAGCTTTCCCTTCGGAGGTAGTACCTCGTGGAGTAGCAGGAGGTGTATCCTTCAAAGCAAGCGCCTTTGTCAGCTCGTTGATCTTGGTCATATCAACCATTCGCTCATCAGGCTTGGAATGCGTGAGAGAATTGACAGATTTGGAAGACACAGCAGTCACATTGGACTGATCAGGAATATCCGGAGCTTGAATCAAAGTAGAGGGTGGAGAAACTTGATTCAAGAGACCGGCATCCTGCTTAGGAGAAGACGCTTCTGTTGAAAGCACGTCTTGCTCTGTAGGGGCTTGAACAACATTGCTAAAGCCACGACGCAAACCAGCGGATATCTTTGGAATGTGGTTCGCACAGACCTGTTGGAAGCCATGCAGGATAGCAGGGATACGTCGATCTTGAAAATCTGGACGGGGGGTTCGCTGGCCGGGAAGGTCGTCTTCGTTATCCATTTTAAGCATACCGCTAGAGCGATGGGGTTGTAAGTTAGCGAGATGCTCCAGAGGTTGAGGGAAATATATATGATGCATTTTTCTGGGGATTTATAATCAATTGCCACCAAGAAAACCGAATCCCCGGATTTAATGCTCAATCCGTGGAGGGAGAGATTTTACGAGGTCTTCCCAAGCGCCGGATAGAGGTATGGGATAGGGAGAAACTCACTTTTGCGCCATTGCCAGCTTGAGGAGGTCCGTTGCAGAATTTGTTTGCGAGTCGGTTGATGAGGGTGCCAACCGAGGTTTCTGCGGCGTAACCACAACGGGGGAAACCGAGGTGGTAGCAGTAATCGACGGCTCCGTGAGACCGGCCGGAGGACAGGTAGGCGACGAGGCCAGAGGAGAATCGCTGCGAGAAGCGCAGAGGGCGGAGGATGAGGTGGTAGCGGTGGTGGTGATTGAGGGGGTTGACTCGGCTCGAGAATGGGTCTTCGGCCGCTTGGCAGAAGTTGATGAAGCGGAGGCGGACCCGGATTTCGAAAGAGCCAGGTGCAAAAAGGTCGAGGATAAGGAAGTGAGCAGACGGGAGGGCTTTTCGACAGGCGGATTGGGGTCGGTCGAAGAGGGAGGGAGAGGAGCAGAGGACGGAGGCGGGGATGGAGCGGGTTTGGGTTCGACGACGGATTCGGTGGCGGTTGGGGTCAAAGGCGGGGAGGAGAACGAGGTGGTGGAATTGGCGGTGGAATTGGCGGTGGTGTTGTTGTTGTTGGCGTTGTTGGCGTCCGACGTCAAAGAAGACGAAGACGACGACGACGACGAATTAATATCACTGCTGTTACCACTCGTGCTACCTGCTCCTGCTCCTGCTCCTGCTCCCCCTCCGGTGGCACCCGTCTGCCCAGCTGCCGTGCTCGAGGAGGACGAGGCACTTTTGAAAAAATGCAGAACCATTTTCGGAACTATCGACCGGGCTGGCTGGTTTCAAGGTCCTGTAATGCAGCAGCAGCCGGCTGGGAGTGCATGCGGTGCAGCCAGCTGGGACAAGCACAGAGGAAAAGCAATTTCTCCGGACGGTGGGCCTGTGGGCATTCGGGTCGTCACTGATCCAGCGGACGTGTGATTTCAAATCTCCTCTTCTATGGCTTCTTCTTATGAGTCGTTTATCTGTTCGCCGGCTGCCAAAAATCTTCGCACGAAACCACGTTAGCCCCGGCAATGAATAGATTAATAGTTAGGAGGAAAAGGGTTTCGTCTGGTCTTTTTTGCAAAAAAAATGACGCGCGCTTTCCCCGATCAAAGTAATATAATTTGCAGAGCGAGAAAAGGGAGAAGGAAACCGTGCATGCGGTGGTGGAGATGTGCAGGGCAATCAGAGCAGAGCAGTTGGATCTCGGCTTCGCTGCACGCTGACCTTGTTCGTCCTTCTTCCTTCCCAATGGACGGATCTGGGATCACCCTCGAGGCCGGGGACGTAGAAGAATGGGGCCCAGCGGGGATACTGCGAATCGTATGGATTGCAAAGGTCAATAGTGAAAACAAACTTGGTCCAGGACGAGGTTCTGAATCAAATAAAATAATTACTAAGAAAAAAAAAAAATTTTTTTCCCAGGTTGGGTCTGCAGTCGCGATACAATGCTCCGATGGACAGCAGAGAAGCTTATTCTCGTTTAGGACGCTTGACTAATCCGCAGGATGTTATAAAAAACGATCCCCCAGCTTCCATGCGAGCGAATGCTTCTCTGCATTCCTTTACGAGAGAGCCACCACGGAAAATCCGCTCGATCGACCCTTTCTGTTCCTGCAGGTAAGATGATCCGTGCGAGATGCGTCTGCGAATCGCTCGGAGTGGCCTGAGCAGGCGAAAAAGCGCAAAAAGGGAAAACAGGACGACCAAAAAAGACTCCGGTGCCATTTGATGGAACTTACCCACTTGTCCGATCTCTCCTGCCAGAAACAGACAAAAAATTATTCGAAATCTGGAGATATGATCTGGAGAATCCCCGAATTGCTAGTTGGGGTCTTGTAGCTCCCCCCACGCGCGAGGTGGGTAAAAAAATATGTGGGTGTTCCAAGGCGATCGGACCCGGTCGTTGCAAAAGTTCGTCGTATTCGAGAGGGAAGGTGTCGGGCTGCTGCGAGACAATTTGGTGATTCTGGCGATGGTCAACGACGAACAATGGACGACGAGATTGCGAATTGTCGAAAAGAGAGAAGGGAAGCGCTGTCCGCCAGAGCCAACCGATTACCAATATATAATATACTATACTCACTTGTAATATAAATACTCTCTAAGTAGAGATGGTGGTTCTTCTATTGGGAAAAGATGTCTTTCTGCGGTGTGTTGAGGCGGCTGTTTCGAAATGTTTGTTGGAGAAGATGAAACCAGCAGACAGTGTTATTCTTCTTCTTCTGCTTCGTCTTACCAGGCGGCCATCGAATATCGGAAGGTTGGTATAACTTTGTCTCGCTCCTGGCCAGGTACCAATCTTATGCGGAAATGAGAAAAAGCAGCGGTAGAGGGGGAGAAAGAAAAGAAAGAAAGAAAAGAATGCAATCCGAACCGCTTCACTTCACTTCACCGCCAAAGTGCGACACGCCTAATTGCAACTTCTACTTCGTCTTCTTTGTTCACTTTCGCTTTCACAGGGACGAATAAATGTGTCATTAGCAGCAGCCTTGACTTGACGCCGGATTGCCCTGACCAAACCTGTGCTCCTTTCCAAGGCGCCCGTTCGATTCTTTACCAAAGAAAAAATTACTACCCGCTAACCAGTGGACAAGATACTCAACTGACAAGGATCCATCCTGAACCCGTCATAATAATGCTACCCAGAGCACGAAAAATTTTGGCCCTATCAGCCAGCACGTTTGGGTTTTTTCGCGTTCCTTTGGGCCCTAGCACAAATCTCAATCGGCTGTCCTGATGCCTTCCTCGGTGGTCTGACCCGACAGAGAAAAGAAAAAAGACTGTGAACCCACCCGAAAGCGGGCAAATTTGTTCGCTGAGAAACTAGCAGTTGCTCTCTAATCAGGACTATTACGAACATCGATATCTAGGAAGATAACGAAATGCCCTTTCCAATCGAGCGCTGCATGCAGGCATATCTGCAGCCGCATAAACCCGCAGCTCGCGAGTGCAAGCTCCAGCTTAGCGCATGATATCAAACCAATCTAACCTTTCGCCATAGTTAAAACCATCCTTGAACGATGCCCGACACACCAGAATATTCATCTATCAGAGATTAGAATTTGGAGTAAGGAGAACACCCCCTAAAAGGATTCACAAGTTGCGCGCGCCCAACCATCCCATCCACCATCTTTCTCACCCCCAAAATCAAACTGCAGAGAAACTGTTGGGCGAGCAAACACCAACAAGAGAGTTTCTCAGGAAGCTAACAGGACGGAAAGTTCAAGGTTTCGCCCTGACACATGCGTGGTACCCCGAAGAACGGATCCCGGACGGCTAAGGAGTTTGCCTAGAAATATCGAACTTCTAGAAGCTGGCTCCCCGATACCGCAGATTAAATCACCACTAAGAATAGCTATCCATGCGGCGTGGGTCATGGCGCTTGCCGCTAGGCCTAGCCAGGTACCTCAGCCTTATGCTCGTCTTGCTCAAAAACTCCTTGTACCCAAAGCCTCGATTGCAATCGCGATTGTCTTTACATGCCGTCATTCATCCATCTTCCCTCGTAAAAACTTTGAAGACAGGCAAACATGGAATCACTGAAGGGCCACTCCGTCTCGCCGGAAAAAAGTCAAGATCTTCGCATCAATTTGTCTCAGCATGGACCTGACCATTCCGTCCGTACGTCTAGCTAAGCTTACTGCTGTGTTCCGTCTCGTGTCACCGTAATCGGGTCGATTCGCGTATCCCTATAACACACGGCAGATATAACCCCTCCGATTGGCACGATTTCTAATACGATTGTCCATTGCGGCATCCCATACCATGTCTTCTGGCAAGCCCTTTCTTACAGACGGCCATTCACGCTGATTAACGAATAATGCGGGTGACCTCCCCCGTATGCGAAAGGGCAGCGCACCGTGCCGTTGATATCAATTGATCCCGTCGGCCAATGTCTCTTGCATGGCACCACCGTAAGACGTCGCCGGTCCTTGTCGTCCAGTATGCACGTCTTGCATGTGGACAGATGGATGATGCCGAAACCTTAATACATCGGTAAAACTCGAAGAGGGGGGCAATATAAATTGCTCTTTCTCGTATATATCGAATCAAACCGGCTTCGTGCTCACAAAATGACGCAAATTGGTGGATGGTGTAACCGTTTACCGTGGTGAGCTTCTTCTTCGTTTCGGCATGTGAACATCATGGCGGGGTTTAAAATACCGCGCAGCAGGTTTTTTGTTATATGTTATAATCACGCGTGAGATAAGCTGGCGCGATTGATAGTAACGTGTTAGCTGTCAACCTTACCCCGTTCCGGTCACATCTTCGTGAGGTTATTATTGTGCCAGACGTCTTGACGCAACGCATTTTCAGGACTACCACATGGTCCACATTTAGCTAGTCAGGTTGATATCACTTTGATCAAAGCCAGCGAGCGACATGACAGAGATGGGCCAAAGGCGATACTTTCGATTTGTGCTCGTTGAAGAGGATAAACGCTGTCAAATTAAAAATGATAGTGTATAATACAACCAATTGGCAAAGCAACCAGAATACAGCATCAATACATAAATCAGTGAATCATTACATCATTAGCTCTCTAGCATCTATTCCTCATCCACAGGAGCCATCACTATATTCGTGATGACCAAGATATCTCTAACTGTACGCGCGGTATTACCACGAGTGTGCACATGCGCATGCGAGTGTCCCAATCTCCGACCTCTAGCCGTGGCAGACGACCCACCCATATCAAAACTTGTAAAATCAATCACAATACTTCTCGCTAGACTGACAGCGCCATCTCCCGCGACACCGGTAATCGGTAACGTGGTAGAAGTGATAGCTGTCGGCGCCGTTCCAACAATAGCTCGAGCAGGTGCCGCGATAGCGATCCCCTCTGTTTCTCGTACCCGTTTCCCGTCAACGGTGCGGAATGTCGATGCGGTAACTTTACATCTCTTCTGTTTGCAAGGGTGTCCTTCGAGGATGCTCTCACCCTTTGCACTGGAGCAACAGAATACTTCCAAGGATTTTAACCGTTTCCCTTCCGGCACGATTATTTTGCCGCTATGGCCGATTGCTCCGGTTTTTGTTTTCTTGGGCTGGATTATTGCAACCGTTGTTTTGTCTTGATTTGGGCCGAAGAGGCCGAGAGGCATGATGCGGTTCTCTTCCGCTGTATCGTCTGCGGGTGCGTGATGGGTGATGTGGGTTAATTCGAAGTTTTGAAATTTAACACCACCCAGATCATCGAGACGGACCGGTGATTTGGAGTGTGGAAGTATGAGGTTTTGGAACTTGGAGATGACGAAAAATCAACGGACGCGGTTAGTACAATTATTCATTCCATTACGGATAGGCGAAGACGACTTACATCAAGCACGGAGCTCGCTGCTGATATCGCAGAAGCTCCTTGATATATTGTGCTTAATAAAACAAGCTGGATAGACGGTTTCAGATACATTTCGAAATATGAGTAAACTTTGAAATCCCCAAAACTATAATAGAATCTGTACACTTGATTGCAGACCAGCTGAAAGGGATCGGCTGCCATTCGGTTATTCGCGAAGGGACGGCAGATATAAATATACTATTGCCTGAGAGGTAGAGCTTCCGAAGCTTTCTCCTCAGCTGCCAGCTACCAGCCATGCACACATGCAAGGTTATGCGAAATGCGGTGTCAATAAATTCCAATGTCGTATGCCACAACCCCTCGATTCGCTAGCTGTGCTGTTATTACCACTAGTAGTATGGATCTACCTGTCTCTTAGTCCTTGGCATATCGCGCGTAACATAAAAGGTTTCAAAATTCTCCTAAGAATGTGATTCGAATAAAAGATAAATTCCATAAATTCCATATTTTTGTAATAAAAAAAAATGCAACAAGTTCACGTTGGCGCGGCTAGCAACTTGACGGGCAATAGAACGCAATTATCAGGTCAACCACGGTAGTCACTCGCTCTAAGAATTGGAATGTTCGGTATACTGACTCGCTCATAGCTGCTGATTTCAGCGAGCTATGTGACAATATATCGAGCTAGCAGAGAATAATTGGAGATATAACAAAATTGAAGAAAGAAATTTGATATAAAGTTTCCATAGCTATCAAATTGGTATCTCACAAAGAATATCCCAATTCCATTTAAAATCATACATATTGAGGAGGCGTGAACATGTAAGTGCTCACACCTTCTTCTTCTTGAACGCCAGTTGGTGAATATGAGCGGAAAACACCCTACCGGCCCGTTCAACAAGCCCAGTATCCACCTCCCGGCGCCTAGCACCAGGTATAGGAATCGGAACGACGCTGAAAACAATAGTGAATATTTGATCTACTCCAGGAATTCCAGGCCCACCCTCATCCTCATCCCCACCCAAAAACCCACCGACAATTCCAACAGCTATGGTGACAATATCGTCGAGCCCCGGCACACCACTCTTAGGCGTGACATTGAACGTCCTTTTCACAACTTCGGCGCCTTGACTGTTCTTTCCGCTCATTGTAACCGCGCATGGAATTTGTTGGTCACAGTTGGTTTGGTCGCTGCTGAAGCAACATTTGATACCGACGGAGTCTAGGTTTATTGGAGCTGAATTAGAGGTAACGGCTCCGGTAACAGCACCATTGGTAGGATCAACTCCGCTCAAGAAAGCGAATGGAGCTCCACCACCAAAGATGTTACCTAGTAGGCTTTTAGGCTTGAAGACTTTGACGTTTTGCCAGAGGAGGCCAGCGTAATTTGTGAGAGGGGTTGATTGACCAGCGGATCCTTGGAAATCTTGAAACTTCATGAAAGTTAGCCAGTGTATTCTTTCCCTCTCTTGTTTTACAAGCTTAATTTCTGAAATCTGATTCTTACGTTCACGATACTTGTGATGATATTGGCGATAGGACCGGCGGAAGCTACCTGTGGAGCAACCGACCCAATGATAGAGACCGCTAGTAGTACGGATTTCGAGATTTGAACCATTGTGAAAGATATGTAGATGCAAGAAGAGAAAGAAAGGACTAACTAAGACGTATGCTTCGCGAAGCCTTCTAGGTTTACCGAAAGAAAAACACAAGACGGCCGTGTTTTCATGTATCGTGTCATCCAATATTTTGTCGATTCGATGCTACGTCCACCTTTTATAGAACTGCAACGTCTAGAATGGAATATCGATCACCAACAAAATAAAAACAAGGGTCCCGGATATGGGTTCACGGCTTTCATATGGTTCCACAAGAAAGTAAAACTGCCTACAGATCCCACTTTCTTCTTCCGGGAAGCCCGTATTCCCAGCTCGGCTCATGTCGACCATAGGCTGCCGCCAATGTATCCATAATGTACCGATCACTAGATTTACCAAAACGATATCAATATACTATTTGCGATCAAAGGGTCGAGTATACATCTCCTAAGAAAAGATTTGAGGCAAACTTTGCATTTTAAACTTCAAGGCAGCGCCTCTTCTGTACGACACGGAGGCGCCAACACCATCTGTTGCATTTCCCCGAAACGATTGTGTTGCACGATAGACGAACAGGGATGCTGCTACGGTTGCAGCAAGATCTTGCCAATTGATTGGCTAGCGGTAATATGACAGTAAAAGGAATCCGGTCGACTATTGGCTGTACTGCGATCTAGAGCAACCGATCGCGCTCAAGTTACACAAAAGCTGTCAAATTTTTTTTTTTTTCGGTAGAGGCTTGCTGGTTGATGCTTTTGTGGCACGTTGGTTCGTACCTGTCGATCCGGATCCGATATCTACCTTGCACCGGAGAAAACCGGTGTTCAAAAGATCGATATCATGAAGCGGTTATCCGGATTTCGATTGATTTGGGCTGTAATCGGCGCCATGTTACTTTTCGATCACATGTGATACTACTTGGCCAAAATATATTTTTAATGAGCTCAAAGTTTTTAGTATTTCGTAAGAATAAGTACAAATCGTAAGGATAGATAGAGTTCGCCACCTTTCTCATGATACAAAGGGAAAAAAATATTCCAGTTTCGCAACGCCCCAGATAAAAGTTTTTTTTTTGGTCCGAAAGGAAATAAGAGAAGGAAGGATAGACTAGCTAGCCGCATCATTGATCAAAACATTTTCAGCAAAGAGCACCCAAAGCAAAAAAGACTTTTAATGATAAATAAGGAAATCCTAAATATTTTCCCTTCGTGACTTCAAAGAAAATCCGTTATAATAAATTGTCCGTGGATTTTAGAATCATGGCAAATCGTTTCGCTAATCGAGCAAAAAAGCTAAATCAAACCTCAGGGCCCTTGAGAGATGGCCCAGCTTTTAAGTCGAATGTCGGAAAAGAAAACCATGATTTTATAGGCAGTGGTTGTTTACAATGTGAGATCGAGGTCGATGTCGATGAGGGCACCGATACCGCTGACGCCAGGAGCGTGGCTTGGCTTGTAGCTGTATCGGCCGCGGTGCTTCTCCTTGGTGTTGACGTCAATGTCGACGAGGTCGAGGAGTTCGATATCAATGACGAGGGCGCTCAAGTCAAGTCCGACGGCACCGAGGCTGACGTAACCATCGAGAGTAACATCAAGATCAATTGGAGCGGTGGTCTTGCCCTTGTTGTAAGACTTTGGAACATAGAAATCGTGTTGGTAGATCTTGTTACCGCCGGTCTTCTTGTCATATCCGGAGAGACTAATGTGGCAGTCGAGGATGTCACAGTTCTTCTCAAAGTTGGCGGCGCAGCAGAGGGCCTTGAGAGCAAGGGGTTTGAATGGCTTGCCGGATTGGTGGTAGATGCGGCCAGGCTGATTGTAGTGACCGTCGTAGCCACCGACAATGCTGATTGGGTGTCCGTAGGTAGTCTTCTTACCCCCTAGAACGACTCCGAGAGTAGCGAGAACGTCAACGAGGAGGTTTCCAGCAGTATCCAAAACACCACCGAGCAAATCGAAGCATTCGAATTGGTAGCCGTGGGATTTGGTGAGAGGCTTGATTTGTCCAGGCGAGACGTAGTTGTCCGAGAAGTCGACATATTTTCCAGTAGCGAGAACTGGCTGGGCAACAGCGGCAACGGCCAAGGCAGCGGAGAGAGCGCGGAATGCAACCATTTTGAATAATTAGGATTATTGATTAGAATTGAAAAGCTTCTAAAGAATGTATAAGATGCAATTGGTAGTAATTTGCGTAGATCGTGTGCTAAAGAGCGACTGATTGTACAAAATGAATGTGGTGCCTGAGGCTTCTTTGCTGAGGAATGCTGATTGAATGATTGACTGAGCTGATGATGATGAAAAGACTGTGTCGATAGGGACCGGAACGGCCTCTTTAAATATTCAAAAGGGTCTACATCTTGACCGGTATCTTGAGCCGTGGTTCTCAGCCGTTCAGCGTACTGGAGGGGCTTGATCCCGCTATCCGTAGCAAGTGGAGTCACTGAATTTCCTCCTTGCGAAGTTGTAATTGCAGCTTAGTAGACTCCTGTCGATACAGGAGCTCAATATGATAGTGTCTTGAGCCGTTTCGTTACAATCGCAGGCGAAATTAACTCCTAGAGGAGCATGCATAGTTTACGCTTAGCCTAGGAAATGCTGCTCCGGGTGAGTCTGGCGGCAATACCGTCGACACATACAAAGCAAGGGGACGTTGATATATCACCGCACTAACTCTTTTCGTAGCCCTTGTGGCTTTTTGTGTGTTGGCCCTGGTGGAGCTGTAACTGCTGCAGTACACAAAAGTGCTGGCTGTACCCAATTTGAATGCTTGAACTGTGTCTAATAAGCGAAGCCTTCATCCAATAGCGATCTTTTATTCTATGCCCGTTTCTGTATTTGGTATCGCGTTCGGAGTTTCTAATAAATTTTGAACGCAAGGAGTTTATAGAGCGAGATGTTTCGTTAGTTGTAACTTCTCCTTGCTTCCAACGCAGGAGGCATCCCGCCTATACTCTTCTCTTGCATCCTCCAGCCAAGATTAACGGGCAACCATTGAATCATCGTGTCGACACTCGCTCTTGGTCTAGCTCATATTCATCTAGGAGAAATAATTACGAAAATTGTCAGACTTGCTGAGTGAAACCTCTCAATCAAAGCTGCTTACATGCAGGGTCCTGTAATAAACGGCAACAACAGCTCACTCCAGGCAACTGCTGGTAGCGTGTTAGACTATCCTGCGCTGCCAATATATGCAAAAGAAAGTGAAAAGCGTATTAACTAACCAGAAATATACTCGGCCAAGATAGGAGAGGTATCTGCGCTCTTTGATTAGCCCGTTAGTGACTTACCTCCTTGTCTAGGCGCCTATAGGCTCTTCTAGCAGCCTCACCTGAACCTAAATTCGAGCTGAATTTCTAATACTGCTCTTGTGACCAAGGGAGAGTTTAGCTTCGCGAGGCCAAACGCTACTAACTAAGATAGATATCGTATATCCGAAGGAGCGCTGCTGCTAAAGGCTGTCATGGTAATAGACAAATTTCCTTTGCAAAGGATATTCTCCTTGTTCCCCGAGTTCACGCTCTAAGTTCCTCTTCTCTCTCCCTATGGCTTGTTTCCCTTCTATTCGATTATCCTTGAAAAGACTTCTACGAGTGGTATCTGGGCGAGGATTGATGTGAGTGTCGAGATGTCAGATTTACCATCCAATGGGAACAGGGTTGGTTCAAAGTCCACAAAATAGATTTGTTCGTATGTCCAAAGATCAGTAGAAAAGACGGGGTTATTTAGCAATCAGGAAACCAGACTCAAGAAACCCAAGGGCACGACTCCGGCATTATATATCTTGATCTTACAAATCAAGTTTCGTTGCCAACCTGGCGGAAGTGTTATGTATCAAGTTAATTTGTACATTATATCTATCAAGCGTGAGAGCATTTCTAGAATTATCTAAATCAAGCGATCAATTGTCATTCTCCACTCTAAAGTTGGATTTGAAGAATTACGAGAGCAGAGTCGAAGAATCCCCACTCTCGTCAATATATACGTATATCTCTCTAATTAGCAACTACTCACGAAGCTCTCAAGTAGATCGATGATTCGAGTTGAGAGCTTCGTGAGTAGGTGAGCTCTTCACTCCATAACGTATCAACTTTGCACGATTGATGAGAAATTTCTCAGAACTTAGGGGGGTGCAGCATATCTCAATCCCGTCTTATAGAAGATCGAGAGATCTTGTTTAGATGTATAGAATCAAAGAAGAGTGGTCAAGAGTACTAAATCCAGAATAAAGATGTTTCGACTATAGGATTGATAAGCAACATAGTAAGCTTGTATGTAATTAAAAGGATACACTCGCTCGAAAACAATTTTTGTTTCAACAAGAAAATGAACGATGGACCTGAAATAAAGACAAAATGCTATAGCTAAGCGGAAGCGAGAGAAGAACTAGAACCAGTGCCTCAGCATATGAAAAATCGTAAACGCCAGCGTATATTCATAAAAGTAAAACCTCTCTATAAAGAAAATCCCAATCTTAGTCTGTAGTCTCCTTGAGAGAGAGTACGGTACTTTAAGCCCCAAGCTTAATGTTAAACGAAAGAAGCACGGATATAATCGGAGAGTTACCAGCTCTCTTATTCTTCTTTACTGGTGTGAAAGCAAACCTGATCTCATCAACATCCTCCAATGTTTCCGGCATACCTCCATCAAGTTCCGCCAGATCAACTGTATCGAATCTCGAGCCCTTAGCAGCCCTAGTCGTATTAGTCGTGGTAGCCGCAGCAGTCCTTTTCTGAAACCTGAGATTCTGCGGTGGAAGAGCGCCGACGAGGTTACCAGCTTTAACACCGATAACGTTCATGGTGCAAGGAATCTTGATCCATTCTTGGGGATCCAAGACGCTGATGTCGTTGGAAAAGCAGATAGCGTTGACGCTATTCTGATTAACCTTGAACGTCGCACCGTTGGTACTCTTCAAAGCGCTACCCATGGGAGTCTTCGTCAAAAACATCGATTTTTTCCCACCGAGTAGCAATTGAATCACGAGATCCAAGATACCGACTTTGGGACTCGCCACCAGGATGTTAGTAAACTCGAACCCGTCCTGCGGTTTCGCGGGCGCGACATTGCCAGCTTTGACTTTTTGCTTCGTAGGATCTATGAAATCCGCCTTCGGTTTCCCACCACCAAGAAGACCGCCTAAAAGTCCACCGATGAGGCCGTTGGAGCTATCTACTCCCAACCCGCCCAATAGACCTCCTAAGAGCCCATCGTCGAGGTTCAGCAGACCGCCGAGAAGACCGTCTAGGCCGAGGCCACCGAGTAGGTCGCCGCCGACGGGGAGGGGGCCTGCGACTCCGCTTACCGCACCACCTGCATCGCCACCTGTGACGCCGCCGAGGAGACCGCCTATGAGACTGTGAGGTCCGAGTAGACCGTCTAATAGTCCCTGTTTTCAAGTGTATTAGTAGATATCTCCACGTGTATGGTGAAATGTATTTTTTCATGTTCACTTACTCTTGACTCGATATTAGAAACTGGGTTTGTAATAGTGGTGCTTGGAAGTGGGAGGGCTGACGCTGCGAGTGAGAGCGTAGCGACAAGTAGAAGTTTCGAATGCATTTTGTACAATATGTTATTTTATAATGGTCTCCAGTACCCTTTTTGATAGATATTTTCAATCTCTTCTAAGAGGTCTCGTAATTCCGTACGTGAATCGAGTAAATTTTATTTGTGTGTTCAGGGAACAGAATACTAGAAGAGAAAACCCGTTCTCGCGATATTGAAAGTTTCAAACTTCAAATTTTTAGAAGAATGATTCGCAAGGAATGTGAAGTGATAAGTAGAGATCTCAAGATCGATCTACTGTAAAGCAAAAGAATAGTGAATAGTAGACCTCGTCGAGGTGCCTGGTGATCTAAGAAACTACGAACAGATGGTGAATCCACCTACTCTTATACTCGTATTCATACTCACGTTCAAGGCGGTAAAACTTGCAAAATAGTACATGTACACTAGCTTCGCAGTGACGCAGGTGAAAGGTTGGCTGCCTGACATGAATCGAGTGACGGGTGTTGGTATGTTGCATTTTTGTCTAGCCTCCAAGCTCGCCTTACGGTGTGGTTGGAGGCAGACAAACGGGAGAACAGGCAGGTGGTCGGAATTCTGGTATGGAGATCTCGTGAAGTGTCCAAATCTGGCAATGAAGGTCACTTTCCATCTAGATTTCGAGATTCGAGATTCAAGATTCAAAAAGCCTGTTCGGGTAGATTTAACCATTCAGAATAAAGTGTAATTTTAGTCTAGAAATATTATGTATACGTTGCACATTCTATCCATTGATTGATTGATTGCTTGGTAGTAAGCACCCCCAACCAGCAGGCGATGCTCGAGCATCACGCTCTCTTCTCTCATCAAGAGTATATACTAACTGGTACAATTAAAAGAGAATAAAACCCCGCTAAGGAAAATGAAATAAAATACCCGTTTATCATCGCTCTATAATCGATAAATTCTCCGATTAATACGCTTATGAAAGATTAAAACCCACCTAATCAAGGGATTTGTCCCACCCTCTTCAAAGCCAAGCGCGCCACCGTAGCCGGTTACCAAAGACACAGCATTTTTCTATAATTCTAGATGGTGAAACAGATTGGCGGAGAAACGCATTCCATCTGACGTTACTTTCCGGCGAACGAGACTAATAGCTTTGGGTGGTGAGGCTGCGATAGTGCGTTTCCCACTCTTATATATATCCCGATAGACGATATACGCATTCCGTACCTTACAGGAATGCAAAAGGCTCATGTGAGTATCTTTCTCACAGTGAGAGCCCGCCGTCTAGTTTCCTTCCCTATGGCGACAAAGAAATATATGTCGCGATATAGGCAGTTTAAGCCTATCCTTGGCTGCTCCAGTACCGTTCCATTTTCTCCCGCGTGTCATACCAAAGCCTCCTCATATCCTCTTCTCCAGCCGACCAGAACTTTTCATGCAAGCTCGCAACACCCCCTTTCAGATCAGCATGGTTTGGCCAGGTAGCACTCCACTTGTAATCCAGCCTCCCCCATGGCATCGTGCCGTCCATTCTATGAGCATAGTTTAACAAGCTCTGTTCCATGGTATGGGGATTGAACCGTCTCCAGTGATTCATGACGCTGTAGTAGTAGTCGAATAGCTCGAAACTGGGTGCCGCGACCCAAAACCCTGCGGAGAATATGTCGCCTTCGATCGGAGGGAAGGGGTGTGATCGTTCGCCGTTGAGTGCGTTATCCGGACGCGTTGAGAAGACGTATTTATTCGGTAACTTGGCCTCGTCGGATTTGACCTCTCCCTTCTTGGTGCCCAGGAGGGTCGAGGAGGCGTTCTTGACGGCCGGGTCGTCGAAGATGCCGTCGAGCGGGCGGGTGAGCAGAGTGTCTGCGTCAATAAAGACAATTCTCTCGTACTCGACCAGCTCGAATAATCTCAACTTTGTGAATTGATCCTTCCACCGAGTAACCCCGGTTTTCACCCAGAACGGCAGCGTGACATCCTCAGCGAAGATGACCGTCGCTCCATCGCTCTCCAGGGTCCTCCTCTTGGAGTCCGAAACAGCAGACGTGACCAGAACGATGAACGGTATCGAGCGATTGGTACGGGTGGCGGGATCGTGGAGCAGCTGGTAGGCCAGAACGCGAGTGGCCACGAAATACATATCATCGTCGTCGTTCTCGGCATTGCCCTTACGTTTCGTGTTTTCGGCGAGAAAGGTGGCGTAGGCGACTCTGGAATTGGGCAGCAGATCGCGGACCTCAGGCAGCCCGTCGGTGCCGTAATGCTGCAGACGACCGAGACGCAGGCCGGAAGCTGCAGGATGGGCCGGCGAGGAGGTCCACAGGAAGCACGTCCATATCAGAACGAGCAATGCGAGACAGAAGATAGCCTGGCGCGGGGTGAGGCTTTTGGCGGAGCGAAAGTGTCGGATGGACTCTGCAAGGCGAGCGACGAGGGTCTGATGGGCTCCCATGTGGCGCGGCTACGAATCTGAAGTCGAGGAGAAAAGCACCGATGGAGGAGGGAAGCTGGAGAGATTGAGATGAGATGATAGGTATCAGCCAGTCATGGCTATTAGCGGTGGTCGAGGTCGTCGAAAAGGGGCCCCTCGAGCCGGCTCTTCGCCCGGGGCCATTCGCGCACCAATTCTCACGTCCTCACACGTCTGCATGCATGTTATTATTATTATTATCAGTGCACCCAGACGAGCCTCGCTTGGCAGATAATTAGCAGTACGGAGTAGTATTGCTATTATTCTCCGGCAGAGTCACTATTATATTACTGCCCGCCTCTCCGCGACCGACCGAGTCTCGATTCGTGTCGTCATGGCTGCTGTTTCCCGGAGCCTCTTCGTCGTCGCCCTCGTCGGGCTGCTGTTCTTCGCTCTTGCGCCCCTGTGCGGCGCCTCGACCGGCGACGAGCTGCCCGAGTTTAAGAATTGCGTCAAGGTCAGTCCTCCTGTTCAATCTACTATCAGTTAGAGTTATCGACTGATGATGGTGGCTCGCAGGCCTGCGTCCGCGAAGAGTGCGACGTCGAGTCCCCCAAACCGCTGCCTCTGCATCTCCGTCTGCTCCTCTGGGACTGCCCCTCGGAATGCGACTACGTCTGTCAGCGCGCCGTGACCCACCAGAGAATCGTCAATGGCGACAGCATTGAGCAATTCCACGGCAAATGGCCCTTCTACCGGGTGATGGGCGTCCAGGAACCCTTCTCCGTGATATTCTCCATTCTCAACGGAGTGCAATTCTATCGCGGCCTGCACCTCATCAAAGCAGAGTTCCCCACGTCGTACCCCCCACGAGGCGTCTTCGTTTTCGGAGCCTACGTGGGAATGGCCGCGTGGTTCTTCAGCACGGTTTTCCACACGCGAGATTCCATACCCACCGAACGTCTCGACTACTTTGCCGCCGGCGGACTAGTCCTCTTCAACCTCTTTTACGCGCCGTTGGTCATCTTCCGACCGTTCAACAGCACCCCGATCTCTTCTTCGGAGCAGAAATTTGCTCCGTGGGTGTACGCCTGGGCGCTTCTGTGCATCGCTGCCTACGCCTCCCACGTCTACTTTCTGCAGTTCGTGAGATGGGATTACACCTACAACATGACCGCCAACGTGGTGGTAGGTCTTTGCCAGAACGTGCTGTGGATATATTACACCGTCACACGATACGACCGTGAGAGACGACCATGGGCGCTGTGGCCGGGCTTTATCGTGCTGTGGATGAGTCTCTCCATGAGTCTCGAGCTTTTAGATTTCCCGCCGCTGTTTGATGCGCTGGATGCCCATTCGCTCTGGCACGCAGCAACGATAATGCCCATCATGTGGATGTATAGGTACGGTTTATCCCTCGACTTTTGTTATGTGAAGTTCGCTCGAGTCATGCTAACCCACCTTGAACTCTAGATTCCTGATTCGAGAGGCCAAAGACGATATATATGGCAAACGTCTCAAGATGTAAATATAGTAGTTCATGCGTGCACGTCTTATCGCCAACCAATACAAAAAAGTTATCTCATACGCTCGCCATTTCCACGCGGAAGCTTGATCCAACGATCTTCCTTTTTATCTAAACAATCTAATCAAAACCAGGTGCAAAAACGGGCTTCCGAACGAAACCGACTGGCCACATAAGAATCGAGCGTACCTGAAACCTTTAATAATCTTAAACCAAAAAACCGCATTCGTTAGGGCCAGTGTTTTGGAGCGCGAGAATTTGGAGAAAGACCCCAATTAGCTGTGCCGTCGCTTCCGAATTTCTCGGCACCCAATCCAACAATACGCGGCGGTTCCCCACCATGATGCAATGGATGCAATAGAACATTCAAAGAAATCGATGCTAATAGGTTAAATAGGCTGACAGGTCAGTAAAGGACAAAACAGATGGGTGCGTTTGGCATGGTAGCATGGGGTAGCAGAGGCGCACCAACCCACTCCGGGGCGCGCTGCCAAGACGGTACTCGGCCACAACGGGGTCTATTTCCTTTTTCTCGAGGTTTTGCGGAGTATTTCCCATATCTCTTAATTTTTGTTTCTTTTCGCATTCACGCTTCTATCTGAGATATTACTATAATTCTGTCCTTTGTCGGTATAATCTAATCGCTGGATTGATACGAATATATTATATCTTTTATTCGAGGTGGTCCTGGTGGTTTGTATTTCTTGTTGGTTACGGTTCTATTTGTTCAGTCAGTCGGTCCTTACCTTTCGCGATCCCTGTCTGTTAAGCTCTCGTCGGTTCCTTCTAATTATCACAGTCGCTCTTTTTACTTCAAAAAATCATGTTCTTTTGGGAGTTATTACATGTCGTTCTTTTGGTCAGGTTCGCTGTTGCTGACCTTGTGAGGGTTGGCAATATCGAGTGCGAGACCGTGAGACAGTACAAGCAATGTCTACCTCGTCGGATAGCTTCCGCTCCGGGGGTCGGAATGCATTTGGGTGCTGAGTATAGGTACGATTCAACCTCTTTCCAGCTTACATTTAATATACAGATCAGATCAAAGCTAAGATGCCATGATTTTGATAGCACGGTTTCCGTAAGCTTTCACAACGGAACCGTCATCGATATCGCGAGAGTAAGTCTACTACATCCAATATAAGAAATAACCCAACCTTCTAATAAAACCGATAGATAAATGCAACCTCAGAGTTTAATGCGATGATGGTCAAACTCGCCGACCCATTCACCTGCTCCAAATCCTTCTCCTCAACCCAACGATTCCTCCGCACGCTGTCCGACCCCAAGAAATGGAAGGACCTCCTCCCCACCACCTCCACCACCTCCACCTCCAACCCCACCGACCTCTTCACCCAAACCCTCGCCGACCTCCGCTGGTACGCAGAAGACTACCTCGGCACCGCCGTCACCCACACCGTCGCCATCCTCCCCGACCTCCCCGGTCTAAGCTACCAAGACTTCGAAACCGCAGCCGCACACGCTGGGTTAACGTTACTCCAAGGCTTCACCGCTTCATCCGCTCACACCTCACTAACCTACGCCACCCTGGCCAAACAAAAACACATTCTCCCAACTCTAACCACCGCTACTTTCGTGGCGATGAGACCCGATTCTCTCTGCGCGAATTATACCGATAGCGAAGAATGTAACAAACAAAACTATCTCACCGCGCATACCGAATCCAAACTCCGGGGAATACTACGAATCTCCCTCGACGCGGAAACGCTATCCGTCGACGGCGGCGAATGTTCCTCCGCGACCAGTTGTTTCGGGGGGATACGTAGCCGAAATCTCGAGGGAATGGGATATCATTCTTCATTACGTAGAGACAACCCCACGAAATATTGGAACACGATGGCGGATTTGATATTACAAGCCGGGGTTAAAACCGGCAGGCGAGGGGTGGATTTCGTAATGTTGATGGGGGATTATGTTCTCGAAGATGATTTTTTGGATAGCCTGGAGATGGCTTTGTCGTATGTGGATGGTGGTGCAGAAGTCATCGATAACTTGCGACAGGAGGATTATCATGTTGAGTATTCGCCGGTTTATTTGGCCGCGAGGGGAGCCGCCGAGATGGCGAAGAGGATTGCTGCGGGTCAGGCTGTCTATGATGGTGATGAAGGATGTGAGTTGGTTCGACCAGGCGAGAGAGCCCCCGTGGAGGTAGAGGAAGCGGATGTCCAGCCGCTATTGTGAAGAAACGTGTACAAAATGGTAAACGGTACTTTTTTTTTTATCAGTATATACTTATGATATGATTCGCCGATGTGAGGCTTGAGTCTTTTTCTATCTTTATAGCATACCCCAGGAACGATAATACGCAAGGATTCCCCATTGTATTTTATAGCTACATTCCCAATCTAATAACCACTGTTTTCAATGACCAAAAAATCAACCAACTTTTGTAATCCCAATCCCAGTCCCATCCGAATCCCATCTAAGGCCATTCAGATCATTGATAATTCAAGGAACATTCAGGCCCCCAAATCCAAAAAACGCATCCTGCGCATCCTGTCGCCCAATCTTCTCAGGTACAACCCCAAGCATCAACCCTTCATCAACCCCGAACCCGGTTTTCCCGCCCCACCGTCGATTCACGCTGCTATCATACTAATAAAGCAGCGCCTTGACCTTCTGCGCCAGATCATCCGCTTCCCCCTTCGTAGCCGCCTCAGCGTACACCCTAACCACGTTCTCCGTCCCGCTAGGCCTCACAAAACTCCTCGCATTGTTGTATT
The DNA here is from genome assembly GCA_036971365.1 of Dactylellina leptospora. Classification (NCBI taxonomy): domain Eukaryota; kingdom Fungi; phylum Ascomycota; class Orbiliomycetes; order Orbiliales; family Orbiliaceae; genus Dactylellina; species Dactylellina leptospora. The sequence continues at coordinate 215,268 of JAJTUC010000005.1, forward strand.
TCCCCACCAACGCATCAATCCTGTCCTGCAATCCCTCGGGAGCGGTGAGCTTCCTCTCCGCATCAGTCGTCTTGTAATTATTACGGTCCGCGACCTCGGCCTTTTCAAGTTTGTTGGGGAGATCGGTATAACACGAATCCCACTGCGCGGGTGACCAGGACTTATACGCTAGAATGACCTCCACGAGCAATAAATCAGATAACGCATCGCCAACCGTCTGATTGATGAGTTCCGTCAAGGCTTGCAGGTTCACCAGCGCGCTCTTCTCGGCGGGTGTGTTTGGTTCGTGCTCTTTGATACGTCGGAGCGCTTCGTTGGAAAACAAAACGGTGCCGTGTCCGTTGGCTTCAAAATATACTCCGCAGTCGTAAGCTAGAGCTGCGTGGTGGAGATGTTTGACTCCCGTTGGGGTGCAGACGACGGGGAGACCGAGTTTTTCGATGTATTTTGTGGAATTACCGTTCGCGTAGGCGGTTTGCACGACGCCAAGGTTGAAGTCGGAGATGCCGCTGGAACGGACTAGATCGACGATGAATGATGCGGCGAGGGTGGCGATTTTGTCGCCGTCGAGGAGGTGAAATACGTTGGACGAATCGACGTAGTAGTAGACGATACGGTCAGCGTCGCCGTCGAGGGAGGCGTAGCGAGCGAGGGGTTGAGGTGTGGTTGAGGGTGGGAGACGTTGGCCCGTCTTGACGTAATCGGCACCGCATTGGGAATTGAGCTTGGAGAAGGTGGTGACATCGTCGTTTGTGATTACCACAGGGACGGAGTCGCCGAGGTAGTTTGTGAGGAGTTTTAGCTGAGGACCGCCGACACCGTTCGCACAATCGACTGTTACGGGGCTGTTCGATTTCCCAGCCATCAACTGTTTGAAGGCGGTGGACAATTTGGTAAAGTATCCTTCGAGGGTGGGTTCGCCGTAAGCATGGTCGGTTCCTAGGGTGTTTAGACAACGAACGACGTAGTGAAGCTGCGGGGTGGTGACGACGCCGAAATCTTTGGGAACGACACCGAGGGCATTGACACCGGCGGAGAGGGCTTCGACGAGGGCTGGGCTGGACTCTCTGGTGTCGCAGCCAACGACGACCTGGGCTTGCACGTCCGGCTTGAGTTTGAACTCCTTTTCGAGGTGGGCGTAGTATTCGTAGACCTCCTCGTCGGTTTCGAGGTTGGCGAGCTTGGTGCCGTAAGCCTCCCAGCTGGATTCAAGCATCTCGCCCTGGTTTATATTAGTGTCGGATTATTGGATTAAGGAGAGATTGGAGAGAGGACTGACCAAAGGATCGATGAGCTTGACGCCATTGTCGGCTGGGGGGTTGTGGGAGGCAGTGATCATGACGCCGACATTCTGACCGCCCTTGAAGCGCGACCGGAGGGCGGCGAGCAGACCGACGCGAAAGACGACGGAGGGCAGCAAGTCGCTGGGAGTGTCAATTGAGAAGCAAGTACGGGATGGAGGGCGGGCAGCTCACGCTTTCATTCGGAACTGGAGAGAGAGAGAAGTCAGCTTGAGGTCATGGGGAGGTGGAGCTATGACGTACCCCTGCAGTGCCGTACTGGAAGGTCTGGGCGGGCTTTGGATAGGCCGACGAGGCGGCGACGATGTATTCTCGCGACATTGCGGGTGTAAGGTGGTGGTGGTGGTGATGATGGTATTCGGTTGGTGGATGGTGGAGGGGAACAATGTATGATGTCGGTGGTGGGAGCTGGTTGTTCGCTTGCGGAAGCCAATGGCCGAGAATAGCAGCAGCACCACCCCAGCTTGTTACCCTCGGCTTCTTCGCGATCTCTACATCTTGACATCAGCCATGGCGGTGGAAGTGCTGATATTCGGGGCCGGCGCCGTCGGAGCCTTCTACGGGTCTCTGATCGCGAAGACAGGAACGCCCGTCTCGGTCGTCTGTCGCTCCAACTTCTCCGCCGTCCGAGACCACGGCTTCAGCATCAGCTCGCCGCAGTACGGCACCTTCGAATGGAAGCCGACGCGCGTGTTCGCCTCCGCCGACGCTGCCAGGACCGCGGGAGTGCAGTGGTCGTACATCGTCGTGACCACCAAGGCGCTCCCCGACGTCTCCGACGACTCCGCTTTGCTGGAGGGACTGGTGTCCGGTGAGACTGCGGTGGTGCTCGTGCAGAACGGACTGGGAGTCGAGGACCCGTACGCCCGTCGCTTCCCTCACGCGTCTGTTCTCTCCGCCGTCACCGTCGTCTCGGCCTCGCAGCCTTTCCACGGCAACATCGTCCACAACCGCTGGACGCGAATAAACACCGGTCCCTATCTCCCCGGTATTGATTCCGGTCAGGAGCTCTCCCACCCGGCGACATCCAAAGCTGCCGAGTTCACGAACTTGCTGGTCGCGGGCGGTGTCAAAGATGCATCCGCCTACTCCCACCGCAAGCTCCAGCAGGTCCGCTGGCACAAAATCGCCATCAACGCCTCCATGAACCCTTCCTCCGTCCTCTCCAACGGCTCCACCAACGCCGCCATGTCCCTCGACCCCGAGCTCTCCCTCCACCTCAAAGCCGTCATGGAAGAGGTGCTGACCACCGCGCCCAAAATCCTCGGCGCCCCGTTTCCCCCCGAATTCGCGACTTCATCTTCGATCATCAGATCGACCAGCAAAAACGACAGCGGGAGCAGACCGAGCATGTGGGCCGATTGGGAGAGCGGTCGGCCGATGGAGTTGGAGGTCATATTGGGTAACCCCATCCGCATCGCGAGAGAGAAGGGGTTCGAGATGCCCCGGATGCAGACCCTCTACGCCTTGTTGAAGATGGCGCAGGCGAATCGGGATAAATCGAAGACCAGCAAGCTGTAATAGTAAGTCTTATTTCTCTGATGCGTTATACACATACACATACATATATACCTATATTATATATATATCATATTATAGGTATATATATGGGAATCGTGATGATAAAGCTGGGGCCATATGAGATCCTTTGTCGGATCGCTGCTTCAAGCACCAGCTAGAATATAAACATTTGACCAATAATTGACCTATCTGACATTCCCTGATTCGCCATTTTTACATCGCATTCACATTGAAAGACAGCGCTGATTCTCAACCGCAGACCCCCATCTACCTGTACGTAGCTGTACCGTAGCTGTACCATACGTGTACCATAGCCGTGCCTAGCAATAGAGTTGAATCGTAATTCTGTGCAAAAATAGAAGCGAGCAGGGGTGTCCGCGGATAGACGAGACAAGCTTTAACGAGGAAGAGCAGAGCCTCGATCGCTGCCTTTGTCAGGCAGCACGCGGCAGTTGGCCAGTCTGATCGCAACGTTATCCGGGCCTCCGTTGGCGCCTGAATACGAATGACACCTTCGTATTTACTTGAACATAAGTATATAGCATAGTACCAGCCAACTAGTCTAGTAGCATTTAATACCGTCCTTCAATATTTGATTTGACCTGTGGCTTGTATTTAAAAAATACCACACAACAACAATTTTTGAAAAATGCACTTCGCAATCCATAAGCTCTCCACGTCGCCCAACCCGCGCGTCCAGCACCTCTACACATCCTACACCCTCCTCCTCGCAGCCCTACAGATATACATGATAATCGCACTAATCTACCACGGCCGCCTGTTAACCTCCGATTTCGACGCCGTCTTCCCATTCCACATATTCCTAACATGGGTTTCCTCCGTCGCGAATATATTCCGATTCATACACCATGTTCACTGCGATACCTTTGACGAATGGGTTCAAGCCGGGGTGAAGGGTAACAGCGTCGGACGCTTCGATGGGGTGTTCGCCGCCATCTGGTATATCTTCTCCGTTTCTCCTTCTTTTTTTCTAAAAAGAAAATAGCATTAGTATATTATCCTATAAGTGTAGATGGACGTGACTGATGGGAGGTTGTTTTTGTAGGGCCGCGCCGTACGTCATGGTGCTTTTCGCTGTGTTCGGGGAGTATGAATACCTCGGGGTGGCGTATCTAATCCCCATTCCGATGATGTAAGCCCCCCCTACATTCCCTGTTTTAATACTACCCAGTATTTTTATACAATCTTAAATTCGTTTATTCAGTATAATATGAGTAGATTATGCAAATGCTGATCTGGTTTATGAGTTTGGTAGATTGGGATATACCCTCGCCCGATGGATGTACCGACGGTTATTGGACGAATACCGGAAGGCGGAATATACTAAAGTGTCTTCTGATGATATCGAGGAGGGAGGGTCGGATGGGTTACCGTTGTATCAGGAGCGGGAGGATGCGGTGTGAGATGTTCGTGAGGGTACGGTCATGCGGAGTATGTGTGCGGTTATGGTTGGTCGGCGTATTTGGGAAAGGTGTTGAATTGCGTTACTCTATTGAACAGCTAGCTTCATCCCAGTCTCGAGACCAAACTATTCGGATCTGACAGATATCATACTGTTTTGGCTGGAAATATCGAAACAGTGCTTTGAATGTAGCTGAAATGGATTGATATTATGTAGAACGGATACTGCTAAATGACACGGGCTAAACTAGTCGATGGTGACGACATTGACAATGAACAAGAGATAACGACAACTGAAATGCTCCTCGCTCGCGGTAAAACAAAGAATGGCCGTTATTCCCCGGAACACACATCGGGGAATAGGTAAATTATTACAAAGATTATAGTCAAACAGTAACTCCAATCGGACGCCGTTCGGATCACAGGTAAAGGTGCAAATGGTACGCTCGGGTGTTTCGCCACCGGGAAGGGGATGTCTATCGCGGAAAAGTCAAAGTAAAGGACGGGCTGGTCGTCAGATTCGTAAAAGATATTATTCGAGTTAGACCTCTCTTTTCGGTTCGCCTTGGAAGCTCGGGTCGCGGATCATGGGGTTGCCGACTGCGCGACGGGCGACGGGGGAGACAGCGGTTCCTGTTTCACATTAGCATTCATCTAGTTTTGGGCGATTAGAATATGGGAACTCACGCATGTTACGCCATTCGCCGTCCGGGGAGGCGCGCGGGTTGTTGCTATTGAGGACGGAAAGACCGCCGAGGATGGAGCTCAGGCCTCCGTCGCTGGCGTCGCTGGTGTTCCTACGATGGGAAGCGTTGGGAGAGCGCGGCTGCAGAGGCTGAGGGCGAAAAGCGGTCGGGCTGGAGGTGACGGGAGGAGCGGAAGAGGAAGAAGACGCGGAGGTCGGTCGCACGATCTTGAAGAGCTCGTCGAGGACGTCTTTGGACGGATTGTAAATGATCTTGGAGTCGAGGGATTCCTCGGGGATGCCGGTGGTGGAAGCGACGGAGCTGCGACGGGTGGAAGCTTGGAGGTTCTCCTTCTCGGTGGTGTCGGAGTCGTAGAGGAAGACGGGACGGGAGAACTGGGGGCGGTAGAGAGGGATTCGCATGGGACGGGGCGCGAAGACGGAGATGCCAGGCGACGAGGGCGGACGGGGCGGCGGAGTGGGCGAGCTGTTGTGGGCGGGCGACGGGGATGAAGCAGCGATGAGGGCGAGAGGACCGATGCCGGGCGACGGCGACGAGAAGCTGACGGGGGAGGCCATTGCGAGAGGTTGATGCGAGGAGGAGGAGGATAAGAAGTGGTGATGGTGGTGATGGGAACGGAGCAGAGAGGCCATCAGGCAGTTAATAGGGACAGATTACATAATACGCTGTTATACCAGCACACTCACTAACACTAACATCAATAGCTATTAATATACTGACACTGATACTAATACTGATACTAACACTAACACTAATATCAAGTATACTTACACAGCACAAAGGGCGCACCCATACTTATTTAAGTATGGGTGCGTTCTTTGTGCTGTCTCGCCGTTGCGCGCTTTGTGCGTACTTTAGCGTCGGCCAATGGCAGCCCTCCAAAATGTCACAGACGGTCGCCCGTGCATTTTCATCTCGGAGAGTAGGAGTATATAATCACAGGAACCGTCCAGCCTGTTCTGTCTGTCTATTTGTCACCGTGAAATATCCGTCGTCGCACTGCTGTGATACTCTTCATCATATGGTGCTACTGCTACGCCCGCACTACAAATTCCAACCTCTATAAATCAACATCCACCTACCTCATCATATTATCATCGACATCGACACACTCTCCAGATCACTATCAAAATGGAGAAGTCAGAGAAGAATCTGCCAGAAAAGAACCTGGCAGAGAAGAATCTGGCAGGGAAGAATCTGGACGAAGCTGCGGGCCCGGTCATCAAAACCACCCTCTTCGTCTCCAACATCCACTGCCCAACCTGCACCTCTCTCATCCAAACCACCCTCGACGCCCTCCCCTCCTACATATCTCACAATGCCTCCCTCCTCTCAAACCGTGTCGAGGTCTACCATCATCCTTGCCTCTCCCCGCAAGAAATCATCAATGCCCTCCACCTCGTCGGCTTCGACATCGAATCTTGCATCTCCTCTGACGAACACGATGAATCTTATAAGAAGAGATCATCCTACCTTCTCGAGGGCCTCAGCAGCTCCCTCGCTCGATCTATTGAATCGAAAAAGCGCAAGCGTCACGAGGAGGTCTGCGGCCAGTGTCGTTCTGAGAAGCTCGTCTCTCCTGCTTCAACTGAACCCGTCGTTCCTTCCATCATCAACGGTGACGCCCACACCTCTGCCACCGTCAGTCCCACCGTCGAGAGATCCCACCCTCTCGAGTCCGTCGTTGTCGAAGAGGACGAGAAATGGCTCGCCACTCTCTCCATCCAGGGAATGACCTGCTCAGCTTGCGTCAACACCATTCGCAATCACCTCAGCAAGCTCCCCTACATCGAAAAGGCGGAGATCAGCGCCCTCACTCACAGCGGGAACATTGTGTTCTACGGCAAATCTCACATTGATTCTGTCGTCGATTCGATCGAGAACGGTGGCTACGATGCTGAGGTCGTCGATCTCGTTCCCTTCGACAAGGATGACTTTCAGTCTCGCGAACGGACCATGACCCTCCGCGTCGATGGCCTGCACTGTCCGAACTGCCCGCCTCGCATCATGGACGCCATTCAAAGCTTCGCTTCCTCTCAAATAGCCATCGTCAACCCTCTCACCTCACCAAAATTCCCAGAGGTCACCATCAGGTACACCCCTCAGCCAGACGTCACCGCCAGGAAGCTCATACAAGCTTTGAAAGATGTCGATCCAGCTTTCACCGTCACCGTCAAGCCTTCCATCTCCCTCGAAGACCGTAGCGCGGCCGTCCACAGGGCAGAAGTGCGCCGCATCTCCTTCCGCCTCCTACTCACCGTCATCTGCGCCATCCCCGCCTTCATCATCGGCATCGTCTTTATGGCTCTTCTCCCCAAAACCCACGCCCTCAGAATGTGGGTCGAAAAGCCAATTTGGAAAGGCAACGTCAACGTCGCCGAGTGGGCTCTCTTGATAATATCCACCCCGGTCTACTTTTTCGCCGCCGACCTCTTCCACGTTCGAGCTATCCAAGAGTTGAGAGGCCTCTGGAGTCGCACAAACCCTAAGCCGGTTTGGATGAAATTCGTCAAGTTTGGCAGCATGAACTTGCTGATGTCGCTCGGTACTTCCATCGCCTACTTTTCATCGATTGCTCTTCTAGCAATCAGCGCTTCTCAGGAAGTTTCCATGGCGGATATGGAGCACGGTATGGCCAAGAGCGAGATTGCCCACGCCACTTACTTTGACGCCGTCGTCTTTCTCACCATGTTTCTCTTAATTGGTAGGTCCCATTTCCCAAAATATGTCATCTCGTACTAATATTTTTTAGGTCGTCTCTTGGAATCGTACAGCAAAGCAAAGTCTGCCAACGCCGTAAGCCTGTTGGGTAACCTACGTCCTAAGGAGGCAAAGCTCATCAGCCAGGAGTCGTCGGATGGCACGTCTACTGAGACAGTCCCCGTCGAGCTTCTCGAAGTCGGTGATCACGTTCTCGTTCCTCATGGAAGCTCGCCACCGCAAGATGGCAAAATCATCTCTGGTGACGGTCAATTCGATGAGTCGGCTCTCACCGGTGAATCGCGTCTCGTCATCAAAAATATCGGCGACGAGGTCTTCGCCGGAACCGTCAATCAATGTAACGCTGTCACGGTTGAGATCACCAGCATCTCTGGAAAATCGATGTTGGATAATATCGTCCGCATCGTTCGAGAAGGACAAGTCCAACGGGCGCCTATCGAACGTGTTGCGGATTTTATCATTGGATACTTCGTGCCTGTGGTTTCATATCTGGCGGTCATAGTCTGGATTGTTTGGTTATCGCTCGGTTACTCTGGAGCCATTCCTGAGGCGTGGCTTGAAGGCAATCAAGGCGGCTGGGCCTTGTGGAGTATGAGTTTTGCCATCGCCGTATTTGTCATCGCTTGTCCTTGTGGTATCGGACTTGCGGCCCCGACGGCTTTGTTCATCGGCACGGGGCTGGCGGCAAAGTATGGTGTTTTGGCTAAAGGTGGCGGCGAGGCTTTCCAAGAAGCTAGCTGGTTAGACGCTGTGGTGTTTGACAAGACGGGAACGCTGACCGTGGGAGGTGAACCCGAAGTTGGCGATGCTGTCTTCGCCCATGATGAAGGTGAAGCGAGAAAGATTGTGTTAGGCATCGCTGAAGGACTGGAGAGCGCGAGTGGACATCCTCTCGCAAAGGCTCTATGCGAGTATGCGAAGAAAAATTCTTTCAAGAGCCTTGAACGTCAAACCGTGGAAGAAGTCCCCGGTCGAGGCGTGCTCGGAACCTTCAAAGTTGACGGTATTGAGATTGAAGCATACATTGGCAATGAAGCATTCATGCACGAGAAACAGGTCAACATCACAAGCGACGTGCAGAATGCCCTTGAGAAATGGAAGACGGAAGCCAAGTCTGTTATTCTCCTAGCCGCTCGTACCGTCTCTGAAGACCAAACCACATCTGGCATCGGCAATACACTGAGTATTCTCGCCTACTTTTCCGTCTCTGATCAAATCCGAACAGAGGCACCGTTCGTCATCTCCGAGCTCGGAAAATTGGGAATCAACGTCTACATGATCACTGGCGATAACGCTACCACCGCAGCAGCCGTAGCCAGAACCGTGGGTATCCCACCCGACCACGTCATCGCCGGTGTCCTCCCCCACGAAAAGGCAGAGAAAGTGAAATACCTCCAACGAGCGGCCAAACCTCGCCGTCGAACCGGTATCGCCGCATTGTTCCACCGGAAAAGAAACGTGGAGAACGCCAACACCCGTCCACGAGTTGCCATGGTCGGTGATGGAATAAACGACTCCCCCGCGCTCGTCACCGCCGATGTCGGTATCGCCATTGGATCCGGCAGCGATATCGCGTTGAGTAGCGCTAGTTTCATTTTACTTCGGGAAGATTTACGACAGGTGTTGGTATTGATCCAACTTGCCGGGAAAGTTATCAGAAGGGTTAAGTTTAACTTTTTCTGGGCAGGGATCTATAACATTATTGGAATTCCTATCGCTGCTGGAGTTTTGTACGGGTATCAGAGGACTAGATTGGATCCCAGTTGGGCTGCTCTGGCGATGGCTGGGAGCAGTGTTAGCGTTGTGGGGAGTAGTCTTTTGCTGAGGAGTCGGATACCAGGCGTTGGGTTTAGGGTTAAGAAGGAGTGGAAGGAAGAATAGTCTTCGTTTTCTAGATGCTTTGTTTTTAGAAGATGCCGACGTGACTTATAAATTTTCATGGTTTTTGGTGTTGTTTGGTAGTGTTGTTTTTGTTTTATTTTCTTGAGCGGAAGGTTACACACATATGTCGTGTAACCGATGTTCTCAGCGGTGTAGCCATGCTTTACCCGGTTTTTGTCTCTTTTTGCGGGGTATATACCATATTGCCCACTCGATAATATCTTGCTCTTAGCGTTAATAATACATATGTTTCCCTTCTTGGTTCGTTAGTGGTAAAGGTGGACTGTAACTTCGGATTTAATGTTGGTGTGTTATGGTATTAACAGGTATCCACGTTTTTTGATAGATAGCGCAGAGGAATATAGTATATATACATGTAAGCATAACAATATGTGGAATTAACGTCTATGTTACATCCTTATGGAAAGGCTCAGGTATCGATTGGTACCGCGGTGATCTCCAATGGTCCGTGCCATCCACTCGGTACCGGGGAGTTTACGCTTCGAAGCGCGATTATTCCTCCCTCGTTGGAATATACTAGATTGAAATTGAGATTGTGATGGTGTTCGGTCGTTGGCGTACACGTGAATGTTAATCTCGAACCGTGGAGGAAACATTTTACCGTAGGATTTTGGGTTGAAAGTATGGATTGTGGTATTTTAGTTGACGGGGTTGGAGAAGAGAGTTTGTGGGATATTATCGCATGATTGGATAATAATAACGGTAACGGTCGTGATGATACTGGTGATGATGCTGGAGGCGATTGGTATACGAATGTGGTATTTTCGAGTACGGGTTTCACGATATACATCCTTCGAATCACTGGGGTGAACGGATTACCCGTGTTAAGATACTCCACATCATCTTCATCGATTGTGTATCTTTGCGCGGAGGTTACGGATGGTGTTAATGTGACCATGTGGTTTAGAGATGTGATGTAGTGGGCTGATTTAGAGCCGTTGGAAGGGTGGGGTGTTAGGCGGAGGGTGAATACTTTTGGTGCGTTGGTGATTGGGATCGGTGTGGATTTTGTGAGGAGGAGGAGGAGTGTGATGAGGGTTGATGGGAGGCGGGTCTGCATTGTGAGGTTGTTGAAGAGCGGATACTATTATGTGTTTTTCGGGGGAGTAACGCTCTTTGATATATAGAGAGACAGCAGTGGGTTGGAGAGATATTCCGTATTACGGAAGACTTACCCGAAACTTTCGCTGAGAAGCGGTGCTATGGATTGACATTGCTATATATAAGCATCTTCACTTCATGTGCCGCATGGAATCACTTCGCGGAACTCGTATTTCGCCACTCAGATCAGTTCCCAAGTCATCGTGTATTATTTTGATTGTTGAGCTTACAGTCACACCCTGTTACCTCTGTGATATGGGCAGAAGGATTACTGAATGTCGGTTTCCATGTCACGATATATATTATAGACATTCGTTTCCCATGTCTTGATTTTTTAATTTTATTCTTTTTTCGAATGGAATTCTCCGGAGGACCAGTCGCCTGGATACAAACATTCCTCTCGCAACCATGGTAAGAATGCAACCCACATTTTGCGATATATATCAATCACTAGGTTCGTTCAAAATGCTGGCTGCTCCGTCGGAAACACCAAGTGGAGTTGAGTCAAAACGGCCGGGACGGAGGAGGCTCAAACCCTTGCCTCACGAACCTCCTTGATCTTGGCGGAATCGTCGTTTCCACTGCGCAAGCTTATATAGCTGGGCTGTGCGCAGCTGTGAGAGTGGCACATGTGGGAAACCAGAATATGAAATCTGGAGAGCTCGAGGGATGGTTATACGGCGCGGACATGGCGACTACATTGCGACTTTTATTGGCGTTGGAGGGACTGTCTCGTAGCTACGACATGAGGATCGTCTCATTATCAGGAAGAGCAGCGGTAAGCAGGGGTAGGAACGAAAAAGCGTTGGACCTGGACGCCCGCACTGGTATTGCAAGGGATCCCGATCTCGAACCTTAAACAGATTTCGTCACGGATCAAACGAAAAAGCCATCATGAGAGGAGTAAAAACTTGGATAGAAATAAGGTAAACTTTGTTTTGCAACCGTTATATACATAGTGGGCCTCGCCGGTCGAGATCCAACCACTGCAGCGCGCATGGATCCTCTAGCGCCGCGCCGTCCACAGACCATCAATGGTTCAAGGTTAATAAGTTTTATGTCCTCACATCCCGGTGTTCCGAATATCTTCATTGGCGGAGAACGATGGTCAGGATTCAGTTAGTCGGGGAATAACAGTACGACCCATGTCGTTATAAGGTCAGATATACCCACCAGGCGAAAATAAAGAATATGATATCAGATCTTATTGTAGAATTCACATCGCTTATCTCTTCACGATTATTTGGGTCAGCAGCCATGAAGTTCCATCGATCGCACCGTCAAAAAAAATATGTTTTTCTTTCTTTTTCGGTCCAGAATCTCATCGGAAGGGAGTCTTGGGGAAGAGGGTCCCACTTGGTTTGACCTCGACATCTGGGATGTGGTATCGAGAATGGTGCTAAATCGAGACATGACGGTGGCCGTTGAATTGTTGTTGGTGGAGACCTTCGCTACGGCTGCAGCGCGTGCGGTAGTTAGCCCCCTCTTCTCTTCCCATGTCTCAGACTGATAGACTAAGATACAGGCCGAAAACCCAATCGTGTGATGAAAGTGCTTAAACCCGTCTAGGCAGCAGGTTCGGTATCTTGAATTTGTCTGGTTATTGGAAATTCATTCAATTAATACATCCATAGAAATATTTCTATAGATCTGTTTGGCCAAATTTAGTATTAGACATCTTTGTCTAGACAAAGCGCCTAGACACAACTCAAAGTTCATCATTCGACATGCTTTTGTGAATTTTAAGAAGATGTGTAAGAGCAGCCGTCAGACCCTCATCCCCAAGCGTCGTTCCGAGATTATTTACGTCTCGTTTGATGAACGATCTCTCCCTTTTGACATGATGCATACATTAGGATTCCGAGAAACCCACATGGCCATGTGTAATGATATACTAACGCATGCGCTATTGCATGTGTCTGGTATGCACATCTAGGCCCTTCATAGTGAAAAGGAATAGGGACTTTTTGGTTTTGCATAATTGCTCTAAAGGGAAGAGTTTCGTTGCTAGAGACTTGGGTCGAGACCCAACAACCGGGAGAATCCATTCGCTCAGAGTGGGGATTTGTTTGTAGCAGCTGCCGACGCATATCGAGCCCCGACCCCTTGCTTCGGGGTTTGCATGGCTTGATATCCACTAGTTTAGGTCGCCGGGAGGCTGAAATTTTGAACCAGTGATAGATGAAGAACATAGTCTCCTAGGAAGCGAATGCATATTAAATATGTGGCCCTGCTTCTCGCTTCCACTTGTATAATCTTACAAGTTTATTCTTCCATTATCTCATGTTATTCTTCTCAAGATTACCTTTTAAAGGCCAGAAAGCTTGAATATAGTGCGTTCTCAAAGTTGAGAAGGATTCGCGTGGACGTGCGATACTGGCCAAACTATGGTGCGTTTGGGGGGGTTTTGGACCGTTGTCTCGGGGAGGTGCGTGTATGCCTATATTTGACGATATTATTTGACTAGCCTGCTAACATATATATGAATCTTGGATTTAGCTAACTAGGGGGGTACGATTATCGGACGGGTTGAGTTCCCCGAAACTTGGCTCTTCCTTCGCATCAATAGCTCAAGTTCTATGAAATCTCGCCTTAGTTACCTGCTACTGTCGCTCAACCTCGGTGCCCTCCTCATTTTCAATAAGCGCACGAGAATAAACCAGTCTTCCCGTTTCATACAATACAGTACTCAAATCTCGTATTGATATTCCGGGACCCGAACCTTGGAGATCCTTTGTTTTCTATATATTATAGGGCCCTCTGTAGATCTACAGACCCCAGGAATTTTACACGGCGGCTCGGTGTGCCATTGGTCTCTTATCAGTATAACCCACTGACACACTCATCCACTTTTTAGCTGAGGCACCGAGTTTTGTATATCATAACCTCGAGCACTCCAGAGACTTTACGAATTCCCCATTTCACCGTCTAGGTCCCTTGGGTCTTCTCCCTTTGTGCAAAGCCGGTTTTTTTTGATAAATGGCATGGCGAATCCAGTCAACATTACCAGGCTACTGGAGCTCGCGGCACGTCAAGACCTAGTACGCAAAGCCGGACTACTGCCAATTATCATACCCGAAGATTTGATGGAAACGGTGGTTCTCAACCCTGGTAAGTTATCGCTCCACTCCGGAATACCTTACCACTCGGTGAACCAATGTGCTTAACTTTATACAAACCTGAACTTTAGACTACATGCCACCCAATCTTCCAGAACGCTTATTGATAATCACCTGGACTTGCATATTCGTACCACTCATAGGAGTGATACTTCGATTCTTAGCAAGATTTGGAACGGAAACACCAATAGGGCTTGATGATTGGTTTTCTTTGCTGGCATGGATTACATCGGCTGGCTTCGGGGCAACGTCAATCCTGGCGGTCAAGATGGGGGGCATCGGACGACATATCTGGTTACTCTCGGATCTGGAGTTTAGCATGGGGTATAAGGTGAGTCGCCCTGGATATGTTTTGATTCACTTTTTAATACGAAAAAGAAAAGGATTCATCGTACGCGGCTCTGTTTTGTCGAAATATTAGATCGGGTACTTCCACCAAATTACATATGGCATAGCATCGTTCTTTCTCCACATCTCCATACTATTCTTCTACGTACGGATCATACCCAAGGAACTATTTACCCGAAAAGTACTTTACGCCTTTTTCATCTTTCACATTGTTTACTTCCCGGCATTCGTGCTTGTATCTACTATACAGTGCATTCCTGCGCGGTCAAGTTACGATTTAGGATACCGACTCATGCTAGGAGAAAGGAACAGATGTTCGGATCCGGTTAAGCAAGTCACCGCCTTAACAATTATTGGGATTTCGACGGATTGTATGCTATTTCTACTGCCAATAACTGTCGTTTGGAGGTTAGGGTTGGAGATAAAGCAGAAACTCATGGTCAGCGGACTGTTCTTATTAGGAGGACTGTGAGTATCCCACATCCTACTAAGGATTTCTTAGCATCGGAGTTCACGTTACTAACAAGGACCTATAGCGCTTGCGTAGCATCAGGCATCCGTCTTTATTATCTTGTTATCTTCTACAAATCATTCGACCGGACTTTTACCTCAATGGTTGTCAACGCGTTAGGGCATATAGAAATAGCTCTAGGTCTACTCACCGCCTGTTTACCTATGATGCGACAAGCGATCCTGCTTGTCCCGAGAGGATCATTCTACTCGAGGATATTCCCCACATTACGTCGAAATAGAAGGCGACCTGGCGATAATCTCCGAATACAGAAGATCGATAGCAGATCTACAAAACTGACTACGGCAGATCAAGGCACTATGCTGCGGGATCTTAGCGCCAGCGCACCTAGTCCCGTAAGAGAGACATTTTCGCCTGACGATCGTCCTAGGAGGAATACGACGGGCAGCAACACGGGTACCAGAATCTCAAGAGATATGAGAAGAAACAGGGGTATCCGAGAACTAGATACTTTCTCATATCCACCAAATATTGATACTATGTGGATTATGGCGGAAGAAGGTCCGGTAAGGGTACCGATAATGTTCCCTGACGAAGCGAGAGTGGGAGCAAGAGACGGTATGACGATGATATGACTGCTAGCAAAGCTTTGTTGATTAATGAGTTACGAAATATCTTATCCTTTTTAATGACTATATTGTTTGTATTCGTATATTTATATTGTATATTTTCAAGTTTTCGGTAGTATATATCCGCACGGCCCCCAACAGGCAAGATGAGGCTGGTGTAACATTGTTGCATTTTTAAGGAATCTTGTGTTGTTCGGGTCTATGTTCTTTCCCAGACCCTTTCTTGCTTTTTTTATGCGGGTGGGAGGCTGGGGAACAGACAATGCTTGAAAGCAGTATTTCTAAAATAAAATACTATATCTACATCACATTAATTCAGGGATCGTAAGCCAACAGAGCGTACCTAAGGTTGGGTGAGGGACGAGCAACGGTTGTGCAAGGATTCGTTGTGCAACGGTATTAGATTTCTAATGGCTTTCTTATGGCAAGTACTGTAATAAGGGGTTCTAGAACCAGTAGTATTACTACGGTGCAAATCAAACGAAATACAGGTTGCCCGATAATCGTGAAGTGCAATTTGTACCCCTCAACAGCACCGTGCCGTCAATCCTACTTTAATTGTACCTCCAACTAGCCATCGAGTCTATGTTGATATCAGAACTGACGAACCTAGAATCGACCCAAGCAATACCAATTAGGTACTTTATTTACTCTATCCAATGAATATCTCGAAACATATGTTGTAATGACGACTGTTGAGGCATCTCTATCTTGCCGTCGTATTTCATATCGATGTATCGATATGCCCCTCGAACCCTCAGCCTCCCGTACATTTCCCAGCCAACTTTTATTTCAAGATTTAGCAATAACCAAAATGTTATGCTTGGATTCACGTGCCATCGGCCTCATGCGGTGATATACTGTCGTCGCAACAACCTACCCTTCCTCAACAACATCAACGTCAACCTTTCCTGTCCTCACCATCATCATAATAGTCAACATCAAGATCGATGGGGAAGCTACGTCCTCAAGATAAGCCGAGTTATGGTGCTCTGGCACAACTGTCAAGTTGGTATGAAACCTTGCGGCCCCTGCACCTCGATTTGGTTGGAGACTATGCCGGTAAAGAACTCTTTTTCATAGAAGGGGATTCTTTGTGTTTACACTTGTTCGGCGATACAAAAATGTCAACGGATAGTAAGTATGGTCGCTATATTCTAGTTGCATCGCGTAACTGCTAATAAGACGCGTATATAGATGGCCCAGAAGTGCTTCGTGGTATTTATGTCATGGAGAACTTCCTGAAGAACCTCCAAGAACGAGGTTGTAATTTCCACATTGTCTTCTTTGAATGTAGGTCTTCATCCAGATAACTTCGCAATAACCTCCAGAACGCTTACTAAACTGCACATTATCCAGCCCACAGACTTATTTCTTTTGACCATGGAATGGTCAACCCTGATCAAGCGCATCGATATCTCCTAGTCAGGGAAGCCTTCCTGCGCCACCTGCAGAGGGCGCTCTCCCCCGGTAGTCAACTCAAGGTACACCAATTTAGAAGCTTAAACGACACCGCTTTCAAGCACTATCTTGAAAAATCGAGTTCATATTTTTGTATGGCTCATGGCGCTGTCACTAAGAATGGAAAGCACATGGAGCAGTATTATCTCCAATCAGCGATTCTTTGGGCGATGATGTTCAATGGGTACAAAATTGCTTTATTGGATAAAGTAGAGTTCAAGGACTCCAAGGTAGGTATTAACCGGTGGTTCGGTTGTCAGATTTGTGCTAATTTACTATAGGTGATGACCTCCGTGGTTGAAGGCCATGGCTTCGACCAATTCAGCCGACCATTTATCCAAGACGTCGTCGGAGAAATCGAGGATGCGACCAAGATCCTCGAGTACGAATTCAATATCCACGGCCCAAGCAAGACCATTGAACTCTCTTCAGCCACAGAGGATTATATTCAACATCCGCGAGAATATATAATCACCGCTGCCATGCTTGGGTTAGCAGATGGCGAACCCCAGGGTGGACTTCTGGTGAAGAAATACGGGTACGCTTTCTACGAGCATGCGGTTCTAATAGCTAAACTCGCAGCAGATGAGCGAATTGTGCCCGACGTCCAATTTGACGAGTTCAAAGATGCAGAGGTCAATTATTTTATTGATCTTATCTGTCGGGCTACATCAATGATGCTAGAAGATGGTGAAAACTTCGAAATCCTAGATGAGATGTATCCAGGTACCAATTTTCAGGTTCGCGATGTCATCGATCTAAGGGTGTTCAGATACTGTCTCGCCGATCGTTCATTCTGTGGTAAATTTACTTCCGATGTTGCCCGTCTCTGCAGGGCGTTCAAGGTTCAGACCGGTATCGAGCTTTCCGCTCTCCCTGAGCGATATTTGAACGCGCAAGTCTTGCACAAACCCGTTAGAGAACCTATCCAAGTCTCGGCAATATATCATGAGAACGAAGTGTCCAGTTCTTCCACATCGACGCCGAAGCCCAATACTGAAGACGCAGACTTTACGATAGCGGATTTATCCAATATTACAGCTTCGGAAGGGACAAAACATGTAGAAATGTCACCTCGAAGCGAACTCAAAGCACTTGATAAGTTTGAAGTTGAAAGAAGCAAGAGACAAAGCAAAGAAAAGCCGTCATCTGCCCCTCTCAGCGAAACAAACTGTTTAGAGAGAAAGCCAAGCGCTCGTAAAGGCAAGAGCGGAAAAAGAGGCGCAAATGGAGGTCTTAAGAAGGCGGATCTAATTCGAGAGGCCAATACGAAGGCAAAGATTCAGAAGACAGAAGAGAGGGTTGTCAAAATGTGGGCACGCCTTCTTGAGGACCTTACTGAAACTTGCAAGAAAACGAAGTCCCGAGCCGATTTTCAAGACGCCTCTTGGGCTGCGCTGGAAAAGATTTCGGATTTTCAAAAGACAAAGTTGAAGTCAGACTCCTCCACGTATGTTTACCTTGAAACTAGAATTTACAGCTGTAAGGTTCTACTCGATCTTTGGAGGGATGCTTGTGGAGTAAGTAGGAGAGAGAGAGAAAGGCATCATAATCTGCCCGTCTTGATTACGAGTGAGATCAAACACGTTCTAAGCTCTCCAGCTCTCAACAAGAGGATATCAGATATCTTTAGGAAAGTATGGATAGAGCTAGGACTCGGGGAGCCGCCTTCAGTAAGCCCATGCCAGGCTAAGAACAAATTGCCCTCACAGTTAGAAAAATGGATCATAAGACCGGAAATGAGAATTGCTCAGACGATGGTTGAGTTACAAAATACGAATGAAGGCCAATAATCGGATGGTAGTGTTGGTTCTGTTTTGAAACATACTCTGCTTGAATAGTTGATACAGAAGCTGCTAAATTATTTGCAAGATTTTTTGCTTTGATATACCAACACTGGAGTAGATGTCGATTAAATGCAATTACTTGTTTCAGGAACAATCACCTGCGAAGATACGATTCCTAACCCTTGTTTAGAATTGTGTTTTTAGGGTGGAAAGAATGAAATAGACTGGCCGGCCTTGGACAAGATACTTTTACTAAGATAAAATTAAGTAGACGTAGATATTTCAAGGTTCCACATGGTGCTATCAGACTCCGGTGTTATACGAGATGTCTGGACGGCATTACGGTGATTAGGAGATTATTCGATATTAAAAGTTCATATTACACAGGACAATTGCTAATTTTGAGAAACATATTAGGGTCAAGCCTTATAGTTGATTGAATTACGTGCTGCAGTAAATCTACGGTAACTGTTCTTGTTGAGGTGCGTGGTATTTTCTTTTAGGATAGAGGCGGTTCACGGAGTTTTTGTAGATTAGGCTAGTCTAATCGATATCGAATAATCATTATCGTTAAACCGATTTAGCGGTAAAATGAATAGGCGTCCAAAGTATCTTTTTTTTCTGCGGCATTTTCAAGGTCCAAGTCATTCTTTGTATGCAGGAAATATGCATTGGACAAGCCATCTGCAGCTTGAAAGTGGGGGATCTCCATCTGAAAATTCGTGCCATTGAAATTTTGTCAATGTGGAGAAAACTCATAAGTATCGGTGTGCACAGCCAGAACATTCACGGTAGGAGCTCCTCTGTGACCCTGTCCTCCAAAAAAGTCGCCCAAGCACCATCCCCGCAATTCCCACCAGAATATTCTTTTGATCTCGAGGAAAGACAAAATGAAGAGTGAAAAACCTTAACCGGCGAACTCGTCTGAAAGTTCGGTGACATTCACTCCTTCTTCAAAGGAAAGGTGGAGATTCCCCCTCACCGTTTCGTGCATGGCAATGGGTATCAATGTTTCGTGCTACCCTCAAACGAGCATACAACAGATAGTAGTACCACAGCAACTGACCCGGCCAGAAAAAAAAAACTCTGCCCCTGCCTTGCAGACGAAACCTTTTGCATGGTTCTCACCAATAGCTAAAGGCCAGTATTATCTTTTGGCAACGGATTTCTGGGCATTGCCCGGCATGCTTCCGCTGATCAGAGATATCACTGACGTAGGCGACCTACAGTTTTTCTCTCGCCACCAAGGACCATGGGTTGGACATAGACGAGCAGCGAGAAGCCTAAAAAGAACATGCAGCTTGCCTCTTTCTTACGCTGTTGTTCTCGGGATGCCACTTTTTTACTTTATTTTTTTCTTGTCTTGCCTTATCGATACAAACGTTACTAATTTAGCTGTGGAAGTGTATAGAAGCTGTTACTGAAGAGGAGTTCGCGAGAAAAAAAAAATAACCAGGAGCCATTACAAAGCGGCCACTTGTTTGCCTTCAGCAAGCAGCTCGAATTTCTTTTCTTCAACGGTGTTTAATGTTGTTCGAGAATAGCTTGAACCAGAGCTCCAGGGGGTATAACGGGCACACTATGAGAAAAACTTGGCTTGTACAACTCAATAACGGGAGCATCGGATTCAAGAGTACTCATAGTTCGAGGGAGCTAAGAGGACCCCATCAATCCGATTCAGAATGAAAAGTTTCTGGAATCCGAGGCGTGACTGAGCTAAAGTGACAGATCTCCAAAAAAAATAAGAGGCGCATGGAAATCAACAAGAGGCAAAACCAGGTGTCAAAACGTGACTGAGATGCGAGTACCTGCAGATTGCTTCAAGGTATCCAGTCCAATACAGTGGCTGGAGGATGTGATGATTTTCTGCGAGTCCGATTTTCCAAGAAACCTGATGCCAAGATATAGAAACATCCGGATTTGAATCCTTTGGGATAGGATGATTAGACCAATAAATCGGTAATCCTCTGTTATCTAATGCACGTCGTGAGTCAAAGGACACCGAAAGGCGCCGAAGGAGCAATGCAAAGAGGTGTGGTGAGCTAGGTTCCACATCTCGCTGTGATATGCGCCATCTTTTGGGTCACGCTGTGGTTTTCTGCTCCGTCACAAACCGAAAATGATACGATTTGTGATGCTTTTGGTTGGCTCCTTTGTTCGAGAAGGTTGAATGGACCCTTCTTTCTTTTTCGAAGCGCTGTGCGTGTTTCTTAATATTTAATCCCTTCTCCTCTCTAAAATTATGTGTCGGCCTTATACCGGAACGACATTCTGAAAATGGGAAAGTCCGTGGTACTTTTCAGGACTTCCCTTCCTCCGCATAGGGCCGAATCGAAATGGCAAATGGGAGATGGCGACAGCTGTCAAACCTTGAAGACTTGTACAAGGTACATATTTGTAGCAGCTGGGTCATATCCATTGCTGCCACGAGTTACAATTCGATTCGTATTTGTACACTGGTACCTGGAGGTCTGTCCGTAGACGGTATCATTCAGCTGGTCACCCTAGCTCTCCCGTCACGAGAAATGTCGGCTACCCCATTCGAAGGTCCCAGACCCTTTCAACAGGAAATCTTCCTCAGGCACCAATTCCCGAATAGGCGGCACCGATTTGATGGAGGGTTCGTCTTCCAAATCGAACAGAGCGGAGAAAAGTCACCCTGAAGCCGACATGTCCAGATTAAAAAAATTGCACTTACGTTGAGTTTCGTAAGGTGCAGAGAGTACATGTACGAAGCACCGGACATCTTATCCTGCGGGGCTTATGCTGCGTATGACCAGTCGAGAGATCGAAACACACACACACACACACACACACACACACACAGGATAATTTTTGCACATGTAGGTTTAACTTCAAGAAGTCGGATCAGAGTCGTCACCATGACTCTGAAGAGTTTTGAACTCTAAACATTCTATGTCGAGAGGAGACTCATAGGGCTACACAAGTGTTCAGTTGTTTTAGGTCTCCTCCCTTGCTTTCGCCCCCTCTTTTTCTTTACCTCTTTTAACTTTTCCCGTCCCTTCAACTCAAACAGTTGTTCAAAAATTCTGCACTTATTGAGCAATCGAGGAGAAAACGTTAAACGTCAATATGGAAAACGGCCCCGACTGAGGCAAGGGGGGCTAATATCGCGGCGCGTTATTGTAGCGAGACGTCAACAAAAAAAATAAATGGAAAGGGTCCTTTCCAAACGAATTCCATTTCGGGAATTCGTCGTAATGGTTGACTGCTGATCACGAAACTGCAGAATCGTCGTTGACCTGGTCAGATTTGAAGTGAGCAAGGCGTCTGGAATTTTGCATACGGCCCTTAGCTCAATTCTTATTGGCTGGACGAGCGGCTGCGAGATGGATAGCGGGATCGGTGCTTGCAGTTCTTTCTTCTCGTCTGATGATATGTCAAAATCGCTCTTGTTGACGATCATAACATTCAATCATCCCCTTTCCGGGTCTATTTGATGCTACTAAAATTACGATACCCTGCAGACAGGATTAAGACGGGATATCGAAAGTATTCCCTCGAACAAATATCCCACATTGAAACGAGAGTTTAGGGATAATTAAGTGTATAGTGGCAGTTCGGAGTCATCGCGGCAGAACTCTGGAGAGGTGGCTGGACCTATTCCTGGAGATCCATGGTCGATATCGATGGTCATATGGGCAGAAAACCACCTTCAGACTTGCCGTCTGGGGACGAGGGAGAAAAGGGATTAAGGGTTCCATCTCCTCGATTACGCCCCGTCAACGCAATTTTTCGACCGGGTCAGGGTTCGAAGCATTATCTAAACGAAATTGCGCCCTGAACACGCCAAGCTGCGGCATCGATTGCTTCAAGATCAAATTAAGACGGTCGATATGGAAGAAGGGAACTCTTCACGAGATTGAAAATAATTATGGTCAATGCGCTTGGACGAGTGAGAGCAATTTAGAAGGGGGAAGAAATCTGGATATGTCCGTGTTCAGGAAGGCGATCTTTGATATTAGGAGCCATCCAGCTTGTCGGGTCGTGCAGCATCCATACCAAACGATGCGATGGGGTAACGAAGAAATATGATTTGAGAGAGCGATTAAGCAGATTTCGTTATTTCATTTTTTCTCGCCCTCCCCCCTTCGTAGCCGTCGTTTCCGCCAGCATGGTTGTTTGCGGTGGTTCGTTACAAGAAACCACCACGCCGCCATTTCGCATATTCTATGCCGCTGGCCCTCCCTTCAGAGGCGCTTTCTGCTGCCTCCTCCCCCAGTCCACTCCGCTCATATTTTGGAAGGTCCACTTTCCGCCTGTCTATTTTGAACGTGAAACCGGCAGGCTCCACCTCAGATCATATCGGGGACAGACGGGCAAGCCAATGGAAGGGGGTTTGACACGGTCCAAATTCTGAATAGGACACCGCAGTTCGTCTTAAACTTTCCCAGCATAAGGTTGAGACGAAAACGAGGAACCGGAGGAGAAAAGCCTAAGAATTTCTCCAAAAAATGTGATATTCCAGATTTCAGATTTCGTGAAAGGGCAACCCTAATTTGTCTCCAGTCTGGTTGGCTCAATTCGAGGGGAAATCTTTTGGGTCAGATGTGCGGGAAAAGGACCATCGTCTCGATCGTGTCGACTCCACTTTCTTTCCCCATTCGCATGTGCGACAACATTCCCGTAACAACCACCAGCCTGCGGCGAAAAACAAAGGAAAGGAAAACAGAGGATGAGAAGAAAAAAAAAAAAAAAAATGAAAGGTGACGAGCTCACAGCATCGCTTCAGCCAACCAGAGTGCCGGCCAGTTTCTTTTTTAGGTTGTCATCACCCTGTTGACGAGGAAGGGTTGCTTGCGCCTTTCTTCCCTGCTCACATTTTGCCTTCTTTCCTTTTTCCATGCTTCCCCACTCGGTCGATTGTTTTTTGTTTTTTGGCAGAGGAGAAGAGTTGGCGCAAGAAATGGGTGGCCACTAAATCTGGAAAATTCGACGGCTACTTCGGGTACCTCTGCTCGTATATATCGCAACCTTGAATGCAAGGTATCGACTACAGTGGACCAAATGACATGCATGCATAGGACATGTGATGAATACGGGACTTTTGGCTCCTAGACTTCTTTTTCCTTCGTGAGGAATTCCTCACCACCAAACGTCGGCTCTGTTGGGTCAAGCAGCCGGATGCAATATGAATGGACAAGATCGGGTTTTTAAATTTGATCAAATATCAAGAGTGAGAGGAAGGTGTATCCGTCAATTTTGACATTGGATGACGGTTTTTAGATCTCGGGCTAGGCATGTTATTTGTTTACTATTAATTTTTTCGGCATCCGCTTGCTTGAGGCTTCTTACCCGTACCGCTTCATCAGCAGGCAAAAGTCACCCAATAGAGAGATATGCTCTCGGGTTTTTTTCTGTTGGTCTAAAGAACCGGACTGATGAGCCAGTGAAAAGTCGCAGCATATTTTCTCAACTCTTGAGAACGTTAGCTGCATGCATTAGTGACATGTTTTAGGTCACCAATAAGAGATGAGCTCGATGGCTGGGTTAAACGTGGGGATACCTCTTCTCTTCTCTTCCCTTCCCTTTATTTTTTTTTTTGCTCAACCCCTAGTTTCTAAGGTGGTTCGCGTCGGACTAGGGTGGGTACCGCGCTTTACATAGAACTTGCAGCGAGGATGCAAGTACCGCTTTCGTTGATGGCGGAGCCGTTCCGAACATTCCTGTCCTTCTCGATCGGGGGTTATTTTGATACTTCTCATCGTCCGGAGTGCACTCTGTTTTTCGCTGCGGGCCCAAATGCTAAAGTTAGGCCGAAGATCTTAGGCCTCATTCCCTGAAGAAAGAGAATGACTATTGTCAACACGAGAAGGAAGAAATAAAAAAATTTCTGGCTGATTTATTTTGCCTCGAAGGCAGACAATACGGACGAGAAGGATCAATTTTTTGCCAGTCGTCGTTATCGTCAAGAAAAATGTCAGAAAACACGCAACAAGCCTACGTTGCCATCCCCCCTCCCATCAGAACCGCTCACACCGCTGGGTGCCGGTTGGCTGTGGGAATGACAGACTAGGGCAGGCATGGCCGAAACCACCGAGATTGCCATGCAAAAACATTCAAATAAACACTACACTTCAGTTGAGGGTAATTCTCTTTTGGGGGGGTTACAGGACGAGGAATGACCGAAAAGTATCTGGACAAGTACCTGTATGCGTGTGCATGTTAATATCGCTGAATGGCCCAATCCTTTCGACGAGATCTCCCACGCAAAAAGCGGGCCTACGTAGTGATGATATGATGAATTTTGTCGATTTTGTTTCTTACTCCGCTCAGCCCTTGGGTACACACCCTCTCCGACTCCTCACAGCCGATGGCAGAAGGGGGTGTGGGAGAAGGGTAATGGGAAGGATACCTTGGAAACTAGACGCAGCCAGACAGACACATGCGGACTGTATTTTCTCGCAATACTTCGTAGTAATAATGGGAATAGGTAAGATGTGAAGAGCCAATACGAAATGACGAGCCTGTGATTCGAGCATCCTGCACCCACACTTCTTCACAGAGCTTGTCCGTCCGTCCAGAGCAGAGGAGGAAACTTACGGATCGGCTGTCGAGATGGGGGGAAGAAGAAGAAAGTGCGCAAGTGCAACCTGGTTGCTTTTTCCCCATGCTTGTGCTGTTGAGAGAGAGAAAGAACAGAGAAGAGTGTCTTAATTTGCTCGTTCTCGTTTCTTATTCGTTTGCCTGCTGATTTTCGTGCATTAGCCAGCAGGCTTTGCCCTTTTTAAAACAAGCAAGAACAGGGAAGGGCAAGAGAACCCACCACGCTAAGCAGGCCTGTTTCTCGCTGGAGTGACTGGCTACTGGCTGGGCTACTGGCTGGCTGGCTGGCTGCTGCGGTTGCGGTTCCTTGAACTAACAGCGGTGACAGCAATGTTCCCTGCCTGCCCTTGTCGGCGTGCCTGCTGCGTGCACTTGTCTTGTTCTCGTAGTGCTGCAGCACTGCACATCCCAGGGTGAAACGGCGGCAGCCTCTCGTCCTTTCCCACACTCATTACAGAATTATTATTGAGTCGAGTGATTATTGGGTGCGGTCGTGGGCGTGGTGGATGTGTGAGGGCTAGCGAGAGAGAGAGAGAGCAGTTGATAGTGTAATGTAATAATGAGTGTGGTGGAGTGATGGTGTGTGCAAAACAAAACACGCCGCTGCTGCGAAGAAAGGCACCGGGACGACCTCTCCTCCTATTCCTCCAACACATTCCCTTCCTCCAATCTCCTCCTCCATCTCCCTAAAACCCACGACCCTCCCTTCCCCGATCTCTCACCACCACCACCACCACCACCACCACCGCTCCTCTCTCCCTCTTACCCTCGGTGCCTGTGTCACTCTGTTGACTACAAGTAACGATAGTAAAACAAAAAACCCATCTGCTTGCCAAAACCCAACGACCTTGCATTTACCGTTATCGTCGTTCCTCAGTCGAACATCGAACTTTTCTTCCTCCCTGTTCATTTGTTTCTTGTATTTTGATACATCTTGAAAACCTGAAAAAAGTTCCTGTCCTCTTTTGAGAACCCATTCACTTGGAGTAACACTTTGCTTGGCCGATTACACTCGACGCATTCACTGAGTAGAGGAACTAAGAACTGGATTGATTTTTTTTTCTCTTTCTATCCCTCTTCGCATACCAACATTTATCACATCGCCGCCCTACAACCACACACAAAACACGCAAACATCAAAGCTGGGATCCGACAAAGTCTGAAGTCATAGCACAGCCTCGAAGGGCTCCCCTTTCTGTCTGGGTTCATATCGCTCTTACAGCCTCGCCATCTCTCTCGCCGTCGACATTTAGTTGTAGTACCTCTGGTCCGGACACGAGTTTTTCTCTTTAGGGTTTCGTTCTTTTCTTTTCACTTTCCTTTTTTAACGGCCACTTCGGTTCGGTAGATCAAAGCACGCCGGTTTTTATTTAATCGACCTTGCTGCAGCGAGCTGTTTTGACAATAATATCTTGCTCGGAAACCCACGCCATCCCCTCGTAATCTGCATCTAATATCACCTTCCGACGAACCCGAACCGCCGCTCTTACCGCAGTTCTCGGCTACCTGCTGGCTTTCCTTTCATTCGGGAGACGGAACCAGAGAATATTTACCATCGCAATTTTCCTACTCGTTCAGATACCCAGTTATTTTTTTTGGTCTTTTCCCTGGTGCATCCAAAAATATTCTCTTTTCTCTCTCATACCCCGGTCACGTTTTTGCCATCAAAAGCGCGTCCAATCTATCTACTTCGGATCCTATTCTCTTGCGAACGGAAAGGAATCACTCTCTTATTGCACATATCCACACTCTCCCGAGCAGCGGACCTTTTAACTAAGTAATTCCTCTCGGTCTTATACCGCACACTCGCAAACCACCCAACTCGCACACGCAACAGAATCCCTCTTTTCAGATCGAATTTACAATCTTTATTCCGACGTTCGGGGTACGCCTTTGGATCTAGCATCAGAAGCACGATCATCGGTTCAAGAATTCGCAGATAGAGACTCAGAAACTTCAGGAGAAGATACTGGAAAACCACGACTGGATGCTTGCTTCACGGCACTAAGAGACTTCCCTTTCCTTTCCCTTGACCGTTGGAGCCTTTTGCTCCGGTCTAATCACCTCCTTCCGACGCCACCCTCTTCCTCTCCCACTCTGGTCCACCTTTTGCTTCACAGAGCAGGTTTCTCTCATTGACCAGTTTCTCTCGTCCTCGCATCACCAAAAGCCTCTTTTTAGTTTCCACGGATATACCTCGTCGATTCATTCAGTTACGGATTTTTTTTTTTTCTTGCTATAGATTTTCCCTCTCTTTCTATCTTGTCATTTGGCAGTTTTTTGTACATCTTTCCCGCACTTTTCCAAGACCGCGAACTCGTTGCCCGAAAGTCACTCGCGAATCGGATTTTCGTGAGCGACATTTTTCCGGAGTCTAATTAGGAACTGGTAAGTCTTATATTTGCCCAACCCAACCCTTGGGAGAGATGGTAGCGTCGAGCCTAGTCAATGTTTCCCACGAAACGTTGGACGGCGCTCGCGCACAGTCGGTATTTGCGCCGCCAGGAGTTACATACAGGGCTAACACCTTCGTTTCTGCCTCCTCCAGCGAAGTCGTGAACAGTAAAAAAAACTGTTCACCCTCGGCTGTTCCTGTTCGACTTCTTCTTTCATCCCTTATGCCTTCCTTTTACGCCCGCCCTCCTCCAGGGCTTCCAATCACCCCACCGGACTCCATGTACTACTCGCACCAGTATGCTATGGGACCCAACGGTCTCGGGTATGGCATGCACGAGCAGAAGGGATATGATGGGTACAACCAACTGCCCCAGTATCATCCTGGTTACAGACAACAGGGAATGCAATTCCCTCCTGGGCTGGCTCATCCTGGAAACTATAACGATTGCAATACCTTACCTCCATTGAATGGTATGAAGTCGGAAGAGAACATGCAAATGTCATGGAACCATAGGAACGATGCCAACAAGTCTGCTCCTGCTAAGGCTGAGGAGAAGCCGACCGGTGGCGTCGCCCAAGTCCTTGACTATGAGATCGAAGACATGGCCGAGTTTGTCACCTCTATGGCCATTGGAATGTAAGTTCGATTGTCCCGTCCGGTCACATTTTCTTTTGCTAACAAAGAATATAGAATTCTCCCTGGAAATCAGAGTCAGTCAACCGTCACTTCGTTCAAGAAGTTCGTCTTCACGATTTTGCAATCTACGAGGTTGCCGTCATCCACTGTCATCCTGTCGTTGGACTACTTGTCTCATAGAATGAACAACTGCCCACCCACGAGCCAGCATAAAGGACTAGCTCACCTTTACAGGATGTGCACCATCAGTTTGCTTCTTGCTAGCAAATTTTTGGATGACAACACCTTCCAGAACCGTTCCTGGGCCGATGTTACTGGTCTTCAGGTCTCGGAACTCAACCAGCTCGAAGCGGACTGGTTGGCTGCGATCGGATGGCAACTCCATGTTGCCCGACCTGGATACACTGGATTCGACTCATGGAAGGCCTCTTGGGATTCCTTCATCAGTCAGAAGCAGGTTGTTCACCACGCTCCTGTCCTTCCCTCCCTCAACACCAGTCTTCCGAACAACGGTAACAGGCGTCACACCCTCTCCTTCACTCACCAAACCTTTTCTCCGCAACAACAACACCCAGGTTATATCGGGGACCGCCTGCGTGGATACCAGCAGCAACAACAGCACCAGATGCCGATGAACGATGGCTACTGGTGCCCCGAGCTTGCCGCTCCCTCCGCCCAGCCGTCTCCTCCGTCTGCCCAATCCACTGGACCACCCACTCCTTTGAATTGGGATTGGCCTACTTACTTCGGAGGCAAGCCGCAGCAGCCTTTTCCTGCCAGAATATCTCCTCCCCAGTTCATGCAGCACGGATGGATCTGCAACTGCCTGAGCTGTGGAGCGAACAAGATGCAGCCCACTCCACCATACTATATCATGGGCTACGGCCAGCAGGTCGTTGCTTGAAATTTGATATTCTTTCCTTGATCTGGATCATAGACTATTGCGGCGTTCCGAAAACACACATTTCAACTGGTCGAAAAAGCGAAAAACTCGGTTATTTAAAAGTATTTCTTTACTGTATCGTCTTGGGGATTTCCTTTTCTTCTTTAATTCTTCCTTCATTCGACTGTCGTCTCGGCTTTAATGGCTTCATATTTCGGTGCACCAGCGTTTCTTCATTCTAATACAACAACTTTTTTGTCCTTTTGGTTTTGTCCGGATTTACGACCAAGCAAATTGCACGCCCCGATCAACATTCGACATGCAACCTCGATTCTAGGTGTCGTCTTGGCATGCGAAATATCTTTTAGACGATCATGACTCTGCGGGCGTCAATATTTTCGGTATGGCTGGCTCAATAACAACGGCTCCCCATGCCCGTCGTTCTGGACCTTTTTCTTTATATACTTTTCACACTATATTCTACGCAAAGGGGTTTTTTAATCGGTTTACACTTAGTTTATGCATGAATAGCGTTTGTTCAGCCTGTTTCCTTCCCTTGCACATCTTGTTCAGTATTTCTATATGCGGCGTACTGCGGGATGAATACCGTTACCGTTTCTTTTCATTCGCGCCGACGTCTCCCTGACGAAACGGCACACTTTTTGGGATATCTTCCAGTTGAAGTCTTTCCCTCTTCTCATTACTTCCTATGTCTACTTTTTCTTTATCTTTTCCTAACAGTTACAAAAAAGATATCCTGTTATGATTTCTACGACTTTTTTTTTGTTCCGTTCTGTCCCTTTGTCTGGTCAATCGGTATCCATTGTATTTGTGCTCTTTGCATGTGTGGTTACAATAAATTGTTTTCCTTGCCTTTTTCTTTTCTTCGTTTAGGCTCTTGCATGACGGGGGGTTCTTTCTATACCTTTTTTGGTTTTTCTTTCGATTCTATATCTGATTGATTGAGTATACGGTAGTAATAGTTTCTCTTTTTTTTCTGAATCGTTCGTTTACTATACCCACTTTTACCGTTCTACCTTTCCCCTTTTATTTCGATTCTCCTCTGTTTTTTTATCGAGATACTTGTACGAAAGATTTCTTTTTATATATTTGTTTCCCTTTTACTTCTTTACTATAATTAGTTTACTATTAGGTGGGAGGAAAACCAAAAAAAATTCAAAGGAAACTACTGGTGTCATTTATTCAGAAAAAACCCAAATACTTCCTCACTGTCTTTTTTTCTCTTTTCTCTACTAAAACTATCAAAATTGCAACATCTGCTTTCTGATCTTGCTTTCGGGAGTCACTGTCCACCACTTTTTTTCATATACTTTTGTTTTGTTTCTTCCTTTTGACATGTTATATAGCTCGTTCGTCTTGTTTGCGGCAGCGATATATAAAAAGGAAAGAAGGGTGAGAAAAAAAAAGAGGTTCGAGAAGATCGGGCGACGAGGTATGGAGTTCTTGTTATAAAGAGGACTCAGGATTACATCACTTTAGCATATAATCCAATGCAAAGAAACAAACTTGAAGAAAGAACGATTTGGTCCCAGTGTTAGAATTATGAACCTTTTTCCCCTTTTGTTTCCCACATGTTTTACTTCATCTATCTTGTTGAATTTCGATGGATGGATGATGGTGTTTTGGATCGTTGAGGGGGATTAGGTTCTTTTTAATCATGCACGATAAACGATATATGTCTACGGAACATCGGAAGGCGATGTAATGAATAATGCGAGAACGAAATTGGAAGATATATATCTATACTGCCCGAACGCGTAAAAGACTAACTATTAATGCTTATCAATTGATGTAAGCGTGATGTTGGCCTGTCTTTCTATCAGTTCAATCTCAGCTGCAATACCATTGAAGAGAAGGCTGAATATTTTGAAGTCGGAAAAGTGAGGAGAGGCGTGCGAATTGTTGCAATTTGCCGGGTCTCCGCGTTGAGCTTTCTGCGCTTTTCGCACTTGACACGCAGGTTCGAGTATGCGGAGGAGACGCTAACATCAGGTAGATAGACTACTTGAGGGCCCTTCCGCTTTGACTGTAGGCTTCTATGGTACGCCTGAACTCGCATGCTGAGCCTATACAGCTGGAGATGGACCAATTGAAGGATTTCGGCATGCCAAACTTATCACAAAAGACTTCGTCCAGCCCCCCTCCCTCGGAGAGTAAGAGTGGGACAAAGAAGCCGCAGCAATCATGGCAAGATACCTCCCGGAATCCCAAAATATCTTCCAGTCTTCTGTTCAATCTACCGTTAGATATATTCACCTTGATTCTCGAATACCTACAATTGAAGGATATCATATCACTGTCTCTGACCACAAAACTCCTACGGCACATTTGTCCCATATTTTCTCAATCAGACGCCGACGAAGCGTTATGCTGCCACCGAATTCACCAGCGACTCCTCCACAGCATTCCCAGCACGGAAAATAGCGATAAATCTCATAAACCAGAGAATCTTTACAAATGCACCTATTGTTCCCAACCCCTCTGTCCACCAACCTGCGCATCCGCAATATTCCTCGACGCTGCTACAGGAATCTTCTTCCCGGCGCATTTATACCACCCTAAACGCGCAAAATATCTCTACGCTTGTCCGTCGGAGGAATGGCCCACATTCGCTAACCCAAGGCTAGACGGTCTATCAATCCACTTCGCCTACGCGACAATATGGTGCGACCACCACCGCTGTCCCCGAGATATGTTGATTAAGCCGGCAAACCAATCGAACACCGGACAAAACGGCGCGAGAGCCTTCGTGGCTGCGTATAACAGCCACTACGAATGGAGCAAGCGACGGAAGTTTATATATGAGGTACCCGTCAATTCCAAGCTACCGTACGTGCTTCGGCCGGATGAGATGGTGCAATTAGTCGGATACGAACCGAAAACATTGCCAGGGTCGATTTTCTCAAAATTCGGGTTTTGGAATAAGTTGAATAGAACCGAGCCGTATAGCGACGGTGGGGATGGTCGTAAACCAGTATATGAATGCTACAGATACGGAACTCTCTGCATGCACTGCCTGTGTCCCATCAGCCTAAGCGAAGACCTGAAGTATTCTCTAAACCTAGGTTTCGGGTATTCAAAATTCTGTTCCTGCCGCGATGAACCGTACGCCGGCAAAGGCTGCTACCGCTGCGGAGCCGCAACGGTAAAGATAACATACGTGGATATCTTTGACGCAGGCTTGAAAGGAAAAAGATTCATTCTCTCCCTCGCTACACTTTCTAAGCCAATGTACTCCTTCTCATCAGGTCAAGATCGACTTTCTCCAACAGCTGAATCAACAGGCCGTGAAAGGATACAACCGTTGCATCCGACTGAAGCACTTAGAGTTTTACAGCTAATCAGAGGGAGGCAATTACTGGTTCCGAAGATTCCGAGGATTGGGATACAGGATTTACCGTACCCGATCCTGAAAAAGATTATGGTCTATGCAATTTATGGATCGGGTGGGGATCACAGTTCGAATTCGGAGTTGATTCCAAGACAGTTCGGGTACACTAGTTATAGTTTTTTGAGGGCCTGGTATGGTGAGCATACGCCGCAGATGGTGAATTATATGCGTCTTCCTAAGGGTGGGGGAGGGTATGTAGATGTGCCGTTGACGGGAGGCACCGTTAAATAGCCTGCAGTCTAGCATACATGACATAATTCAAGAAAAATACAACGCCTAATAATGAAGAAATCAAATGTCTAATACATTAGGAATCCCGTGCGCCGTCGCTAATGTACCCGATAAGCAGGAAAAATGAGTAATCGACATGTGATCTATGGCGTCTTGATATCTTCGAACAAGCTATCTAATGCAGCGTAATTAATCTTTCGTGAGAAGGTTTTCTTCTTAAACATCTCTCTCGCCGCCTCCGCAGGACTTGCAGGCATATCAGGGAAACTGCTATCCCTAGGCTTCGTCTTGCCCCTCTTCTTTCTCGCTTTCTTGCTAATTCCAGCCTTTTCGTCCGCTTCTGCCTTGAGTCGTTTCGCTTCTTGTGCGAGAAGGTACTCGCGGTTGTATTCATACCAAATTTTTGTCTTAAGGGCGACTTCTTCCGGGTTCATCATGATGGATTCGATCTCATCATCATCGACGTCTTCGAGATTTTCTGGGTCGGCGGAAACGGTGGAGGGGGGTAAGAGGGCTTGTTGACGCAGCCGTTCTCGGCGGATATCTTCAACGGCTGTTTGGGTTTCGGGATTGTTTATCAAAGCTAGGATTTCGGCCTCGAGTGGGCTGCTTGGAGATTCTCCGGTTTTTCCATCGGTAGGAGATTGCGCTGATTCACCGGAAGGGGTAAGAACGGTTCCTGGAGAATTGATTGCCATGGGGGGAGAGGCAGGTCTCGGCGGGGCGGGGACGGTTGTAATTTGTGTATCGAAGTGAAAACCGACAGAAGTCGTTGGGATTGCAGGAATGGCAAAGCCGTCAGCGTCTACTCGTAGTCTTTTGCGAGCTGGTCCGTCGCTGGAGGCATCATTTCCAAAAGCTTTCTGAGCCATATCATTGGCATTATTCGCTATGATCCCGGGACCGACGAGACGGCCGTCAGGACCGAGGAAATTGCCGGCGGTTAAGTCAACGATGGGAGTGCCCGTCGGCTCCTCTTCTTCATTCTCGACGACTTCGCCATCTTCGTTGACGCTCTTCACCCATCTTCTCCTCCTCTTTTTCGTCTTGTTCTCGCCAAAGCTAGGGGGGTCGTGGTACTGCTCAAGCCACATATTACGGAATTCGCTGACCGTCAACTCGCTACTCTTGGTGTTCTTGAATTCTTCGAGACGTTTGTTGATAGTCATCGTGGCAACTTTGACGACGTAGACGATTTCGGTGACGGTTCTTCGGAAATTGTTCATACGAGCGGCGATGATGAGAGCGGCACCGCAGACACCAGCCGGTCGGCGACCTTCCATGATCCAATCCCGGTCCATACGTTGCACAATCTTGATGGCATCCCGGCAGACTTGCTGTGTTTTATCGCCGAATTCGAGATGTTTAGCAAAACGACGAATCCAGAGCTCGGGATCCAATTGAGGTATGTTCAAGTTGAGTGTTTTTACAAGTTTGAGATATGTTGCTCCCAAGGAGAAGACGTTGATTTGCAAAATGTCAGAAAAGTCGATGAGCATGTGCGCACTCTTATCCAAACGACAAGCGATGTACAGACAACAAGCGACGACATGCTGCGTCTTTCTTCCCTGGATAAAGTTGTGTGTTACGGCGAGGGTGAAATAGCGGGCAGCGGTCTCGACAAATCGGTCGTGGACACTTAACGCCGACGCTAATTGGTTGAGTTTCCTGCGACCTATGCATCCGAATCGCGATTAGTATCAAAACGACCCATGCAAGAACGCCAAACGGCACAAAACGTTAAAAAAAAATAGATAACTATTTCGCGGGTATCAAAAACAAAACGACGTGTGTCACTGGCGACTTACCGTTCGAGATGACTTGTTCTCGTGTCTCAGCAGCGCCGTGGCGGCGGAACGGGCCTGAGGAACGAGCGTGCTTTTGATCGGCTCCAACATAGGAGCCCTGAACGACAGCAGCTCCGGACGAGGTTTCGCCAAAGGTGATTTCAGAGACGATGAAGGACTCGGTGACGACGGTACCGCAGTTGGTGCAGATTCGCTTGTCGTCGATGTCCTCGACGGACGGATTGGAGCAGGAAGGATTGGGGCAGGACGAACCCGCCATGGCTGCGGAGGGGTGCTACAAGTAGTCGGCCGCAGCTGCAGGTTGGATGGAACAGCTAGAGCGGGCGAGCCTCAGGGAGTATCAAGTCTTAGATGGACTCGAGGGACTTGGTCGGGATGCCGATGGGATGTCGATGGGATGGTGGACGATGGTGTTTGATGGGAGGATGAGAAGTGTGGTTGAAGGAAGGTTCGAACTCCCCTCCAAAGAATAGCGCTTGGCAGTGAGTCTTTGTAGCAAGCAAACCACCAAGCCAGACGTCGCTCCCAACACAACCCACCTGCCCACCGACACCACTCCATTTAAACAGCCGTCTCCCTGCTATTCTCCAGCTTCGATTGAATTCAGAAGAATCCACCGGCTTCCGTACTTGCAGAGTATATGCTCTGCATGATACTTCTTGCGTCATTACTTCGTACATTCGAGACTGAGAGACCGTGGATTAAGTAGCGCGCTTGGCGTCCAGGGCCTGCTATTGATCCTTCAAACATCCGTTGACAAATCCAGCGTCCTCGCCGACGAACCGACCCACCCGGTCGTCTGACACTCCGATATCAACCCTTTCTTGGAAAACCTTAACTAATTGGCAAATAACATGGAGAACCGAAACCGCGAAAGGGGGACTGGGTTGTGGGCAGGCTCGGATTGCTAAGTAGCCGGAGCGAATGGCGATACTTCGTCCGGGGTCAGGATACGGATCACCCCATGCACGCATGCGACTGCGAGAGGGTCCTGAGTTTAAAACCGTTTCTCCTCCCATGGGGTTTCCCCGTTCGAATATCTCCTCCTCTCGTCGAGCAAAAAAGCCGTACCGACAAAAAATAACAGGGGAAAGGCGCCGTTCCTTTTTTCTTCGAAGAGCGAAATGACACTCTCACCTCGCGGCTATGCGGCCGAGAAGCCGCCACATCCCGTTGGCGGCATTCAGGATGAGATGCCAATGGGGGCAGGGATGCTCGATCCGTCGCAACAACATTATCAACCACCAGGCGCAAACCCGTCCCCGTCTGCGCCCAAGAAG
The DNA here is from genome assembly GCA_036971365.1 of Dactylellina leptospora. Lineage (NCBI taxonomy): Eukaryota > Fungi > Ascomycota > Orbiliomycetes > Orbiliales > Orbiliaceae > Dactylellina > Dactylellina leptospora. The sequence goes on from JAJTUC010000005.1 coordinate 250,974, forward strand.
ACGTTCACATTTTCTCGGAAAACAATCATAATTATCACTGTGGTTGTATTGGTCATTGTCGGTGGCCTCGTAGGAGGACTCGTGGGCGGCCTCCGGAGTAGAAACAATGGAAATTCGAGCACAGAGGGGCAAGGCGCCGGATCGAGCGAGACTTCTGCTCAAACAACCATTGGTGGTAGCAGCAGTAGTACAGGAAGTCCATCTACCCGTCGCGATTCGAATACCTCTTCGTCTCCGACATCTAGCGCAACCAGCGCAACCAGATCAACGACAAGCGACAGCGGATCAAGTACCCCGATCCCGAATTCAGAACCATATCCCACAACCGCGACATACACACTCATCGGTGGCGGTAACGGTGTATCAGGAATCAGCCCCACACCATTTCCCGGCTTCGACGAACCCGTCTCCTCATCCTCTCTCCTCACCAACGGAGATTTCAAAACCGGTAACTTGGACGGCTGGACTAACGAAGATGGATGCTGGAGTGCCATGACAGATCCTTCTTCCAGTTCTCCTCTCCAGGAATCAACGACAGATAACGACTTCATCGCTAGAAACAACGCGGACGATTTATCCGGCGGGAAGAACTGTAATCTTACACAAGTAGTAAAGGGAGTAGCAGCCGGAACACTGGAATTGTCGTTCTTATGGGGCAACTATGACCACAATGACGTTTGTCATCCTAAAACATATCTCTCCTACCCGCTGTTCGATTGCTAACTCATTTCGATATCTCAGAATACATGGTTTTACGCATCCGCTGGCCCGGCCAACAGCCCCATATTGCTACTAGCTATGCAAGATGTCCCCCGCTTCTCCAGATATCAGGAATGGTCAAAAGCAGCGTACAGCATTGACTTCGAAGGCGGCGATTTCGTGGTCACGTTTTCAGCACATTCTACAATCACGGTTAATGACGTAGCACAAGTTCAATTAATACGAAAGTAGCGCACCCATTACACATCACGACCTTGCATATACGACATTTACCTCAAGTGTATATATAATAATGAATAGCATCGTGTTGTTCATTTTTTCTAAAACCTTATCCCCTAATACTAAGTAACATGAAGAACCGAAGAGGACAACCCGTAAGAGAATAAATTAGGGTAAGGGATCGTGAATCGTGAAAAATGCATTATTACAGGAAAATCAAAGAGGAATTGGGAGGGGACAGAAATGGGAAAGCCATCCGGAAAAATGTGAAATATCGAAAGTAGCGTAGAGGAGGCCTTTTGACGAAAGTGTGCGAGCAGGAGGGACATAGGACCAACAAATTGAGGCGGCTCATTTCTACTCTTCATCCTCGTCGTCTCCACTCTCATCCTCTTCTTGTTCCTCCACCTCCTCTTCAGTCTCGTCCAAGACAGAATCCTCACTCGGCCTAGGCGATGCCAAATACGACAGAAGATTGGGAATATGTTCTTTCTCTTCTTCGATATTCCTCTTTCGATCGTTGCGAAATTTTTTCCTCGACACTTCATATGCTATTTCCAGTTCACTCCGTGGCTTAGGCGTAACAGGGCTCTCCGGGTTGCTCAATTGTATTGCCTCTACAAGCTCTGCTTGTTTTTGTTCCTCCCACATCTCTCTTACTGTAGCTTCAGCGGGAGCCTGAGCCATTAGTTTTGAAGCCATGATGCTTGTAAGCATCTCTTCATGCCGGTTTTCTTGATAATATTCTTGCTTCCAAATTTCTCGTGAGGTTAAGATAGGTTGAGATTTATCCGAAATAGTTTCGACTTTTTGACGTTTAAATTTGTTTCTTTGAACATAACATCTGGAATCGTGAGTAGTATGTATAGAGCACGTGACATCTTGAGACTAGTTAGAAGCCAACGGCTTGATTCCGAACGTGCCGAGATATCCCTTTTCTTTCTCGATTTGCGCAAGGATTGCTGCTTTGATATGTTCTGGTTGGTCTGCGTATATCTCGGGATCCACACACATGAGGCTACCACTTCTGCCGCCGGAATATTGACCAGGTGCAAAACTCATCGTGCAGGAAGGTGTGACCGTTTGGTACTCGACCGTGTACGCTGCCTTTGATGGATACTTTCGCTTTTCTGCGGGAACAGACGCGTCGAAGAACTCTTCTGGTGGAAGCATGTCTTTCGATACTCTCTCAACTTTGGCAGCTGATGGTTGCATGTGTGACGGAACGTGCATTTGATTTGTGTGGGGTTCGTAAATCCCATTCCAAGTTCGCGCACGATGCTCCGTCAAAAGCTGATTGTATTCGCTAGGGTCTTTAGGTTAGCGGGTATCGTCATACTTGGGTATCACGGGGTGGAGCTTACGCAGTATTGAGCGCAGTTTCAAGCATAAAATTTTCTGAAGTGAGCTTCTTCTTCTTGGGATTGCTGACGGTAAACAACCCTCCGGCGCTCGAGGTTTTCACCTCAGGAATGGCGGGGGTAGTATTGTGATAGACCGAACTAGCTCCGTGCCAGGCAACATATTGGTTTTGGTTATATGGCACACCCGGAGGGGGAAGACGATCGTCTGGGTCGGCAATTTCACCCGCGACATCACCACGATCTTTGGCAGCTTGCTCATAGTAATCGTCCGTGACTTTTCTGCCACCGACGATCATACGGGCGCCAAACTCACGAAAGACGGAACGAGCGGTGCAAACACCGATGGCTCGGCCCTTGTAAGAATGGGGGATGATGAATCTGTCGATGAGGTCAAACTTTTCTTCTTCATTGCAAATGATCTTGTATAGCTGTTTGTGTCTCTGGAAGAAGAGGTAAGAGTCACGGAAACCGGCGCATCGTGCGGGCTCGGTGGACAACATATACAGCTGATCCCCACGATTCATCATAGTGAATGTTCGGCAACGATACTGGCGGCCACCAAGGAGATTTCCATCTTTGTCGACTTTCTGCTCGCCTGAGGGGTCCTCCGGGAGGTCTATCTCATTGTTTTTGACGAGTTGCTCATTGCCAAACTTGTCACTGGGAACTGTAGTCGTGTGAGATGGTCCACCACGCCCTTTTGCTTTGGAACCAATGCCAGAGGTCGGGGGCCTACCCCTTCCTCGGCGTCGGGCCATGTTTCCTGAAGGAGAGTCTGCAGCGGCGGGGGAACCTGGAGTGGGGGTATCGGCTTCGTCAAACTCTTCAACTGGTGGTGGTTCGGCGAGGGAACTCCTGGGCGGTCTCCCTCGACGCTTCTTGGGAAGCTCGGGGACCGGTTCTTCCGATGCGTCTGATTGTTCCTCTTCCTCAGGTTCCTCTACTTCTTCTTCAGGGCTCGGCGACTCGGGTAGAGGAGCTAATCAAGAGTTGTGGACGTCAGAAAACTAGTAGCTGATAAGATATGAGAGGGGGGTAGGTGTGGCGGAGGGAATATGATGAATGTGGAATGCTGATGGATGGAGGAAGAAGGCGGCGATGCTGAGCTGAGAGGGCGCAACAAAGAAGCCGACATCATGGCACGCTCTCTGTAGTCGCTGTTCTCTCACTCAACCGTGCGATTTCCTTCATCAATCAACCTCTCTATCTCCATCTCCACCATCACCAAGCGAGCAAGCAAGATGGCTGTCTTTCTTTGATCAGGCATCGCGCATCTGAGACCCAGGGCAAATTGCGGAAGGTTGAGACATACAGGGCTGCTTCTCCTTCTCCTTCTCCCGTTCCCGCTCCTCCTGCCGCGTCGAACGGCGTCTTGTCGGTGGTGCCATGATGTCGGCGGGTGCGCGTCGCGACTTTCACACGTCCAGTCGCGGCCAGCGATTGAAGTAAGTGCGGATTGGTATCGATATCCCTCCTCCGTATTCGATTCCGATTCGCAAGATGCAGTAGCCGATGCTAATTCTCCGGTGTTCCAGGCGCTGATGAAGTCCCTCCCAGTGACTGTGATGAGGTTGATGAACTTGAGAAGGTTTCAACAGCTGCGACAGTTGCAGGGTCCGGAGCCTTTGTCTCCCAACTAGCGTGTTCCTTGCATCTTGGCTGCTGTTTCATTGGGGGCTGACTGCTCATTGGCCGCTCATTGGCTGCTCGTTCGGCTGCTGTGGTGTGGCGAGATCTCCCCCAGCGCCCAGCCGATCTTGCACCAGTCCATGGCTACTGCCCATTATCGATATCTATGACACCCTCAAGTCATTCTCAAAGAGTAATCCCTAGAAGGAACTCACATCTTCGGTTGAGAAAAATACCATAGCCAAGGCAGTGGCTTACGCCAGGCGTTTATTTTACTGGATCGTATCCAGCTGGGCATTAATGCGCATTCGCAGTTTATCCGGTCGCCATCACAAACGCGGCACTGGCTAAAGTCCCTACTTCACACCGCTTTTTGTTTGAAATTTGCTAAATCTGACCGGGATATACTTTGTGTGATACGAAAAGATATATAATGACGTTCGCACAGTTTTTATATCTGTGGGGCAAGCGGACACCCCACTGGAGCGGGAACCTTGTGCTCCCAATTGCAGTCAATTTCCCCTTGCGAATCCTCTTCCTTTCCACCGATACCAAAAGCCGAATCTGTGCCCATGTCAGTCAGGAACACCACGTATTCAGATCTAGATCTCCTACTCGAGATCCTGATCTACCGCTCAGAAAGCAAGGGCAACTTCTAAAACCATGTGGCTTTTCAGTGCACACCTCGTTGGCCTTCGATCAAAGCCCAAGATTCGACGACCTTGGGATCGACCTGCATGCAGCGGATTATCCCATTGGTGAAAGGGTGAACGCACAGTCCGTGCTTTAGGCCGAGTCCTGCATTCACAACATCACCGATCCCAGCTGCAATCTGCAATCTTAGTCATTTAGCCGGTTAAAATCCCAAGAGAAAGCGATATATTCCAGGCGAAAAAAAGAACACCCGAAGAAGACTTTTCCAAAGCCCTATAGTCTCCCGCATGCTATACTCTACCCAAGACAAAATGTACAGGCATATCTTATTAAAACTCTCGTGTTTGGAGAAGAGTAACAGTCGAATTTGGGCTAAACGGCAGCACTTGGTTTGGCTTCGCGGTTCTTGGAAGTGGGATCTAACCAATGGGTTGGTTACCCAGGCGAGACGATCTCTCCTTCAAAGGGAGACATAAAGCAAGGAGGCCATCCCGCCTTTTTGATTCTCCTGTCGCGTTCCCCCGTTTTCTCTTTTATAAGAGCCTCGAGCAGCTGATCTCCCGAAAAACGTGGAAGAAGTATTGGAATCTGGTTCTCATTCATTTCTTGATTTTGGTGTTATATTGTATCTCTTCAGTCGCTTTTAACGGGCGTTGCGAAAGGCGTGTTTGAGAGTCGCCTGCCGTTGATAGAAGCCGTCGACTTTATTTAATCCCGGAATTTATCATAGAACATTTGCGTAATCATGTTCATTACATCGTTTGCCGTTCTGGCGCTCGCGATGCTGCCGACACAGGCTGCCGCCGCCACATGCACAATTCATTCAAGACAGGATGCGCTCGCAGCAGCCGGGCTTACATACGATTTCGTAAGCCAACTTTGTCCCAATCACAACTTCCTTTTAGTTCCTTGCTAATGGTTTCACTTGTAGATCGTAATAGGTGGAGGCACAGCTGGTCTTGCTGTTGCGACAAGGCTTGGGCAGAAACTACCCAAGGCCAAAATCCTCATTCTCGAAGCTGGTCCCCCAGCGCCAACGAATGAGCCAGGCATTAATATTCCTGGTCTCAAAGGCTCAACATTATTCGGTCCTTATGACTGGAAATTCCTTACTACCCCGCAATCCAATCTCAATAACAGGGTCATTGGCCAAATGAGAGGGAAAGTTCTTGGTGGAAGCACCGCATTGAACTTTATGGTGTGGGATCGTGCTGCGAAGGCGGAATATGATTCCTGGGAAGACTTGGGCAACCACGGTTGGGCGTGGGGTACCATGATTAAATACATGCTAAAGGTCGAGAATTACGTCAAGACGAGTAATATCTTCGGTTTAACCACTGGTGTTGGAAAGGGAGGACCTATTCAGACCACAGTCGACCGTATACAACCCTCACAACAGATGCCTTTCATCCCGACGATGAACAAATTGGGCGTTCCGACCAATCTAGAATCGTTGAACGGGAATCCAATGGGTGCTGTTTACCAACCAAGCAATATCAGAGCGTCGAACTACACGAGATCATGGGCTCCAGAATACCTATGGATCGCAGGATCAAACGTCAAAGTGGTGACAGATGCAACCGTAAAGAAGATCAATTTCAAATCCACCAGCAAAGGGCAGCAGGCCACCGGAGTGACATTAGAAGACGGTACCACTTATACCGCAACCAAAGAAGTAATTCTTTCTGCTGGTACTTTCCAATCCCCCCAAATTCTTGAGAATTCGGGCATTGGCCAGACTGCAGTAGTCACGAAAGCTGGTGTCAAATCAGTTATCAACCTTCCCGGCGTTGGCGAAAATCTTCAAGATCACGTCTACGTCAGTGTCGCCTATCAATTGAAACCGGGCTTCACGGGCTTCGACTCCTTGACTACTAACGCCACATATGCCGCTGAACAAATGGCCCTTTACCAGTCCGGTCAACCGTCTGCATTTGACTACAACGGCAGCAACTTTGCTTTCCTTAACTGGAAGCAGATTCTAGGCACAGACGCCGCAATGATTCTACTCGCTACACTAGCAGCTTCCCCTTCCAATGTCGTAGATCAAACTAAGCTTAGCTACCTCAATTGCGATACCATTAAATCCGGTATCCCACAACTTGAAATCATCTTTGCAGACGGATACACGGGAACCAAAGGATACCCTGCCGCCGGTGCCCCAGAATACGGAAACCAATATATATCACTACTCGGCATCCTCCAACATTCATTCTCCAAAGGCAACGTTCACGTCGATACTACAAACCCTTCCGGCCCGCCTGTCATTGATCCAAACTACCTGGCAAACGCATACGACGCGGAAGCGCTAAAACAAATCGTCAAATATCTCAGAAAAGTCGCAACTACAGCGCCGTTAAAAGATATCTTGGTAGCGGAATACGAACCCGGAACCTCTGTTTCGACGGATGCGCAGATTAATGCGTATGTCAAGAATACCGTATCCACGCTCTGGCACCCGATCGGAACCTGCGCCATGTTACCGAAGGACAAGAACGGAGTTGTTGATTGTAATTTGAAAGTTTACGGGACTACGAATTTGAGAATCGTAGATGCTTCGGTTATTCCGGTGCAGATCTCGGCGCATATACAGACTGCGGTTTATGGTATTGCGGAGAGGGCGGCTGAGTTGATCGCGAATGCTTGGTAGATATAGTTATGTTAAAATATATTGTGTTCTTCGTAGATTTGCGGGAGCCTTCATTAGCATTTCTAATTTATACGAATGATGTATTTAGCTTTAAATTTCTATACCCATTTGTAATGTTACTTGAGTTTTCCGCTTTGAGTCCATTGGTTGTAAGAGATTTGTGTTCATTGGAGGTCATGCTTTAGCTTTTTAGAGATCGCAAGATCGAGAGCAAGCCAGGCTCAACTCATAGGTATAGAACTGCCTTAGTATTCCTATATAGGTCATGGTCTGTTACGGGTGGTCCACCCGTGGAACTAATAAACTAAATGTCAACATCATAGCACTTCAGCTGAAGTATTCAGTTAAACCTACAAGGCCAAGCCTTAGACCCGCTTCTTGCGAAAGCTTGACTATTAAGAGCCTTGTGGGCTCACTATGATCAAAGTTTGAGATCATTTCCATGGCGCAGGTTTAGAAGTTTCCTAAAAATAAGCTGACGGGTAACCCTGATCGTAGTTAGCATGGGCTATGGTGGTGATCCTCGAGTTTCGGCACTTGAAAGCTTGTGGTACTTTGTGTGTTGTTCGGTTGTCGGCACACAGTATTTGGAAAAAGCCTAGGGTCTCAAAAGAGAATATTTGTGCTATTGGACAATATAAAAAAGGCCTATCCTGGGATTGAATTATGAGCTCGTCAATTCAATACTTTCCCCTGAAAATTATCCAGGGATATTGTAAGTCCCGACACGCGATAATGGCTTCAAGCTTCCGGCGCTAGACTTGTCCAGCCCATTTGGAAAGGATTCCGATATTGTAGATCTGCCGGACCGCCAGCGAGACTTGGGAGTCGGCTTACATCAAGCTCTCGAGCATCAAGGCTTCCTTGTATCGGGTGGTGTTTCAATGTTAGTTGTGGAAGGTAGTACTACGGCGGTTGTAATCCTATTGGATATTGAAGATATGAATGCCGGTATGCCTTCGAGGCACTGAAGTCATGGCTTGTAAGCACTAATCGGCATCGTTGGATTTTCCGTTGGAAAAGAATCGATGGCTTGAATGAAATACCTCGGTCTTTTAATGGCAGACTGATGGTGATATCTTGTATATAAAAAGGCTTGTGCATGTCCATCCTTTTCAACTTATAATAACAAGCAGTGGATATCACGGTTCTACCAAAACAAGTCGCTTTGATATTTTCGTCTCTTTACATTTCGAATTTCATAGTTATAACATATATCTCGTATACCTTTTGGGGGAGTATATCGCAATGCTGTTTGCAAAGGCAATTGTTGTCGCCGCTCTAGGCGTCGCCAGCGTCCAAGCGGATCTCAACAAGCAGTTGGGATATCCAAATGGGCTCCACGGTCCCTTTGATCCTGGCTTCGAGCAGAGCACCAAGCCTGCCCAACATACGATCAAGAAATGGAACAATGGTCTGATTCCTGAGGGATGCAAGGTCCGGTTCACAGAACTCAAGATCAATCCCCAAAATACCGAGGTTTACAATGTTACTTATAAAGAGGTATGTTGTGAATGGCATTCATATACCTTTGGGCTCGAAATTTTGTCCTCGTATACTATCAGCTGCTAATTAAGCCGCCCATTAGGGATGCTCTCAACCATGGATCTTCTGCCGTGCCAATAATGCACAGCTTAACATCGATACTATGGCCAACCTTTTCGGTCGCCTCCCGCTCCATATGAGAACACTCGTTCGCCACCCAATCGCCGTCCCACAAAGCAGCTGCTCAGCACTCGCATACACGGATCGTGGCGATATTGTCATGAAGGGAAATTGCAACACTCCATCAGTATGGATCCACGAGACCGGCCATCAAATGGACGCAATGCTAAAGCCTAGCAGTGCTGAAAGCGGTATGTCGTGAAATACAATACACGGTGAATAGCCTTACTAACTTTAGATATTCAAATAGGGTCGCAAGCCTGGAAAAACGCTTTAGCTGCCGACTCGTGCGTCCCAGACTCCTATGCCAACACCAACGCCGTGGAAGACTTTGCTCAAGTTACCGTTGTGGCGTTGTATAAGAGCATCCGCGGCACGATCCCTACACCTTCACGTCCGGGATGTTTCAGCCATCAACTTAACAGAATCACAGACAAGTATAGGGCAAAGTACCTGAAATACGGTGGGGCTTGCAATGGCAAAGTTCCCCCATCTAAGTTTGTAAAGAAGAGTGCGAGTGACGCTGCTGCAATGGCTATAATGGACGCTGGCAAAGTTGTTGTTGGAGAATGTAAATTTAACACAACGGAGTAAATGTGTACGGATCGCAAAGGTCCCAGGCATGTCCCATGTACAATATATTTGTAGTACAATTGTTAGGCTAAATACAAACTGGGAGTATCTATAACAACGGAGAATATTCTTCACCATCCATGCCACGGAAATCGATTCCATCTATAATTTAAATGGACTAAGTCAGAGGTATGGCAGACATTTCAAAGAAGAGATTGATGGTGTCTTTCCCGTCTCGTTTCCTTTCCCGTTTGCTTGGAACTTCCAACCTTAGACTATGAGGCCCGCCTAGAACCTCATAAATACGCGGCATACTTATACTCATCGTCGTCTCTTCAGCTCTATATCGTGGAACCAGTGTGTTCCAATCCACGAATGGAAGACGCTGCGCAATTTCCTCTTGGAATAAAGTTGTTGCATGTTTTAGAAACTCTTGAGTTAGCACTCGTATAGTGAGTTTTTCGGGTATCTCTGAAACAAAATTGGCGACTGGAATGGTGTCCGGGTAATCGTATAGGGTTTTCACGTCAGCTAACTTTAGTAAGCCTTTGATCTGAATCTTGGTAGCATGAGTGCCGTAAGACAACGAAGAAGGTAAAATTGCCGGGTCGTCTAGGTATTGCTCCAGCCGCGGTCCTATTCTGGGGGGCCAAACTGCTCCACGTTCGCGCCGGACACGTAACAGAGGTTCTTCCCAGGCTGCTTTAGCTTCAACATCTCCTTCCTCTGGGAATCTGTTTTGAAAAATTGTGCCTGCAACGGAGATATCGTAAAACCCATATAGGTGTTCATGAACAAGGACGTACGACCTTGGACTATCATTGTTCGGTCCTTCGCAGTGTATAACTCGATATTTATGAAGGAAATTTCGGTATAGTTCGGCATTCAACCCACGGTTGACATATCTGAGAGTGCGTGCTTGTTCCGAGTATTCCGTGTATTTTATGATTTCGAGTTGAATTTCCATTGCTAGACCATGCTGAAGCTGTAGATGTTCAGGCGCCATACGTTTGGAGCCCATTTTGGGTATTCTTCCATTCAATGCCGTGATGATTAATTTATAGAAACTTTGTATTTTCGTAGAGACACATCCTTCAATCTTTCGCGGAAATTTTGACAGGACATGGGTTTTCGACTTTTTGTTTCCTGGGGTTCCCTTGGCACAAATCGGGCTGGCAGGACTTAAATCTCGGGCCGACATCTTCGTGACGGATTATAATAACTGTGATACCTGTGAGCGTCTCGAGTCTCGAAGTTACCTGCGAGTTTGTGAAGCAGAGTGATATTCAAGTGCTCATTAAAACCCCATAGGTTAGAACCAGTTCTAATAATAATTGACCACGGTAAACTGACAGCTCTGATTTTCGCAGTAGGTATATGATTTCCCACGATCGCCACATTCATCAACTTACCGACAAACGATATCCCTTAGTTAATGTAACCTCGAATACGATCGACGACTGTCCTGTTGGACTTAAACGGCGGGTTGAAGTGTTGTGGGGCACAGCAAAGCAACACAAAAGAGGGTTCAAAATGCAACAAATTGTGGAGACCTCGTCGATGCAATAAGCATGCAGCTCAGGTTTGGAGGTATAGATATGGTGCTAGTAGCCGCCACTATTGAGCAGACCCACCGTTTAGCCCCATTGACATCTAGTTACGATCGTTTTATGGTGTGATCAGCTGGCTATTTATATTGTAAGTGGAAAGTCCATGCTCGAAACATTTGAGCTTCATCCAGGTTAGATGCCCAGCTCTCTGAGCTTGAGCTCTCCCTTGAGCTTTCCCATCCCCTACCGCCTTTCTCCACATTACGAAATCTTCAGTTATTATATCATAAAAAATGTACAATAATACAGGAAGGCAACAAGTGGTTATACTACCAATCGAAGTTCAGTACCAGGTTCTCGACGCAGCGGAATGGTATCAGCACGGAGTTCTATCACAAGTCTGCAGAGCTTGGCGAATAGAGCTCTGCAAACCAACGAACCGGATAAAACTCTACGAGCCTATCATGGAGAGCAGATACTCGACCACAAGGTGGAACACGAGCGGCCGGCTGCCTTACATACATAAAGCGTTGGCATACCAGAATATCCTCGAATGGGACCCCGAATTGAAGAAATTGATATGGGCACACGTTGACCCAAGCGAGCAAAAGAGACCGACGGAGATCTCCAAGTTTATACGAAAGGTTCCTTTCGATGTGGGGCCTCTTCGCCATTATCCTGCACTTCAATGCGTGGAATCCAATGCCCCGGTCGTAATTGGCCTATTCACATCGAGATATCGGAACGACTCCGGTACATTCTTCACTCCTCAGAGACTCATGACTGGCGAAGCTATGGCGGTGGGACGATTCCTTGACTTGATGCAAAATTGGAGATACGGAGACCTGGGGTATCGGGTTGCTCACCAAAAGAATCCCACACAGTGGATACTTTGTAGTTACTTTTTGGACAATTGCTCCGTCACGGTTGAGGGAGAAAAATTGGTATCTGTGTCAGTTGAGATGGAACAAGATAGGCCAGATAGGACCATAATCCCTCTACGGCTGTTTGAGCCTCGACCAGACATGGACTTTGATAGAGGATGCCTGATATCGCGAATAGCGAGGAATCCGTCGCACAAAAAACGAGAAGGGCCGTCTAATTTGTTTAGACCAGAGTCTGACGAGGATGCGGACTGGGAAGGACTTTGGAACTGAAATCCTGAATTTGAGATGGTAATAGAGAAGGATATAATAGAATGCAAATGCAAATGATCGCTCGACAAGCCTGTATGCGAATGGAGTATCTACACACCATGAAAGTGGTATGTGCTGCTAATAACAAAGATAACCTCGCTGAGAAACGAGATTAGAAACGCCGTAGGAGAGTTACCGCCGAGTGCATGTCATATTATGCTGGTTCAATACCCAAATGGTCTCGGAGGGCACAATACTTCGCGTAATAGTCCATACTCAGGTCAGATTGTAGACCATAAAATACGATAAGCCCTGTCAAATTGGCCTCTGCGGACGAAGAGTTAGATTTTACAACAAAATTCTAAATTGAGAGAACTTATTTTACGTACCGTTCAGTTTCATTAATGCACCTACGGTTGTAGGGAAAACACTCATATCCGGATAATTGCCGTTGTCATTGAGAAGCGGGTAAATTCGCATGTGGTTCTTCTTGAGGTCGATGTTCGAGTTCCTGATGTATTGTTTTGTGTTGTGGACACTAAGAAAGATCGAGGTTCAGTTCAGCCCCACGATCCATCTCGACGCTGCTGAAGACACAGCGGGAAACTGCGATGAATGTCTCTACTCACATGTTGTCCTTCATCTTATTGAATTGCTGCCTCATTTCTTCTCTCTTCCGTTGCTCTTCCTCCAAAAGCACTCTCAATCGTTCGATCTCGTCCTGTAGCCCTGCAACCACCTCGAATGTAACATCGCCCCGCTCTCGTTCATACGCTCTTGGTGTCCTCCGACCAGTTTCTGCAGTACCAGATATGATTGCACGGTTCTTGTATGCCTCTGCCATCTCGCTGAGCGTGGCATCGCCGCTTTCGCTAACCGGCGAGACGAACTTCTGGTTCCCGCCTTCCTTTGGTCTGGGATGATTTGGCGAACCTTCCTCTGAGGGAGACGAAGGCCGGCGTTGATAGCCGAAGGACCGGTCGGAAGAAAGCGAAGGGACATAGCCGCGAGTTGCTGCTCTTTGGGCAGTATCGGGCCCGTCTTCTGAAATATCGGATACGATTGATTCTGGGCGGCCTTGCGGTGCTGCTGGCCGGTGGTTGGGGTTGTAGGCGACAGACATGTTGTTCTTTGTGCAGGGATCAGAATCGCCGTGCGTTCCCTCGGACCTGCGTGAAAGTTGTCTGAAAACGGGGGGTCCGGTGGAATATAGGCGTTCGTTATATAAAATGCTCTCGACTCTGTGAATTTAATGGTAACATGCGATTTGTCTCTGGAAAATGGGGAGGTGGTAGAAAGTCAGCTCAGGTCGAGTGGTTCGGCTGAGGGCGATACGAGGGCCTCTTGGAGCGAGACCAGCTATTGGTTCGCCCCCCGTACGAGAGCTGGAGCTACCCTAGTCATTTGTGGAACAACAAGCAGACGTTCTCTTGTATAAGGCGCCGCCTTCGGGTGGCCTTTTACATGTAAGCTGTTTTGTGTATTATATGAAATATGTTTCTCTAGGCTTGGGCTGGAGACCACTCTGACAGAAGTACATAAGATCTATTGTGACCTTATTATCAGGGCAGTTTGTGAGATTTTACCACGCTGGGGGAAGGCTCAAAATTATACCTTTCATATTGGCTTCTCAGCTTAGTTTGAAGCGATCATTGTTGAATAGAGTTTGAGGTTGCGAAATTGTGCAAAGCTTTGCAAAGGTTATGGTAGGAACATATTTTACTTTTAAAATTTTGGTCAACCATGCTGATTAAGAAAACATCTAGAAAGATGTATCTTTAGATCCAATGAAGCTCGCATCCTGTAGATTTTCATTGGTAGCTTAGCGGGTAGTGTCGATTTTGCCCCCACATGTCTAGAACATGTCAATGTTGGCGCTCCATTCTCCCCACCATTTCTGAAGACTACTGAGTCGTTCTGCCGAGCTGATAGAGTCTAGGGCTTGAAATCCGCGTTGTATGTTGCAATATCTTTCAAACAGAAACTACCCTTTAAAATATTAGTACCTATTTTATTTGCTGAGTTTGTATGATAGAATCTATCGATCTATGGGTAGGCGAGCTTGACCAGTCAACATTCAGCCTTGCGTGCTTGTAATTAAATCTTGTTCACGTGCTGTCCCACCAATGTTATCTTTGTGCTAACAATATTCTCATGAGCTTCTTTTGCGATTCGACAGTGGCTGGTATGTGTAAACTTAGGACTTCCATTGACAACTTTACTCCTCCCAATACCAACTTTTGGGGCCACTTCCCGACGCGAGACTCTGTTCGTTATCTCATCAATCACACAGGAATCTTCCGCTCATTAATACACTAACGATGGCCAGTCTCATTCAAGTTAGCCAAGATTCTGCACAAATTTTAATATTTCCAACATCTCACAACCAGGCAACACCAACTTTAGGAGATCCTGAAACCGGGGAACAAATAAAATCGTAGAACAGGATTGAAAATTCAACATAAGAACCATTAGCATATGGCTCGTGGCAATGGCTCTGGACGTTCTACTGCCAAACAAAGCAACACCTCAACATTGATATCCACAGCCGTGTTACTACATTCTCGAAGGTTATTCCGTGAACACGCGAGTGACAGGTTGGAATCCCAACCATCTAACTTGAATAAGGATATGTATATTCCTTACTGGTATGGGGAATAAACCGTTGCCTGTGCTCATAAAACCGGGGTTTCAAAGCCTCCTCCAAACCGGATCCATGTTTTGTATTCTGGGGAAATACCGTTGGGCAAGGGCAGACCGAAGCTAAGACAGGTGAACGCCTCTTATAGTGCTTGTTTACTCTTGCACTAGTGGGATGTTGCTTGCTATCACATCACGGGTAGGCACAGGCTATTGATTGCCTGGAGATGTGATTGCTGAAGAATATGCAACTAACAAGGAGGCTTGGGGAAATTTTGAATATCTTTCTCTGGTTTGCATTTTATATTCCTTTCTGAACGCTGTTTGTTATTCCTTCCGATATCTTCACCGTTTTGACGGCTTCAACTACACCCAGTTAGAGACCCTTCCGTCTTCAAAAGGCTATGGGTTCGTTATATACAGACTAGAAATATATAAGAAGGCGAGAAGTAGCTCAGAATAAGATGAACAGATCCACAATACTCGACCAAATCCAAATTCATTATCCTACACTGAAAATCCCGTCTCGCTTCAGAATAGCTGGTTTTCTTTATATCCTAATCTATACCTACTCCTCGAAGTCTCGAAGTCTCTTTAATAACCTTGATTAAAAGGCTTATCCCTTACATTTGGGCTTCCATTTCAAAACAAACCTCAACAAGATGTGCTTCTACCACGCTATTCGCTACCGCTGCGGCCACATTCGCTGCGAAACCTCCAAGACCCCAGCGGTTTACTGCACCAGGGAACTCTGTTCTGGTAAACCGCAAATACTCCCTCAGGATTTCAGAATAGGTTGCGGAAACGTCAAGCCATATATTCCGAATACTATCCAGACCAGCTACAACTGTTTTGCCTGCCAAGGCGGACCCGGGCCCGCTTGAAATGGGAATAGTCGCAGGGGCATTGACATCAAGATAGGTGACGGGGCTCCGTAGACAAGGCTTCAGAATATGAAAGGAATGGTAGGAACGATTTACGAGACATGGTTTTGGTATAGTTATTGCTGTGTATGTGATCATACTTTGAGCCATTGAAATATCTTAACGGCCTTGAGGATAGCTATGTTACATGTTGTTTCTGAATCTTCAGGAGTTTGTACTTAAATGATGAATAAAGATAGAATATTGATGACTACGAAATTTCGTCCCTTTTGCTGAATGATATTTTACTTTTGATTTGAAATTCCGCGAGACGGATCGCTCTTCAGGTTGGGTATGTACAAATATACCAAGGGCTCAGAATCTAAGAGGAGGTCAAGATCCCTCGGATCAATAGCCCTCTCTGCCCAAAACACAACTCTTATATATACAAGGGTATGTTCAAAAAAATTATACACAGGGTGTCAAAAGTTGGAAGAAGTTTTCTTCACAAAATAAGAAAGGAAAGATCAATTTGGGGGTTTTCAGTCTGAGATGTAATCACCATCAAGGCACCATCGTATTCTTACCGCATATGCACGTGCATCGAAACCGCCCCAGGAAAACCTGTTTATCTGAGCGGTCCCCAACATTCTATGATTTAAGCACTGTTGGAGAGTCTCTTCATACCCCTCTTCCTCCTTGCCATTCTCTGCTTGATAGCAGCTGGCCCATCAAAAGTGGACCCGATGGGTCCGAATCTAATCTTGGAATAAGTAACCGAGGAGTTTGGCACGCTAGACTCAACGTCAGCTGGAACGCCGGAGCCAGTATCGCAGGTACCACGAGCAACACCGGGCGTAGATGGATCCTTGTCGGTTGGATATGAGGAGTCGAGCCAGAGCATGTTTGCTGCATGGTCATCCCAAAGGGACATGACGAGGACCATACCATTCTTCATGGCGTCGCCCATAGCGGATAAGCCTCCCTTATCTTGGAAACCGGTGTGGTCTCCAAAGACGGATTTCTGAGCGTCACAATAGGCGTCAGTGATCGAGTTTCCCGAGACGCCATCGATTGTGGATTGAGAGTTTTCGACGACATTTCCGTTCTGGACGTAGAATCGCTTGATCTCAGAGAGATTACCACCTTCGGTGAGGAATTGGGTTACAACAGTGAACTTGCTACCAGTGTCAATGGTCTTTCCTGGGCCATAAAACTCGGTATCGCCTTGACGGTAGGAGTTCAAGTCACAGCCATCAGCGTCACAGCTTCCGGCGTAACGGTCGGAAGAGTAAGTTCCACCACAGTCGTCACCGTCGCATCGGTTTTGCTCAAGGATGGAGCATGGATGAGGCGTAAAAGCAGTTGAAATGGAGTTGGCTTCCCAAATATCCATCTCTGGGCAACAGGAGCCGTGGTTGCCGACTCCTGCGTTTTGGTCGTTGGAAGACGGTTCCCACCCCTCAACATTGGCCTACAATAAATATTTAGCTATGTGGGTCTTGAGGTGCGTATAATGATGATAGAGCGGGAATACATACCTCACCATTGATAAATTTTAAGTCTCTTGGACACTGGGCGTCGCAATAACCGGTTCCATACTTGGCACCTGCCTTGTTCCCAGAGTACTTGGACATACCACCGTCGGCATCCATAGCGACAAAGTAGAGTGCGCCATTAAGACCACACGGAAGGTTGGATACATCGACGTCGAAAGTGAACTCGTTATCGAGGAGATCGAATTTCTTGTAGCTGCTGGAAGAATCCATCAGGTAGGTACGAGAACCGATGTTGGTACCCTCGCCTTTATTCAGAGTAACATGTTAGAACCGTTGCATTCAAATTGTCTCACATTTCATAGATTGGGGATAGAGAATACGTACTCTGAGTAACAAATTTAAGCGTTAATGCATCTCCGCTGGCAGTAATACCGTAGGTCGCAGAATAGTCGGCGCCGTCAATAGCGCAATTTTCCGCACAGGAGACGTTATCTGGGCAGAATTCACTGTTCCATGTATTTCCAGTATAGCAATTGGTGTATCCGTCTGTACAGGAAAATTAAAGACTTTGTTAGTTTCTTTCCTGCAAGATAACTCACACGCGTTTGTTGGATATTTTCGGAGAGGATCATACCATTGTTGTGAACCCAGCGCCAGTTGGCATCAATCACAACTTCTCCAGATTGAGAGGAGCAGCTGCCGGAGCCGTCACAAGTCTCAAAGGACATGGAAGGATGGGTCTCGGCTTTTTGGGTTCCCACATTCTGAGCAACAGCCAGAGACCACAGGAAGGCCGAGGTGAATGCGAGCTTAGATACTGCAACCATTTTGCGGATTGGATATCTTTGTACACTTGAAGAAGTTCTACAAAACTTTTGTTGCTATATAAGATTAAATAAAGCTAAATATGGAGCTTAAGAGATGAAGAAGGAATGATGCACCCGATTCCTGATAAGGCGGTTGTGTGATGATGATAGAAAGAGTAGATCTTGTAAAGAGAAGCCGAAGCCATTTTATAGTCGTGAGGGCCCTAGAGGGATCGATCCAAAGTCCTGAATATCTATACGATATACAAGACTCTCCGCATTCTAATATGAGTGTACGGAATTCCGGAGCGTCAAAATAAACAGCGTCGAGATATCCGACGACGATCCGGAGTTGCGGCTTCACTCATATTGCTTGATGCCATGCCCTCCAAGAATGTCGAAGATAGCTAATCTGAGCTTGAATCCCCTCGGGCATGATGCGCGAAGGTGAAAGCCATCCATTATTCCCTAACCCTGTATTCATTTTCAAGTTCCTAGATCCCAATATCCTCCGGATGGCGTAGATCATTTTATATTGAAGCGGCTTCGACGGCCTCATTCTCCGAACATTGCGCAAAATATCACAGTATCACAGGTCAGACGCGTGTCTTCAGGTAGCCAAGTTTCAGGCTTTTCCTTTTTACGGGGTATCTGTACTACAACAGTATACCTCCCACGAGGCGAATGTGTAGTTCGCTTCAGCGGGTATTAACAGAGTCAAGGGAACCGATATTCGCTTCTATGTACAAGTTTAAGCACCATATAGTTTATAAATATCGAGGATGGGTATTTTCCGTCCTTAAACCTCTCGAACGTACCAAGATATAATATATATTGAATCTCAGCTATCTAGAGATCCCTAAAAACTTTAGATAGACCAGATTGAAACGCACAGTGAATTCGAGGGTGGATCTTCGAAAGCTCCTAGAATAAAAAGTTCCTTACATTTATCTTCAGAAGATCGTACTTTTCCGTCCTGAGCTCCGACCACGAGTACCGTCCATCACTACAGCATCCTTGAAGTATGGGTGCACCCACTCGTCGTTTTTGGCCAGTAAAATCAGCGGAAACCTCGATCGTCATCATGCATTCTACCCTCGACACCCAAATATCCACGCTTATGGATGACCCTTGCACCCTTTCCCAATCCCATATAAAAATTGTTCCCAAGCTACTTGCCATGGGTGGTTAAAAAGAAACAAGCTCAGGCTCAAAAGCTTGGGGACGTATTATATAAAGTGTGGCGCTCAGAAGGCAGACAAGGACCGAAACGAGGATCGCACCCGCTTCCAGAAACACATTTAGCCAGAAAGACTTGCGCGCCGGAACATTTGTTCCGCCCCCGCAAAATGCGGGAGAGCAACGGAAATTTGAAGCTTTGGCGATACCTTCCTTCACCTGCATAATAAAATGCGGAGTTATAGGTGATGCGGGCTTTCGGTGCCTCGAAAACCCTGCGATAGGTTTCGTCAGTGCTTGCAAGTCTAGACGTCTAGGTAAATGTCACGCTGGAAGACGCAGGTTGAATAGCTTCAAAATCCAACGTCGCTCCAACGCAGAATATGAGCAGACCAGATTCGAGTGTTCGAATTTGCATTCCACCCCCTGTAACTCCGGGGGAACAGGGTTTTTGTATAGACCCTGTACCCATCATCGGCATGTCTACTTGCGAAGCTTATGGTGTGCCTTCTGACCACTCAGAACGTAGCTCATTTGCTCGATGTAGGAAATATACAAAGACTAGCTGCGGTGATCGCTGTACGGGTCCTCGTTTCGAAATTTCCAATGCCGGGCCGATCACATACGTATTCCGACTTCATAGACAACCGCCGCGCAAACAACTTTCGTCTCGGATCACGGACACGGACGAGCTTACGAGTCAGGACAAAGTACTTTGACACGACACTTTTACTAAACGGATTCTTTACATGCGTTACAGTCTATTATTGGAAAGCTTCGAGAAGGTGGCATTGTATTGTTAGTTTACATACTTCGCTGTACAATTTCAAATTCTAGCTTCCATTGATAGATGCCTGCGCGCAATCTGAGATCACAATACTCAAATATCTTGTCTCCTGAAAATACCTCTCATAGAAACTGCCTTGCAAGGCCTGTCAAATCAGTAGATATCCCCCTTAACGCCACTATTCTAAATGTAGATTTCGTCGTCAGTCACCTGAAAGCTCTCCTGCTAGACAGCGATTCCCTCAAAGTATTGGTGCATAATGCACCGAAAGATTAAAAAACATTTGATAGGGCAAAAAATTAAAACTCATTTTATACTAGAGATTAAACTAAAGAAAATCCAGCGCATGTTATTTCTGCAACCTCATTCTCCCAAACTTTCACCCAACCGTAATAACTCCAAATCTCCCGAATCCTCAAACCCAAGGATAAAGGGGCGGTAACTTGATGATAGGCCGCTTCGAGTTCTCCTCCTCGTACAACTTAACCAAAGGTCCCAAATCCCCCTCTTCCCGGGCAGAATAGGTTGCCGCGAGACTTCTTTCCGTAACCTTCAATTTGAACCAGGCCAACATATCCCGATTGCGCTGGGTATTCCCGACAAGTTTACAAGCTGGATCCTTTTTATACAGCCGAGAGAACATATCTCTCCAATGACGGTTGCCGGCTGGGCACGGCCCTTTGCCATCGCATTTGACTGCGTCATGTCTATTTTGTTTGTTGAGGTAATCGAGGATCGCCTCTGAAACCCTCGTATCTCTAGTTTTCGCCTTCGGGGCTGCTGAAGGCGTAGTGATGGCGGGGATTAGACTCCTGGTCTTAGAAATCGGAACGGTGGTGGCTTTCGTTGAAAATTTACCTTTTAGCACGGGCTTATTTTTGGTGCCAGTTGCACTTGGTGATGGAGAGGGAGCCGCAGAACGTGTTCTGTGACTCTTCCCCGGGGTCTTCTTCTGCGTCTTCTCCTTCTCCTTCCTCTCCTTCCTCCCCTTCTCCTTCTCCTTCTCCTTCTCCTTCTCCTTCTCCTTCGCCTTCTCGTTGTTATCCTTTCGAAGACGACCAGATCCCTGTTGTTTACCCTGATCTCCAGCGCCTGACCCAGAAACACGGTCAGCTTCTTTTGCTTCCTCATCAGCAACCAATGTCAAGGAAGACATACTACTGATAAGTGACTCTGTATCCGAGTCGATATTTTCATCAACGTTGCGGTCTAGCTTATCCTCTCCTTCAATCTCCACAGGAGACTGATCAAGATCCATTGGATCGGGGGCTGCAACCCCGGACAGAGCCTCATTTTCTGGAATGCTTTCGAGTTTGGCCCGCTTGACGATCCGGCCATCCTCTTCATCATCTGGGAGAAGGAGGGCACCGGTGCCGCGCTTGCGGTTTTGTCCCAAAGGTTCTAATGGCCCATATCCGTGACGCAAACGAGCTCGCAATATTGTTCGAACCAGACGCAACCGCCTGGTTCGGGAATCTAGATTTCTTGTAAGATTGTTGGGCATGGCTTTCTACTGTGGGGGTTTATGATAAAGCTGATATCGTTGAAGGTGGTGATAGTTCAGCTTGTAGAAGTCGTAGATGGTGAGTAGCTGTACGTAGAGGAGTGGAATTTTGATAGAGTGGTGATATGCAAGGAACAAAAGAAGTGAGGAGGGAGGTGAAGAAATAGCAGTCATGAACGTTGCAGCATCTAAATGTTATCACTATCATGGAATTCTCATTCGCTGATTTGGTAACCCGACCATTTGACCGTTGCTGATGCCAGTTCCTGCAACCAACCAAGCATATTTCACTCTATCATGTTATTCATTCACAATTGAAACCCAAGGCGACAGAAACGTGCCTTCGCTGAGAAAGGCAAACCTGTATTCCATGCTTATTATGTACAGGAGCATTGTTCCCGGGTCTATTATCATGGGGCAGAACATCAACCAACCATATAATACCATTATGCATAGAAATTGACCTATTCCGACCATTAGCACGATCAACCTTCGTACGCACGGAAAATTATTGCTCACCGTCTGCTTCTTTTTACTCTGCACCTCCGCCAATGCATCCACGTAATTCTCGTGTGTAATTTTGTTCTTCCCTTCTCTCAGCGCAATCATACCTGCCTCCACACACACGCTCTTCAACATGGCGCCGTTGAATTCGTCCGTACTCCTCGCCAATTCTTGGAAGTTGACACCCTCATCAACCGTCATCTTTCTCGAATGGATTTGCATAATATTTGCACGAGCCTCCTCATTGGGTAGAGGAAATTCAATCTTTCTGTCCAGACGTCCTGAACGAAGTAAGGCCGGATCCAATACGTCGACACGATTTGTCGCGGCGAGAACCTTGACTCTGTCGTCGCTGGCGAAACCGTCAAGTTGGTTGAGCAGCTCCAACATGGTACGCTGTACTTCTCTGTCTCCGGATTTTTCAGAATCGAAACGCTTGGTTCCTACGGCGTCCAACTCGTCGATAAAGATAATTGCTGGAGCCTTCTCCTTGGCTAGTGCGAATGCGTCACGGACGAGTTTGGCACCGTCACCGATAAACATCTGCACGAGCTGTGGACCGGCAAGTTTTAAGAATGTAGCATTGGATTGCGCTGCGCAAGCTCTTGCGAGAAGCGTCTTGCCCGTTCCCGGCGGCCCATACATCAAAGCACCTATCGATCGTGAAATATTAGTAACCTTAATCGCGATGCAGGAGAATTGAGTCGTATATACCCTTCGGCGCCTTGATTCCGATCTTTTTAAACCTCTCGGCTTCCTTCATTGGCGTGACCACCGCCTCGACTAATTCCATAATCTGCTTATCCAACCCACCAATATCTCCATACCCTTCTGTTGGCTTCTCATCCACCTCCATGGCCTTCACCCTACTATCGTACTCCGCCGGTAATGTATCCAACACGAGATAACTATCTTTGTTAACACCGATCAAATCACCGGGCTTCAATTTTTCCGGATCAACGAGACCAATCAGCGGTAAGAAGATCGTTTGCCGTGTGGAAGTCTTGATAACCGCGGATTTCCCCGTGCGTGTAGCGTCAACATCGGTATTCGCGCCGTCTTCAGGTAATTCGCTGTTGGGATCCAAATCTAACAACTCTACCACATTACCAACGAGGTACGGCAACATGCGGTTGTTTTCTATCTTATCAAGATTTTCTTTGATCCGGGAATTCATCGTGCCCTTTTCGTGGGTTAGACGTTGGAATTCGGAGCGCATGACGCGTAGATCGTTTTCGAGGAGGCGGCGGCGGTTGATGATATCTTGGGTGGATGCGGACAAAATTTCCGGGTCAATGCCGGAATCTGGGTCAGCCATCGAGGCGTCACCGTCTTTATCTTTAGAGCCGTCGGCATTGTTGGCCTGCTCGAGGGCCTCCAGGTCTTCTAAGGTGGCCATGATGTGTGTGGGGGCAGACGACAACCGCGGATATGTCTGTGAATGGATGAATGGATATTCGTACGCGTCGTTAGGCAAAAGTCGGCGCCTGTTGGAGGATGGTATCAAGGTCTACGTAGAGGCGAGGTTGGTGGGATGTTGGTGATGGAGAGTGGCGGCCGTGGGGAGCAGTCGTAATCTGGTGGAAGGAAGGAAGGAAGGCAAGGGAAGCTTCGAAGCTCCAGTTACTCAGCAACACCTCAAATCCAACAAACTAGTCGCAACATGACTTCAAAATATTACGATCCCGGTAAGGTGGATGTATGTAGTGAATGGATCCAAAAGTTATATCAATTAATATGCAATGGGTATATGTATAACGCCCGCTAAAACCGAGTACTGATCACTGGCCCCAAACTTCCCAGATCTTAGCGCTGAGCGCCCCCTTTACCTTCCTCCTGTCCGTCCTTGCCGACACATCAACCGTACTTGTAATCATAGCCTTACCCACGAGTTCTCCATTACACCTCTGGAATCTCTCCAACAGCTCCCTAGGTGTCTTGAAATGCCTCTGGATCTCTAAAGCCTTTTCAGCACTCACGCCCTTCGTGCACATGAGCATTTTCAAATATACATCTCTCAGTGTGCTCGTCCGACTCTTGCTGGCCATCGCGGCCAGTGTGTTATAACTCAGAAAGTAGTCCCTGTGCGGCTCCTTTTCTTTCAAGTAGCTTCGCAAATCTGTAAATGTCCTCACTTGAACCAAATTATCCGGATACACGTATAAATCCCTGCATTCAAACATCGTCTTCAGAAGCTTTGTAAATCTCGCCAAATACCGAACAGTATCGTCCAACCTCGGTGACAACTTGACGAAAAACCCGTTGACAACCTGAGTACTATAGATAGCCGTGGTAATAGCATCTGCCATCGCCGGAGTTGACGCTGTGACCTTTCCATTCGGTATTTCGATGATATATGTAGTGTTCCCGACAAATTTCTTTAACCGAAACTTTTGTTCGTGAAATCTACCATCCTTGATACTACCTATCAAATCATCGAGCCGCTTTCTTTCGCACACATAATCGAGTGATATTTCAGCTTCCTCTGACGTCTCACGCCCATTTTCGTAGATCTTGCCCTTCGCGATCCACATCACGTCTCCAAGTTCCATGCCACGGGTTATCGGCGAGCAGTCCACGTTCTCAAACGACCGTTGAATATAATCCCTATCGGTTTTCGAAGCAACTTCTCGGTTGTCGAGGACGAGATGAACGGAAAATGTCCCCGCTTTGAGGTACCGGGGTGTGAACGGTGTCTTGATGTCGGGAGGTTCGTTCGTGGCTGGCTGAGCAGACGTTGACCTGAAACGTGGTCTCGATGGGAGAGGCTGCGGCGGCGCGGGCTGCGGTAAATCTTCCACCACGTCGTCATCTTCGTCAACCAGATTCGATACAACGAGCCTTTTCTCACTAAAGAAATTCGCAGCCTCAATTGCGCTAGCGGCGCTTCTATCTGCAGTATGGTCCGCGTCGGTTGTGCCCTTGCTCTTTGCCCTTGACTTTCTCGCCCCAGTTGAAGCTGCGGCGATAGTATTCGCCGTAACATTCACTCCTCCCATCTCAGTTTCTACTTCTTTCATTTTGTCGACAACATCCCATCCCCATTCGGTAAGGCTGAATAAAGCTGGCCTTCCTCTCTGTGTTACCAGATTATGTTCCTTCAGAGTCTTCATGCCGTTCCAAGCGGTATATCGACTATTCTCGCCAGGATTTCCAGCAAGCGTGAAAGATGTATCGCAATGAGGTTGTGCACGGCGCACCAACTCGTCTTTTGTTACCCGATCGCCTTCGTCCAACTCGCCTAAGCCCATAAGGATAGCGTAGGCGCCTGTTCGTGGGCGGGGAACGTATTGTTTCGTGGCTCGGGGTTTACGCGGTTTCTTTGCGGGTTGTGGCTCATCTTGACCTTCCTCGCCACTGTCATCGTTCTCTTCGTTTATAGTCGTAGATCTTGATGCTGCCGTTTTCTTCTTCTTGGGCGCCCTAGCACGATCCCAGCGACCAAGTGTCGGTTCCCCACTATCGAAAAGAGACCTATCCTCGCCAGCGCTCGAGACGCCTACATCCCCAGCTTCCGCACTGCCTTCATCCCCAGCTTCCGCACCTCCAGTTTTTCTCTTCTTGCTGTTATTTCCGGCCTTGGTAGTAGGCTTCAAATAGGGAACCAGCGGTGGAGGTTCTTCCCCCCGACTCTCTTTGTATTCAATATACGCCTCTGTGAGACGTTCCGCAATCTTGTCGCCAATGCCGATAAGTATTTTGGCATCTGAGGGGTGACGGAAAGTATCGGGACAGTTACGCATCGAATCGGCAGCTCGGCGATAGCTATATGATCCATGTTAGCCAATGCGTATCACAAGTTGTCGCCAATGGGTGTAAGAGAACGTACGTGCGCTCGCGATCGGTGCCGCGGCAATCGCTGGTCCACTGCTCGAGGAACTGCAGCAGGACCGGATTCCCGCATGGCAGTCGAGGAGGCGCCATTTGGCCAGCTAGGGTTGTGTTTACACACGGTCGCTGGAAGTTTACTGGTGAAGCTGTGAAGTCAGCGAGCGATGTGAATGTTTGCTGGGAAGACGCGTTTTGTACCACAACAAATAAAATGCTGCTAGCAACAACCAGCTACTACCAAGATAGCTTCAAATTAGCCCTCAAGAGTTTTACTTTGTAAGGAGGAAAGGTCTAAAATTATACAGTCGCTATATAGCCAACAGGTAGAAGATATATTGTACAATCACTCTATTAGAATTACTGGTCCTCCATCTCCTCATCCGAGTCTTCCCCTTGCTCCTCCTCATCACTATCTTCCTGCATTTCTTCGTCACTCCAGATATCCTCATCTCCACTCCACCCAGTCTCTTTCTCTAGTTCTTCATCCTCATCGCCCTCTTTCTTCTCTTTACTCTTCTTCTTCCTCTTGACGTTTTCTTCTTGCACTCGCTTTCTCTCCTCCTTAACTCTATGCTTCTCCTTCGCCCTCTTTTCTAGCTCCCGCTCCTCCTCCCTCGTCTTCTTCACAAAAGAATGCCATAAAATCCTTCCATCATTCACACCTTCCTCAATTTTCACCAGCTGTAGCCTCAGCCTCGGCCCTAACTCTTGCAACTTGACAGCCTTCTTCTCTGCGCCACCGTCTTCTGTCACTTTCTTCACCCTACCAGTCTTTTGAACACTTGGTACCGCGACTTCCACCTCAGCATCGGTATCAATCTCGCTCTCGCTGGTATACCCGCCTCCTGCCGCAGAGGGGTCCAAAAGATACTCTGAAATATCCGCTAATCCACCCAAATCCGGTATCGCCCCCCTTCCATTGGCTTTTCCAGGCTGGGTCGCTCTATTCAGCTTTCGTATCGCCCTCGGTACACCAGTCGGCCGAGTACTGATAGAATAATGCCGTAAATCCAATATATATTCTTCATCCTCCTTCAGATTCTCCACGTCCTTGACATCGGGCAATTCTCGGTTGAGTAAAAGTACTCTCTTAACCGATTTTAACGATAGGGTTTGTGCGGATATAGCGGGTAGCATTGATTGGAACATCGACTGCGTCAAGATCTCGTGGTTGGCGGGTTTAGAATTCGTCGGTGTGACGAGATTGCTCATCACCAGCTGTTTTCACTTACATATTAGCCCCAGACCTGTTCAGTGCTTGTATGAAAGTGAAAGCTTACCAAAGGAGGATTTAGATATTCTTTCCCCGTAGCCTTAACTCCACCATGTCTCTGTCCCTTGGCAACATCTTTACATAAACTATAATTCAACACTCTAAAGTGCAAAGTCGGTCCCCTCGGTGTCCGAAGGATTCTTAGAGTAACGTTTCCATTTTCTGATCGACTGAACATGAGGAGTTGAGTAACACCCAACGGCCCGGCCATTGTAGTGAAATCTTTAACCTTGTTAGACTTTCGCTCGCGGAGACGGGACGCTGTGTACGGTTCCATCACACGACGGAGATCGTGAACTAGTGTGCCAACTGAGGGACCACAGGGAGTAGAGCCAGTGCGTATAATCATGGTCTTAGGGGTACGGGAAGATGCAGAGGATAGTGGAGTTTTCGAGGTCACTGTTGACGACGGGGTTGGGTTCTGACGGGTCGGATCTGCCACATGGGTGCGGCGTTTGGAGCGGCGACGAGCCATTGTGAGTGAATATAGGTAGTTTAGTAGTAAGCGACCGGGTTTGAATGGCTCTGAGGCCGGTTGTGTGTGCGGATGGTGATATTGTAGGGTTGGTTGTGGAGCGGTGAATGCTGTTGAAGGTATGGAGATGCGGCTCTGCGAAGAAATAATTTTTGGCCGCGAATTACCACGAGTCACATGACCATGCCTCCCCAGAATCAAACACCTGTACACCAGGTTCAAGCACCAAATTTTTGATCAAGATGGTCACCGAATATACAAAACCGACATTCCAATAGATTTTAGTTATTTATATTCTCTTTACTTCCAAAGAAAAAAGAAAAAAAGGAAAAAAAAGTCATTAAGGTAGCAAGATCATTCTGTCTCCAGCGCAACACTGAGACCAGCTCCCAGACGTCGCAGCACCATTCGTCGATAGTCGTCCATTGCCTTCTCTTCATAAAACGCTTCATTATAGCAAAATGTGAACCTCAACCTTTCTTTCACCGTGTATATGAAAAATCCCGACGAGTACTGCGTCGATACAGTAACATTCAGCCAATAATCCTCAATTTCCTCAGTAATAAACTTCTCCACAACCCCCAAGCTCGAAATTATATTGGCGGCTGGTAAATCCACCCCCGCCGAATTCGCCATGGTAATACCATCTTCAAGAATTCTAAACATCGTGTCATGACAGAGGACATTTTCCTTATCGTGACGCCAGGAGGTAATATCTTCTTTGACATCCTTTGCCCATTCTATAAATGGGGAGGATGTAGAAACGGGAAGGACGGTGAATGACGTGGTTAAGAGATTCCCTCCTGCTTGGGAACTATGTGGTACCGGTAGCTGGTCTCGTAGATTGATCGGGATTATAGCGCTAAGGCATCCGAATTCCTGTCCACTGTGGTCTAAAATCGCTTGGGCGGCCGCTGACATTACAGCATTCGTTACAGTAATATTATTCCTTCTACATGCTGCGATAATAGCATGTGTCTCTGATTTACTGAAGTCAAAATCGATTCGTTGGGATTTGAGGTCCGGAAGTACCCCAGTTTCTTTTGTCTGTCGCATTCGCAACCCGGTGCATGGAGTTGTGAGGTATTTTTCAGCTAGGCCGCGTGCTTTCCGGATGACCTCGTCCGGTGATTGTCCTTTGATGCCCATAGTTTCAGGAAGCGCAGTAGGAAGCCTCGCTGGCTCGTCTCCGAATTCTGGTAGATTCAAAAGCCTGTCTGGATTCTCTTTTCCCAAACGAAGCAATTTGAGAAGATTGTTGAGGAGAAGCATTGATCCAACTCCATCTGTCAATTCATGACGGAGACTGACAAAAATTTCGTTTTGATTGGGAAGATAATACAACTGAGCGTGTTCAAATGTGCTTTCCGCCAAAGAAACCACCAGTTCCCGGCCAGTCTTTTCAGAAGTGTCAACGTGAACCGTTTCTTGAGCCCACTGTTGAACATCGTCACTTCCCGGTACCTGGTACTCTAGCCCGACACCTTTGATAATTCGACAAGCGATAACAGGACGGTCGTAGCGAAGGTATTTCCACGCTGCATGGATATCTTCAGTGGAATATATTATATCTTTTGGAAGTTTAACTCCAGAAGACACGACCCATTGAGGAAAATTTGGTGACACCAACGTGAAAAAATGCACAAGTTTTTCAACCGGGCAGAAAGGGCGTGACCATTGACCAGGGCTTATTTCCCTCCAACTGAGGGTACTTGTGGTATCAATACCTACCATATTTTCCAACAATTCGCCAAATGAGATAGAGAAAAGGTTGATGAATGGTTTGTTAGAATTGAATTATCAACTTTAAATGATCGTAGTTGCTCTGGGGAGCGCAGGGCTTGCGGCTTTATATAGACCGCAAGCGATTACAGGGTATTCATCAATACACGAGTCTTGTGCATTGTTTTGAACGTAAGCGGATCTTAATTTATTGGTTTAATCGAGCTTTTTCAACAAAAAATTTCGACCTTTCTGTTTTGTCATACGATATGTTGTACAACGTTGTGGGGGTACAGTATACTGAGTAACGCCTCTACTCCTGATCAGGTAAAGGGAGTATTACTCCTGTATCGTATTCTGTTGGATATCAAACAGCCAGCACCACATTGTGGCCTTAGAACAGAAGTGGTCCAAGCTTCTAAGCATAAACCACAAACCTTTTGCATCCAAGGTACTGGACACAGGAACTCTAGCCGAAGATAAAAGGAAAAAAGAAACACGTTCTACAATTTTAAGATAAGAGCTATCTTCGCATATCCGAGTTTCGGGGATACGGGGCTATATTGCATCGTAAATAAAATCAAAACTACCGTAAAAGTGCATTTGATGGAACGGTCGTCGACGGAAAAGAAGCGGCGAAGTGTCGAAAAACTAAAATATCTTTATCTTTGAGATATCTCCTTCAACATGTCCTAGTTCTCAAATTGTAAAGGGAACCTTAAGCGTACATTTATTTAGTCTATATACTAATGCCTATACATCACGCTCGACCTTGATTAATCGCATCTGTTATATGCCTCCAAGGACTCTTTTGGTGAGTCTATTGGCATAAACCACTATTTTTTATCTATTTGGCCATTGCATTTCCTTTTTACAAATGGTGTATTAGTCTCTAGCTTGGTAAATCCCAGTCTATGAGTAAGTTTAAGAAGATGTTGTCTTTTTTGTGTTTTTCCCTTTCCCCTCCCTTTTTTTTGGTGTGAAAGGGCTGAAGAGTATAAATATTAACAAAATTAACTCCGTCGCGGAGTTGATTCTGTATGGTCTCATTGCTCGTGTTCACATCACTAAGGCGATATATCTTTAGCCTTTGCAGTTCTTATAGCCGAATTTCTGGCTAGGGCATTGTTTCAAATTATGGGCTGAGATACAGATTACCTTCGGTGAATTACTCTCTTCAGCAAGCTATGTATGCATACAGTATGTAGGCATGGCGAGGCCAGCTTTGTTCGAACACGTTCACGCGACAGGAATGATGGCGCGCCGTAGACAAGGTAATTTGAGATACCAGAGGCGCGAACAATACATCAAATAGCGCCGGCCTCAATAATGATGGCTCTCCGTGCTAGAATTATTGCAATCGATATAAATTGTATGAGAGCTCGATGAGCTCATCTCGTGTTTGGATGATGTTCTGTGTTGCACAGGGTGGGCCAGCTATCGATAAGCATGAGGAACTTCAAACCGCCAACTTATTCTCCGCTTCACCCACCGAAGATGGAACGACCTCAGAAGCCAGCCCCCAAGAGCCTCATCCCAAAGGAAAAGCCCGCATCAAAAATGTTGATGTTACATATAGATTTCGATTCAGATCATCATCACGTCAGTCGAGTATCCATCGATGGATATTCCAATATGCGGCTGAAGGGAACAGCCCTACGAGACTCGTCACCATCCTGTTCTCGATTCATCAAAGGTCCTCGAAATCTAAAAAAAGAACCAAAACTTATTGTTCGTTCGCTGGTACCTTTTCGCCCCGACCACTCGACCAGTTGATCGAAGTGCTTCGGCCGCCACATTGTATTTGTCACGGCACCTTGTTCGCGGGACACCCTTGGTGTCTTTCCGCAGAGGCTGTGTTGGGAGGCGATCCACATATGCACGCAGAACTCAACAGCCTTATATCGATCATGTTCACAAGAGAACAGCTTCGCGGAATCAGATGGCCTCTAGTGGCTTTATTCTGAGATCTAGGATATGGAATACGCGGCCGATCGTACGGCCTTCTAATCACAATCAAGGCTAATGGATTCTGCAATTGCAAGATGTTAAGCTTGCAAAGTGGAATTCCACGTTGCTTCCATTTGCCGGGCTGATTCGACAGCTTCCTGTGTCAGACCCTGGTTCGCGATTGTTCAGCGGTTTCTCTTTTCTGCTTGGTCCACCTGTCAGCAAATAATCACCTTTTCCAGCCAGAACTTCCAAGATGGGCGAGCTGAAAGATAGAGACCGAGAACCAGAATAGCAAAACAGAGCCGCCGCTCCTTATAATTTCAACATGCGGGAATTCACGTCATGAATGGTTCTTCATCATTGCTTTTATTTGGATTCTTTCATCTGCAACCTGCGCTGACAATTGTGCTGCTTCTGGCGAAGGAAGAGACAGACGGGTGAATGCGATTCCTCGTCAGCAAGCGAATCGGCATGCAGGCCTGTCCAGCTACGGATGCCAACCAACGCCAGCCTAGCTCGCCCCGCAGCAGGGGGTCGATTGGGTGGCTGATTCGATTCAAATGCACGAAGGCACACCCGTTCTTGCTCCAGAACTATATTCTTTGCTGCCCTTGTCTGAGCTAAATCGATTCATTGTCTGTCACCCTTGCAAAGACCTTGTTTAGCCAATTTTTGCTGCTGGATTTCGCCTTCTATAAGATGGGCTGAGCCTCTCTTCTCGCGACCCCAGTTCGCTACCCATTTTGTGAATACTATTGTTTTCGATTATCTTCAGATCTGGCACAGCTTTAGGTAGCCTCGCCTAGCATCTAGAATCGCCCGCTTTGGTTTTTCTTCCTAGGTTTGGTATATTATATATCCTATCGTTAATATTAATTTTGGGGAGTACTTGATATCCGGGTAAAATGCGTGCTCTCGCAGCCCTCGGGCTGTTTTCTGCGATCAAAGTCGCAGCTGCAGGATTTCTACCTGAAAGAGCTGTCAACTATTATTACAGCCCTCCATCGAATAGTTCGTCGATAAGTACCGCGAGCTCAACTAGCTCAACAACTTACGAAATTTATACCTACACTCGAGACTATCCTTACGCACCAAATCCCACCTACGGAGCTACATCTGAGCAATCTACTTCATCTAGAGCGTATACTTCATATCCGCCTAATACATACACATATACAAGGGGTAGCAATGCGACAACGACGCGTGGAAGCCCTTATACTGATCGGCCTACACCGACAAAATATACACCGCATCCTAGCGTCTTTAGTACAGCATGCGGCGATATTAGCAGCTCTTTTTCCATGGCTCTGGCTTCTTACCGAAGAGCAACAGCAACAAACACAGACGCTGTGTTTCCTACACTCATACCAATCCGTCCGCGCGAAGCATGGGACTGTCTTTATTCCATTCCGATAGATGTCGAACTCACACTGACCTTTATACGCGAGGTCACAAAATATATCAGCTTCCAGTCAACAATCGAGTATCTTAAAACCCCGCCAGAAAGTTCCTTGCAAGAACCGATTGACTTGATCGAATCGTTGGGATTACTGGCTGAGGCTGTTGAGAATGGGGAAATCGCGCATCATATTCGCTTTGAGGATGCATTTACAAAATTGCTACAGAGATGTCACGACGGTCATTTCAACTTCGGATTCAATTCCCGATCGCTCATCAGATTCAGGGGTCCGTTTTCGATCATATCCATCAGTCCTGATGGTGTTGAAAAACCGTTGATATACGTCGAGGATGATTTGCTGGAGTTTGGACTTGAAGGCGCGTCGAATATCATTAGAATTGACGGCTATGACGTCGAAGCGTGGCTTTCGGAATTCGCAGACTTTGGAAATTCACAGTCGCCAGATGCTCGTTACAACTCACTCTTCTCAAACCGCGATCCAGGATCTGATGGTGCTTTTTACAATCTTTGGGGATGGTATCCAGGCAAAAATTTCATTGATATCACCTTTTCGAACTATTCGACGATCCAATATAGCTACCGGGCTTATGCGCGCTGGAGTCCAACTCTAAACTGGACGGATATCGCAGACGGTTCGGACTTTTACAGAAAAATTATTTTGAATCCAGATTATATCCCAATCGAGGCCAATCAAGTACCCACGAGTGTCGCTGCTCCTACTTCCACAGTCGGTCCCGACACGGGGAATGCTCATCACATCCACGACAAGCGAGCCACACGCACCAACCGAATGCGTGTCGGCACAGCGACTTCTTCGGCTCGCCCGTCTCCAACTCCAACTGACGATGTGCAATTGGTTTACTTCAACTACCCGTTCATGAGACACCGGGTTGGACCTTATGTGCAGGACTTGAACGCTATTGCTGGCGGATACTTTCTGAACGATACTTTGGATACTGCTGTACTCGATATCTCCAGTTTTGCGGCTGACGATGATGATGCAGTTTTCCAGATGGCTGGATTCCAGGCTGCCCTCTACGCATTTTTCGACGAGACTCGCCGGAGGGAAACGAAGCGCCTAATCATCGACGTTAGAGGTAATGGTGGAGGTCTCGTCGCTCTGGGTTTCGAGTTGTATAAGCAACTCTTCCCAGCAGCATCAGCGAATTCTTACTATCGCTTCAGAGCTCACGACGCCGCTCAGATCTTCGCTGCCACCGCGGAAGCAGTTGCTTCTGATAATGCCACCGAAACCGTATTGGAGCTTATCGAACGCGAGGGCCTGAGTGGGGCTAGTGACACCATGTCTCGCGCCGTCCGTCGCGCAGTTAATAGCGGCTTCAGCAGACAAAACGCCCTCGATGTTCGTGGCAACAAACCAGAGGATCTAAAGACATTTATCGGACCATATAATCTTCGTGGAAGAGTCAATGACTCCGTCTCATTGCTGGTTGAAACAAACCTTAGCTTCCAATTCGGCGATAATGATATATCTGGTTTTGGATCCCTCGCGAATTTCTCAAGTACTCCTCAGCCTTTCAGGAAACAAGATATCTTACTGCTTTCCGATGGCACCTGTGCCTCTACTTGCACAATCTTCGCAGAGCTTCTAAAGCGAGAGCAGGCTAATATCTCCACGATTGTTATGGGAGGACGTCCGAACGACTCGCCATCTCCACATGTTGGTGGCGTTCACGGTAGCAGAGTTTTGAGTTATGACAACCTTCTCCAAGATACCGTCGACGTAGTCAACTTTGCGCCTCCAGAGACTGACGAAGAGGAGACATTTTACATCAATAACTTACCTCTGACTCTTCCGTTTGGTTACACGTTTGCAAATATCAACTTCCGAGACGCGATTCGTCCTGAAGATGCTACACAGACACCGCTTCAGTTTAAACTGGAACCTGCGGACTGCAGATTATATTTCAGCCCGATAGGATTCTCTGACTCGATTTATCTCTGGGGCGAACTCGCAGAATTCAAGTGGGGTACCAGATCCAATTTCACGCGTTGCGCGGTTGGAGGTCTGCAGAAGGGAGAGGAAAGTACCGGTCAGGTACCGCCTGATGCGGAGACTTTGGATATCGTGAACTGGGTTATGCAAGGATTGAGTCCAATCTGAGGAATACGGATCATCTGACGCATGAAGTGGCTACGCTGAGATAACCTTTATCTCCCGATGCGGTAGGGATAAGTTATCCTCACGTCTTATCTTCGCATCATTTTTTAGTCTTTGGGTAGATTTTCAGGAATTTCTTTTATACTTGGTGTGGATGTTTTGTACGATATCATTTCTTCTTTTTTTCTTTCATATTTCTTCAGGGTTTGATGGCGTTATCTGTTATTGCGTGATATCTACGGCCATGGGAATATATATTTACGGAACAACGTTTGCATGTACTTGTGCGATAATACAAAAGCATTTCGTCAGGTTTTCTAAATAAAATAATCCTCGCGTTGAGACTGTTGTACTTCGTATTTAGTAGCTCGGTCGTAGCAATGACATTCGGCGTGATGAGCCGAAAGCTGAAATGCAACTACTTGCAAGGGCAAGACGTGATAACATCGTTTCACCGGTAATGCGGGATTTAGGAATCCTTCTTTATTTGAGTCGATGGCGATTGAACCAATTTTATTAAAGGAAGTTTTGCATTGCATGGAACTTGGTCGAAACAATAGCTCTCGAGGCGAAGAGTTGAAAGCACAGATGTCGTCACGAAGGGCATCACGCGGGCGATAGGAAATTAATCAATTTAATACAGAGTTGAAAAAAAAAAAAAAAGAAGCGATGCCAGCCGACAGTTGCATTCTCGAGTAATCTCGATTCGGATCCTTCACTTCGCTCAAGTGCCGTTCCATGCAGGTACACGAAAAAAAATCTTTCGTTCGCGGCCCGCTTATTTCAAATATTTCGTCTGTTTCAGACGACCTTGA
Organism: Dactylellina leptospora; assembly: GCA_036971365.1. NCBI lineage: Eukaryota > Fungi > Ascomycota > Orbiliomycetes > Orbiliales > Orbiliaceae > Dactylellina > Dactylellina leptospora. The sequence continues at coordinate 286,527 of JAJTUC010000005.1, forward strand.
GCAATCAGTACTAAAGAGCGGGTTAAAACACTCACTGTTTAGGGATATGCGTTTGCGCTTTTGTATCGCCAAAACAAGATCCATTCGGCCACCCCTTCCCCATCCAATGGCACGAAGGAATTGCCTGTCTGCATAACTCTTATCAGAAGAGTTAAGCTGTAGTGCAGAGGCAGGTGATCATGAGCTATGGTTGCTATCTCTGGTGATGACGGAAGTGCCGTTACGGATGCTCAAGGGTCCGTTGCGTCCAACTGAATCGGGAAAGGGCACTCACCTTGGTGTTCAGATGGAAATGAGAGATGGTGTCGTTATGGCGTTTTTTTATTTCTCAGGCCCGTTAGTAATGTCTTTCCTGCTTGGGGAGCGACGTCAAAGTAGGATCCTAAAAGCGGCCCCAGGGGTGGGTGCCCCACTCATTCAGCTCCAGGCGTCGAGTTCCTTATGTCAGAGATCGAGATGAGAAAAATACAACAATTACAACACAACTTGAATTCTCAGGAAAATTGGAAGTCGCGATATTGTTTATCGGACCCAAGGATAGATTTTATATTATAAGCTCTGGGTCAATCGTGCGATTTAGTAGCCATATAAGCAGACCGGGATATTAGAGTAGCTAATGCCATGAATACTGGGGATAGTACTCTTCAAAGTTATCTTGATTAGTTTAGATGAAATTTTGCATTTCAAGGTTTTACCTCAGAGCATAGGAAGCTGGGTAAAAAGAAAAAGTCGACTCCCTCTCTGTTAAAAGATAATCTTTTCAATCATAGCTCTAAGTATTCTCGATATAGGTATGATCTGTTCGAACGAAGGGTGTAGAAAATTATGTTATTCGAATAGTGTAGAGCCCCGGTCCCTTCCTCGTTTTGATCAATGGCAAAACGGCTGGCAAATGGTTCCTCATACGTAGTTCCTGATAATACACTAGTACCAATAGTCTTGCTGAAGTGATTTAATCAGCTTTCTTCGTTTAGACATGAATTTCACACGCAAACGGCATCTACGTTGCCCGAATCGGTGGCTGCTCTTGGTGCTCACTCAATATTTTGCTATCAAAATGGAGCTCTACCCTTTGAAACTTCAGGTCCAGCAAATTATATGAGCTCCGAGACATGACTAGGTCGCACCGGGCCATCAATGACGATTGGACCGCGACTCACATTGCGCAAGCTGAGGTTGGCGACGGCGAGAATGGAAATGTGTTGTTTGGCTGGTGTGCAGAGTAAATTCATGGCGGTTTCAGAATGTCTGCACAGGGACACTAATTATTCGAAGGCACCCGCCGTGAATCAAAACAGAAACGATTCACTCGTGACCAATCTCAATCTCGGGCTTATCGGCTACAGCTTGGAAAAAAAAAACCAATTCAAAGAAGCCCGACGCATACTCATTAGCAGGCTGCCCACAAAAGTTCTAGCATCCATTGAGTGTGTGAGCGCATGTAGCTACATGTAGCAGCAGCTGTAACGCTACGATAGTGTTAAAATTATAGGGATGTTCATGAGGAATGTGACCTTTACTTGCTTTGTTAATATGAGTGAGGCTATGCGCGCGAGGCGTTCTCTCCAGAGATTCGTCCGAATCCTACTCTTTTGGCTGGTAGGGCAGTGAACTCCGACCGGGGCCTTTTGGTTGCACTTGCCGAAGGGCGTGAGGGTGGGGCAATGGCCCATATGGAAGAAATACCTTGGTATCTGCCCGAGTCGAAAGACGAAATACTCGCTGACTGACTGACTCCTCTCTTTCGGCCTCTGCTTCCCCGCTAAAGAGGAAAAGGCAGATGATATGCAGGAATCCTACTTTCTGTAAGTAATACCTAACAGGCCTGGGACTTCTGATACACTTCAGCTTGGCAGCTAAGCGAACAGCCTTTCCAATGCTGGGGTCTTAAATATCATTGATGCTGCACATTGCACTTTTAGCAGCCTCTACGAGTCTTTTTTTTTGTTTTTGGTTTTCTTTGACAGCTTATTATTCTTTCCATACCATTCTTTCTTTTCCATGACTGAAGTAGCCGTTAAGAGTTCTTGGTTTCCGTTTCGTCCTTGTCGTTTGTAATGCTTTTCCGCGCAGAAAGAAAGAGTAAGAATACCAATAAGAGGAGGCCCGTCAGCTGCCAGGATCCGCTCCTATTACCAAGCAGCTACGGCAACACCGTCGTTTTCCCACAACCGCCAAACTCAAAGTCAGCGTCGATATCGAAGCGGATATCCCGGACACTAAGCCTAGCTCAAGGCAGTATGAGATCGTTTCCTACAGCGTGGTGGAGGTCCCCGTCTAGAGAAGAAAACAGTCCTACCAAAACAGATATCGACCAGACAAAAGTTGAGGTCAAGCCGCCCAGTGATAGCGATATACCGACGTCGAGAATCGGTTCACCATTATACCTGCAGCAGAACTCACACCTCTGGGGTTCGTCGAAACGACATTCTATTGCTGGAACCCCGAGCTCTTCTTTAAGGATGGCAGCTTCGAAGAGGCGGGAAAGTTCTATGGGGGAATTTTTAATGATGATTGAGTACGTTCACTCTTTTACATCTCGTGTGACCCTTTCGTTTTATATCAAATCTAGCCTGCTCACCTAACCTATTCGAATATCTAGCCCAACTGACTCAACATCCGATCTCAACTCCCCCGAGCCACAGTTCCAGCTCCACGAAGCCTCGATCGATAATTTCCTCAGAGAATTTTCCAACGATTCGTCACAACATTACCCCTCAACAAATGGATTTGACACGCCCCCGCCAGAATCAGATGGTCTTCGTCCAGAGTCGCCGCAGGGAAGAACTAGAAGCCGTCCTTTGACTCCAAATATGAGTGACCAGTTTGATATCCGGTCATTAAATATTACTCCGGAACCAGTAATCGGACGGCCTAGTGGTGGATTTGATAGTCCGCCGCCGTATAATTCGTGGAGTACCGAAACTCCTGCGGAAAAGGACGAGAAATTCTTGATCCCGGAGGGTGATGACAAGTTGTTGGTTCCGGTGCCTGGGAGCACTCAGACCTCTACTCAAAGAGGCTTATTGCCTTGGTATAACGATGTTTCCGGAAACAGGGCCTCTTTCCATACTTTGGATGAGATTCAGCCTCCTAGCTACCCATCTCTCGCCGTTGAGGCCCCCGAGAGGCACACCTGGGCCGGAGATGGCAAGGACGAGAACATTTGGAAACGATTTGTGGGAAATCCTTCGGACGAGGAAGCTGGTGAGATACTCAGGAAAGCAGAGCTGGAGACCCTCGCTGGGAAAAAGAAGAGTCGATTTAATTTCCTCGGTGATTCTTCGAAAAACAAAAGGCAGCGGTCAAAGTCACCCCCTTTACCGGGAAGGCGAGGCGAAGGGAGAAGTGAGGATGGTTCTCAAACTATCACTCCACCATCGCCCACCTTTGGAAGACCGAGACGGGATACCGGGGCCTGGTGGTTGAATGGAAAGAAACAGAGCGAGAATGAATCCGAAGCGGAAGGAGAGAGTAAGTATTATTGTTTTCGCTGTTTGGGCGTTTTTGATTCTAATATGATATCTTCAGGCTCGAAGTCTCAGTCGCCGACCGACGACCAAACACAGGAGCCATCGCTTCCTTTGAACATCTCTTCCGCGACCGAGCAATCTATCGAAGGCGCTCAGTCTTTGATCGAGCAGAGTACAACGGCGGAGCTACTGGACAGTCTCCTCGACATTCCCAGCCCGGATGTCACCACCTTCGAATCCACTCTCGTCCGAGTTCCCGAGGAGACTGAAGCCATCGACTTCGACTTCCCAACGCCCGTCCCAGAGCTCGCCGGTACCGAAGATACTGCTGCCGTCGGCATTTGCGGTATCTGTGGTGCAGACCTGAAATGCCATCAAGGCGAGGCTACAGTTGATTGGTACCTGACCCTCAAAAATCACTTTGAAGTCGCCCATGGAAGTTGGGCCGCTAGAATGCCCAACTGGTTCGACAACACTCCCTCAAGTACTAGCAAGCAACCCGAGGAGGGTGCAACATCCGACCCTCTCGAGATGGATCTCGATATTCCAGAGTTTGAATTGAATCCGCCCGTGTCTACGGAAGTCGACGGTGGTAAAAATGTGCCTGAAGCCCCTGAGCCCCTGAGTGAGCCCAAAGACGAAGTGCCAAAACTGCACGAATGTCCCGTACCAAGGTGCACGGAATCATTTCAAGTTTTCAGGGATCTGAATATTCATATTTTCGAGCAGCACGGTGTGCGAGGGACTCCTCTCGGGCTTACCAAGCCGAAGGCCTCCTTGAATGGGAAACCGCAATGGGGACGAAGTCGCTGGGGTGGGCACGAATGTCCTGCATTTGGGTGCAATTCTCTGTTTGAGACTTACGAAGAGCGGGACAGACATATGGAAGCCGCTCACGATATCAGGCCGCGGCCAGCACCCGCTGATGCTAGCTTCGAAGACAAGATGGCCCTCGATAATCTTTGGTCTGAAGAGCAACAACAGGAGGAAGAAACCAAAACTACATCATTCTTCCCATTGAATCTCAAGAAGCCCAGTAACTCCGATGGGTTTACAGAGCCCACATTGGCCGAAAATATCACGACAACTGAATTTAAGCAACTTTGGCAAGGGTTTACTACGTCTATCAAGATGAACAATGAGATCCAGCCGGAATCATCTCCCTCGCCCGTCAATGTCTACTCAACATCAAGTGTTGCCGGCCCGGCGCACCACTACTCGCCCAACGCGGATGATGGGGTCAAGGAAGCGAAAATGCTTAACCGAACTCTATCAGAACTTCTGAGGGTTGTTAGGCAGACAAGCGGTACTGGATCTCTAGCTTCAAAGGAGGCCTTTGATGTTCAGGGGTGGCTGCAAGATTATCTCGCTTGGATAGGCCCAGAAGCCGCCGATATGGTCATATCATCTAGCCCGACGTATTATGAAAACATGTCCGTCGAACCTGATGAAGCTCAGTGGGTTCAGAGAATCAGGACAGAGTTGGATAGAATGAGAGGAGTTGGATCAAAGAAGGGGAAGGAGCGATCCACGGAGTATCTCCTCGATCTCAACCCCGTCAACGGATCAGGTCTGAATCCTGCCAAAGTTGATCCTGACTACCTGGAGCAACTTGGAAACGTTCGGGACCCACAAATCGAAGAAATTTCAAGGATCAAACTCGCAACCATGAACGGTCGCTTCCTCCAGGCTGCGGATAAAGCTTACAAGAAACTCGTCGCCGGGACTCAGCGCCCCAATGCCTCCAACGAATTCAAGGATTTTGTTGCCTCCCTTGGTGGAGTTCAAGATATAATTGATGTCGGTATGACCGTCGCTGATCAAATTCTCGCCGAGGAAGTACCTCGCTCTTTGAAGAAAGTTTACTGTTTCCTCCATTTCGCATACGCCATCTCGCAATCGGAATCCTTTTCGCCTGAAAAAGCTACTGGTTTAGAATTTCAGGCTGGGCTCTCTGTTTTCAGATTCTGCCTTCCCGCTATTTCCGGCATGCCTTCTGAGCGGGATTTGTTTGATGAGATCGCGACTGTCATGTGGGAGGAATTGGAGTTTGCGGTCAAATGGATCGAGACGTGGGATGGTAATGAAGCGCTCAATAAAGTTGGTTATACGGCCAATGAAGTCGAAGGGCTGAAGAACTTTATGCGCAACCACTGTGAGACGGAAGATGAGAAGATGGTTGGGGGGATGACTATCGATCCCAAACTCTTGTGTTTGGATACTGGGTCTGATAGCAAGGCTTCTGTGACTGAGCGGACCTCAAAGGATTTGTCTTCGTGGGAGGACATTGTTGGATGTGGGATATTTGCAATCATCTTACGGTGGCTCAAAGGTATTGCATCAATTTGCTTCAAGGTGAAGAAAGCAGCTGACAATTGGATTTCTACAGAACTCAAATCGACCGGTGTGATATTCGCCTACATGTGTGGCGGAATATGTTCCACGCTCGCCTCCAGTTTTAAAAAGCGAGTCAAACTCAAAGACTGGACAGAAACATTACCCACTTTACAACTCGAATCGCATCTCCAACAGGACGTGGTCTCACATCTCCTCAGTTACAAATATTCGGGTGTGGAGAACGTTACTGATATTGCTTTGTCCTTGGTCAAACAAGGCTCCATCACCACCATCCGGCAGTTCGAGAACCGCGTCATTGATCTCGCTCGGGTGGCTCGCAGGACACAAGAAGAGTTTTGCGCATTTGTATATGCTATCGTTTGGCATTGCAACTCGTGCGCTACTTTTGTGCCGGATAACCTTTGGGGGTCATGCAAGGAGGATGATGATGCGGACTATAGTTTACAATATGTGGACGAAAAGGTCAATAGAGAAATCGCTTGGTTTTCTGGGAAGATCGTTGAAGACCAGGAGCCTGTGAAGGTTGGAAATGTTTCTGTCCCAGAGGTCGCAGATGTTTCTATCGAGCAGCTGAGAGAGTTCACGATGGGTCGAGAACGCGTTCGGCCACTCAATGTTGGCATGTGCGCTATCGACACCCTATTGTTGCCTCCTACGCCAACAAAGCCGCTACGACAAGGAAACTCTCCGTTCAGTACTGCTTCTTCCAGCTCTCCAAACAACTATGACAGTATGTGGGAGAATTCGCCTCGGGGACAACAGGGCAGCGAGACCAGTTTCAGCAATCCGAACAGTAACAACGTTACTCCTGACGAGGTTTACGTCAACCCGAACATGCCGAACGCCAACAACTTTGCGACCGATTACTTTTCGTACTCTCGTCCGCAAGTCTCCGCTCCTAGCCCGATAGCGGAAGAGCCACCAGTGATACCCGGACCGTCCCGCGATACCAAAGCTAAAACATCTCGGAAGAGAAAATATCTCGAGGGAGATGGCGCGAGCTCATTCCCTGCTCGAAGGAGGAAAGTTGTGGCGACGACAGGGAAGAGACTGTACTGCAATGTTCCGGGATGCGAGGAGTTCGCGTCCACATCTAGCAATTTGAGCAGACATAAGAGAACCAAACATGGTAATAAGGCAGTTAGAGATGCCAGTTACCATTGCGAGAGGGCAGGGTGTGATCGTGTGTTCTACGGACCGAGAGGACAGGGGAATTTGAGAACTCATATGAGAAAGGATCATGGAATGTGATGGGCTTTCTAATTTAATGATTTCACGAGAGCGACACCAGTACTAATTAATCTTTGATTTTTTGCTTTCTTTGGTTTTGTTATTTGGGTTTCTGCATAGCAAGCAAGCTTCTGAGCGCTGGAGTCATTCGTTCATTCATTCGCTTTTATCTTTATATCTTGCATGGCATCTTGAACGCGATGTCTCTTTATTTGGTTTTTTGTTTAGCGATGTTATCATGATACCCGGTTGATACTTTATGGAAAGCGTCGGCCGTCATTCTTTTCTTGTGGCCTGGAGCGGAAGATACGATAAAAGAATACCATTTTTAATTTCTAATATACCAAGATCTTTCATAACCCCTCTATATTTCTGTTCATACTATCACTTCGTAGTCAGGACTCGGGTCAGCTCAAATGTGGATGCAAGTTGTCTGCTGTGTTGCGTGTTGCAGATTGAAACGCGGCCAAAAGCGGCCTTCCGCGCATTGGTTCTGCGACTCCAAAAATTTTCCATCTCCAAAACTTCACCGCGCCAGTCACCTTCGACGTTGGAATTCTTCCACCCGTAGAGCTAGAGGAATCATCGAGCTACTTACCAACCACTGGCAGCTACTCAAACCGCTAATATGGACCGCGATAGACAACATAAGACCAAGAAGCGGAAAATCTCTAAGCACGTCGAGGACGAACTCACGCCTGCGCAAGCCCCGTCGCTCTCTGACCTTGTCGCATCCATTAAGAAGAACACCCAGGCGGTTCAAACACAGGCTACAGGACCGACAGCAGCTGCAAATACTACCAATGGAGACTTGAAGAAACGGAAGAAGCCGTTGCCAGAAAGGAGTGATGGAGAAGAGGAGACTACAGGAAGGGCGGATGAATTAGCGGGTCCCGGCGCAGAAGCTGAAGAAGAGGAGGAAGAAGAGAAATCTTTCAAAGAGCTAGTACGTAGCACTTATTTGCTTTCAGAAAGGAACATTCACTAACGGCTAATCTTTAGGGCATCATCGACCAACTCTGCGAGACGCTGGATACCCTCAAATTCACAAAACCGACACCAATTCAGCAAGCTTCGATACCTCTCGCTCTCGCCGGCAAAGATTTGATCGGTCTTGCAGAAACCGGTTCCGGTAAAACAGCTGCCTTCGCCCTTCCGATCCTCCAAGCTCTTTACCACTCCCCGCATTCTACCTTATTCTCCTGCATCTTGGCCCCCACCCGCGAACTTGCATTCCAGATCTCAGAACAAATCGACGCCCTTGGTGGGTCCCTTGGTGTTAAAACGTGCGTTATAGTCGGAGGAATGGACATGATGCCTCAATCCATTGCCCTTTCCAAGCGACCGCATATCATCGTTGCGACTCCCGGCCGTTTGCTCGATCATCTAGAAAATACGAAGGGCTTCTCATTACGGCCGTTGAAGTACTTGGTCATGGATGAAGCAGATCGATTACTCGATCTTGATTTCGGACCTATCATCGAAAAGATTCTGAAGGTCTTACCCCCGCAGAGAAGCACGTATTTGTTCTCGGCTACGATGACGGATAAAGTCGAACGGTTACAGCGGATGTCGTTGACTAATCCCGTGCGAGTTGCCGTGTCGTCGAAGTATCAGACCGTCAAGTCGTTGTTACAATACTTCATGTTGATTCCGCAGAAGGATAAGGATACCTATTTGGTTTACCTAGTCGCGGAGAAATTCGCGGGAAAGACGATGATTATATTTACCAGAACGATTATGGATGCGCAGAGGATTAGTGTCTTACTACGGTTACTCGGATGTTCAGCTATTCCATTACACGGACAACTCAGTCAAACCGGTCGATTGGGCGCGTTGAATAAATTCAAAGCCGGGAGTAGAAATATTCTGGTCGCGACGGATGTAGCGGCTAGAGGGTTGGATATCCCGACGGTGGATTACGTTATCAATTATGATATCGCGGGAGATTCGAAGACATATATCCATCGTGTCGGGCGAACAGCGAGAGCGGGTCGGAGTGGTGTTTGTGTAAATATGGTGACGCAGTATGATATCGAGGAGTTCACGAGGATTGAAAAGGCGTTAGGGAAGAAGCTTGATGTTTTGGAGGTCGAGAAGGGGGAGGTTAGCTTGTTGGCTGAGAGTGTGGGCGAAGCGCAGAGACAAGCAATCAAGGAAGTTAAGGAATGGCAGGAGAAGAAGAAAGAGAAGGGTGCTGGGAGGAAAATGAGGACTGGTAAAGGCGGAAGGAGGGATGATATGGATAAAGAGGAGATGTGATTGAGCCCTTGGGGTTATAGTCTGTATATTGAACCTTTTGATACCCATGCTTGCTACTGTGTATAGAAAAAAGTCACAATTTAGCTACTACTTTTGGAACACCACTTTCAAAGTGCGCCATGCAATGCGATATCTTATTGAAGATTAAAATGCTATATAAAACCTAAATACCTGCATAGATCGCTAAATATTCCGCCCGCGTTCTTTATTCTCTCTGTAGAATGACGAACAAGCCCATGATACCTAGCACCACTGTCTTCACCATCGGATGTTCCGATAATAGGATGGTAACGTAACCCACGAACGGTACGTATGCTTTCACACTTCCAATCACCTCTTTTTCGCGGTCGATATAGTGCTGGCCGGGCGTATATAAGACCACGTCGTCTTGTGCGTTATTGTCACCCTTTGTGAGGAGTTTGAGTGGTGGATATGCTCGAGATTTCGCCTGTTTCGCCGACGGTCTATATCATCATCAGAATCAGCGGCCCTTACTTTCAAATGAAGTAAAGGCTTTATATTATAAAATACCTGCTAGTGTGTTTCCTTAACGCTCGATGCACGATAGGGATCGATTTTCCTTGAATGTTGAAAACTACAATCTCGCCAACTTGTGTATCCGCGCCGCGGTTCCAGAGGAATAATAAATCGCCGCGCTGGAATGCCGGTTCCATAGAACCCGAGAGGACGACGACGATGGGAGATGGAGAGTTGGTGATTAGTGAAAGGGACTTCCACATCATGAAGGCCGTGGAGAGTATTAGGCCGAAGTTTAGGACTTGCGCCAAAAGCTGGCGAGGCTGGTAGGCCGATAGGGCGGCGAGCATCTTGGGCGGTTGGTGAGGGTGGTCGAAGGGGTGTCGATTTTGAGAGGCTCGAGGGTGGTTTGGAGCTTCGTCGTGAGAGTCGCGACGTTGGTGGAGCTTGGTTGTGGTTGTTACTGGATATGTGTTCAATCGGCAGCTTCTCAATGACAGGTCCTAAATTGGAAGGTTTGACAGCGAGTTCCACAACACCGAAAGTTGTTGCATTTTGAGCGATACAATGACATGAGTTCAAGATGACATTTATCTATCTTCAACGTCTAGCTCTATATATTCTCTAGATATCTGGTGTTTTTTTTTTCTTCCTTGGGAAGTTTGCTTAAGTTTCAGAGCTTTTGCGTAGACTATGGTGTATTGCAATCATTAAATCAGCGTTATACTAACAAAACCGCGAAACCCATTATATAATATAGAGACGAAAATTAGTTTTCACTTAGGTATCTTTCACAAGGTAGTTTATTTTATGACAGGCTGGTATAGGGTCTGTAGGTACTAGCGTCAGCTCGGTATATTGAGAATAGCTCCTTAGTGAATCTTTGTTGAAATGAACTTGAAGGTTCTCAATATCCCCCTCTCGAATAAGCTCAAAACCCGCGCGCCCGTGCCAACCATTCATCACGCCCGCATCACCCTTCACACCCGTGATAATGAGCAAATAAATAGCCATGTACTCCCACGAGGATCATGGTTGAGCGTTTTGAGCTATATCAACCTCACAAGGCCCTTGTAGAAGCTACGCCCCACGTTTCTCAGAAACCGTCGGATCAGCGCCTTGTCGACCCTCAAAGACGCAAAAATGTTGTCCAAATACGCTAGCTTCACTTCTACGGCACCAGTGCTACTGGCTGCGATATTAAGATTGGGGAATGCACAGTTGATAGTTCCCGATGTTGCTGACCCTGTTGGGATTACAACGCAGGCTCTCGTATTTTATTTCTCGGATGGGACGGCGTACGAATATACAGATTATGCCTATGGATGGAACGGAAACTGCAATAAATTGAATTCGCCATCTCCGGGACAGGCAACAGTGGATTACGTTGAGTATATGCCTCAAGCCTCTGCTATCTCCGGAGTCTTCGCAGATAACGCTGCCGATCCGGATAGTGGAAGGACGGAGAGTTTGGAATTGCGAAAACTCGTCATATACCGGGATTTGCACTGTACACAAGAGATTGTACAGAAGGTCGAAGAACAAGGAAGTGGGGACGGAGGCGGGACGTCAGAAACGGTGGAAACACTCGAGCCAGTGGAGCTGGACGTTGAGGCCAAGGTCAATCAAAGCGATGTTACAGATAGCGGTGATGCCAACCGCATATTCCTCAATGACCAAAGCTTGAATGTGGATGCCCCCGCTAGTTTCAGGCTCGTTCTTGGCAGAAAACCGGGTAGTCCTCAAATCACCATTGAAGAGACATCTGCTGAAGAATCCCCTGTTGACAACGGTACAGAAGAGCAGACCGTCAGCATCGATGATACAATCACTGAGAACTCCAGCGAAGATAACGGGGACAATAGTAATGAAAATACCGACAACGGGGATAGTGGACAAGCTACAGAAGATATAACTGTCACAGAGGAAACAAATCAAGATGGGAACGGAGATACGAACCTCGATGTTGAGGTAGACAATAACACTACTGACCAGCCCACGGAGGAAAATAACCCACCAGAGATAACATCACCACCGGAGGGAGAATCGCCGATAGTTACAGTAACCGAACATACAACAGTGACTCCTAGTGAGGCCCCTCAACCGGAATCTACAACAGCTCCGGAGCCTGTGACAACAGAAATTCCTACAGCTGAGGTAACCACTACCACTGAAGAGCCAAGTCCTACAGAGACGACAAGCGAAACAACTTCAGTCGATCCTACTACCACAGATCCTCTCCCAACAGTTCCTGGGTTGACGTTCCAACCTGACAGTACAATTTGTGATCCAAACCAGCCAGACTCAAGATGTACTACTGAATGCGACGTGGAGGATCCATATTGCTGTCATCCAACGGACAAAGATTACCCTGATTGCTGTGATCCTGACGTTGAAGGCTGCTGGAGGCACGAATTCATCCTTGATAAGCCATCGGAAACTACAACAGCCCAAGGCTCCGAACCCGCTCCTGAACCAACACCAGAGACGACGACCGAGCAATCAGAGGCTGAAGCTACTCCAGAACCGACCCCAGAGCCAACTATAGAACAAGAGGCTATGGAGCCGAGTCCACCACCGGAAGAAAATCAGGATCAGCCTACAGAGAACCCTGAGCCACCAGCGGAGACTCCGCAAGAAACTCCGACTCCACCAGAGCAAACGGAACCTCCTCCACCCCAGCCAGCGGAGGAGGCTCCTCTACCAGAAGTGACTGATGCCCCACCACCACCAGCAAAGAGAGATCAAATTTATATGGCACCTGGTATGGATACAGCTGTGGAAGAAACCGGAGCTTCATTTCTCAAGAGCGGCAATATTGCTCGGTCAAGGTTTATGCACCTAACTCGTTAGGAGAGGTTTTCGTTGAACCGTTGTTTTTGAATTGCATATATCATTATTTTGTCTTGGATATGTAACGTACCAACTACGGATAACATAAGGTCTATGTATGTTTCTGGGAAAAATTTATATATCTTTAGTATACAGGCAATACTTATTGATCGTGATCGCGTACATAGAGATGCGACTAAAATTTAAGCTTTATAGCCCCGTGAAGAACTAATTAGTAGCTTGGCAGAGAAGATTTCTTGATAAAACAAAATCTTCAAAAGGTAGGAAGCATCGAAGGAATTGAGATCATATCGGTCTGATCTTATGTTCTTCTATTCATCAATTGATATATGGGTTTCTGACGCTATAATGCCAAGAGAATCACGTGTTCTTGGTAGCGGAATTATTTTTCTTCTTGAACTGATTCTTCTTCCTCTCCTTCCTCATCATCCGCATGGTATGGATCCTCATTTCCTGGAGTGGGATCGGCATTAGCGTTTCGTCTCTCCCATTTTTTCTCGATGCTACGCTTCTTATAGCCGTCTTTGGTGTTGCCCTTGTTGACGTCGTACCCAGCGTAACTATAATGTGGGCTAATGACGATTTGTGGGGTCTTATACTTGTTGGATTTAGGTGGATTCTTAAGTTGAAACGGAACACATCCTCCGAAGGGTCCGTTGGGCGCTGGGTTCTCGCATCGAAGAATGCAGATGCTGGTCCTACCACCGGACTCAATGTCGCACCTGATATCCTTCGGAATACGAACTTTGAGAGGTAGTTTCCAAAGATCTTTGCCGTTCTCGATACCGCCAACTCCAGATATTTGGGTAATAATCTCTAGATCTTTGCCAAACTTTCCTCGGCCCTCACTGTCGATTCTGCATCTGAACGGACCAGCGCCATCATTGTTCACTCGGTGGACGGTTATCTCTAACCAGCCACCAGCGGTAACAAGTGGGATTTTGTTCGCCTTAGATGCCTTTTGGGTTTCCCACAAGGTCTGGATGAACGCCTCCCTGGCTTTTGGAATCGGATACATGTACCACTTCTCGTTCTGGGTATTGTATGGCACTTTTCCCCAGTTAGCTTTGTCGTATATAGAATGCCATAGATTTATAGTCGATATTGTGGAGCCGCAACCATCAGTCATCCATTGTCGCTTGCCATAGTAGGGGCTACCCAAGATGGGCGGAACGATTGGATCTGCGAAGACGGTCACGTCGAATTGAAATGGGGCCTGGGTGGTACCAGTAAGGGGGATCGCGGGGTCAACGAGCATAGCCGCGCCGTGGATGGCGGGGTTCGCATCACCGTACGCATCTATGAACTTGCAGTGGGCAGCTGCTTGCTGGATAAGGCTCGCACTCGCCAAAATGTAGGCAGCGGTTGCTGGTGATATATTCAACTGCATCTTGTAATGAATGAGTAGGCACCTCAATTGAGAAATGAGTGTGAAAGGTAAAGTCAAAGACCGTGTAAAAATGAGTGAAGGGATTGTAGAATGCCGTAGAGGCTAAATTGAAGCTACTCAAGGGCTGAAGAGCTCAAGGATGCTGGTGATGAGAAGACTTGAAGAGAGGTGAAATGAAGTCAATTTATAAACCTGTTGAACTGTATACAATTGTATACAATCCTTTGATTGAGAACACCGGCCTTCGGTCATTCTACCATCAAACCTCAGCCTCCCTAGATTTTTCCGATTTACCCAAAGCCTTGATAGTTCACGCGCACACACGCCGACGTCAATTTCCAACACGAAATGCGCCGTGTTGTATGTTGTTGTGGGTCCGTTTTTGCTTGTGCTACGCTCCCCTCCGCGCCCAGCTAGACGGTTTCTTCGGGTCAGCCAAGCTCCGAGGTCAAATCCGTGCATACGAGCCGAACAATCAATCGATTACAACCTTCAACTCATCGATGCATAAAGATACGTGATGCAACATATGGATAGACATAACTTCTCACGCTTATATTAACTGTTACCTCTTCACGCTCATCAGGTGAAAGCCATCTGACCAGCGGTTTCCGGCGACCCTTAGTTTGAGGAACCCTGGGTCAATCGATATCGAATGCGCGCCGCGACGTCAACTGGGGTCTATATACCATAACCTGCTTATCATGAATGTTTTGGGGTGAAAGCGGCATTTGATAAAGGAAGACAAAAAGTAACATTTTTATGCAAGCCTGCCTTGCAGATGTAAGAATGTGATTCAGGATAGCTTTAGCGAAAGTTACGTACGCGCCCTCCGTATACCCGTACACCCCGCTCTCATGCAGTTAATTTTGATATCAGGGATGAGCGCCGTACTAGTTCCTGGTTGGTCTAGAATTCGAGCTGTGTACGCATCCCAATGTAGTACGCAACTTGCGTCAGGTTTGTATCGAGGCTCTCGTTCAGTATCAATATAGTGTCATGGATTACGGCGACAGCGTGGAAGATACTCTAGATTGAAACAACGGCCAGATTTCTAAGTCGCTGTGTTATTTGGTCAAGCTAATTTTCTCGTAGACCATAGCATCCGCAGATGCGGCGCACGAGAAAAGAGACAAATGGGTGTAAACTTCTATCGTCCTTGTTTTCAGGAGCATTTAGCCATACACAATTCCTCATCGAGTTTTATTTTCTGCGTCTAGTCGCAGGTCTGCATAAACAACTAGCTAAACAACTAGCATGAGCCGTACTCCACACTCTAAGCTGCAGCTTATAATAGAATATGAATATAATCGATATTTCGACATAATACCCACTTCGCAATATATCATTTTGGATACAAGCGCGATAATTGGTGATGGGAAGTGAACTCACAGAATCCGATATAGACCCATCTTGAGGCAGAATAAGAAGTATTCCCAAGCATCAAGATATCTTGAGAATGTGCTCTTTACTATGATCATCCTAAATCGGCCAAATAACCATTAAATGCCACCGGCACCTTAATATATAAGGTACGATCAAACTTGCAATAGATACGCCAAGAGCAGTTTGCTCCTGAAATTATGACTTATTAACTATTAAATAGAAATTGCAGGGTGTTTCTCATTTGCATCTGCGCATATGCAGGACAGAATGCACTACGAGGCTAGGCTGGAACAACACATGATATCGAGAACGAATGGTCAAGCTACTCTGAATACAGTTTAGACCTTGGTATTTGGCCTAATAGGTTCCGCCAAGCCGATCTAGTTATCAGATAGGCGACTTTACATTCTTTGAGACACAATATTTGGATTGATACCTTCATCTTGCTATTCCTCGTGGGATCTGGACGGATTAACCATGGCTTACTTCTGTATTTCGACAAAAGATTTAGTAGGAAACAAACTAGTTCGAAATTCCAGGAAATCAAATGAGCGGAGTTGTTACAAATCCCTCTATACAAGCCCGAGCTAACGTCACTGCAATGTTGTCATTAAATTTATAAAACTTGGATTTTAGTGTGTGACGTTGACTTCGAAGTGTCTAGGACTGATAAACGGTGAAGCCTCCAACTCACATAATCACAGTTCATTGTGCTTATAAATATTTATTCAAGGCTTCAACAGACCTAAGAGTATTCACCACTTCTCGAAACTCTTATAAATTGAGTAAATTTTATTGGAGTTTTGGTTTTTGAGCATGGTTCACCAAAGTCCACCAAAGTCCACCAAATCGCGTAAAAGCAGCCGCGGTAGTAGGTCCAGCCAAATGCAGATTTTATACTTCAGGCTGACCAGCCAGTTCAAAGAGGCTTTCAAATACTAGGCTGGGGCTCCATTGGGTTCCAATAATGGGAATCCGAGAAATTGGAATTCAATATGTCTCGTGAGAGGTGTGGTACTGATTTTGTCAAGAAAGGAGATGAAGAACCTATCACTGGTTCATGGCCTTCATACGACAGGTCTAAAGCGTGTGTCTGCCATTTGTTGCGAGAGAAGGGCGAATAAGCGAGCGGCATATATTCGCCAAATTTTAAGGTTTAGTGCCGTGTAGATTAAGGAGAATGGAACCACAAGGTCATCTCGAGTGGTGCTCATCATTCTAGGCGATTGCAAGCGGGCTTAGCAAATGGTGATTTGTTAGTTCTTCGGTGTTAGGGGATTTAAAATTTTCTGGAAATGTTGCTTAGAGCCGCTTGTTGAATCCGCAACCCTCCATCCAGTGCCTTTCAGGTGGAATGCTCTATTCCGTTAGCCCACGGTCGACGGTCTACTATTTTGGACATCTCTATATATAGAAAATTGATATTGCTAACCGCCCTTGATGAAATGAAATGAGTTTGTGCTTTGAAATATCCTTTGACGAGACTATCTGCAGATCTGAGGCCTTGAAAACTGATCTGTATCTGGGACACCGTGGACGAAACAGGCTTTGCTATACAGATATTCTAGATTTCCTGTCCTTATAATCATTCAATAAGATTTTTTTTGGTGGCTGCCCTAAAAAGAATGTCTAGAGTTAGTTAGCGGGCACAAAGCTTGAACTTGAGGAGACGTAGGCGCTGATGCCGGCTACAGCTACCGCCAAACACTCAACAACCGACGAATGGATGAAAATAGTCGGGCGCATATATATGCATGAAAGCGTCCAATGGTAAAGAGGCTACTTCTTGATAAAGAGCTCAATCGGCCCGTGGAATCGGAGGGGCTGCGGAATTGTTATCGACTGAGACACGAACACTCCCATAGATACTTACCCGTTTACCTCCGGCTTTGGATAGCAACAGTAGATAAATCGATATACCGACAGCCCTTACCGAAGCCTGATTACATCACGGATATTATGCTAGCATAACTCTTGAACTCCAATCGAATCAATACACTCCATCAACTATTCGACGCTAGAAGCTTCTAGGCCGTCGTTCGATACTGCATTTTGGTGGCTTCTATCACATCCTGTCTCTTCCCAGACACGGTTCCCAAGGATCACAAACTATCCCTACTGTGACATACACACTTCAAGCTATCGCCTTCGTATTCTAGAAAGGCTAGATTTATTATACACGTCGAAGATACGGTGTATACATACCCTGCGCGAACCAGGTCATAAAACGAGTGCATACATTGCTTATCCTCACAAATGTCTCTTGGGTACTCAGACCTTTCTTGGGAAGATATTTGCACGCGCATAGAATGCGTTCATTTATCTCCACCCCATTTATCACATGACGAAGTAAGTCTAAAGAGCCAAAATTCACCTATTTCGCCTAACCACTAAAACCCTATTCAATCTCGCATTCTAATATTATTCTCTATTGCATCTAGGAAACAAATGGTAGTGTCAAGTTCTACAAGTATAGCGCTAGAAGCGTTAGTCGGCCTAGAAACTATGGCGCAGCGCGTGACTCGATCCCACGCAGTTCGGCATCTAGAAAAATTGCTATTCTCGCCGAGTACATCAATTCTCGAAAGCAAACGCGCAAAGATAACCGAAAAGAAAAGATGAAAACAATTAGAAGATCAGCGAGTAAGAAAATCACATTTGCGGAAGGAAACGCCCTTACAGAATATTGCCAAAAGAATGGTTGGGAGGCAGAAATGGTTTTCCTTGATATAAACGGATCGCTAGAACAAGTAATTCGACTGAAAAGAGGCTTGAAAAAGGTGTACATCATTGAGTAGTTAGTTTGGTTCATTGTTTTATCATTTGGACAACTTTACCTCGATTATAAGCTTATATAAGGGAAAATACACTCAGCGGATTGGCTCATTGGGATTTGGCAGGCCAATGAGGGAATCACAGCGTGCAGTTGGGGTCTTGTGACAAAGCTATGAGGGAATATTGTTAGTAGCGAAATGTTCAATATTTAAGCCAACCGCCAAACAAGTTAACAGGATAATTTAGCTAGGTTACGTGATAAGATTTGGTGGTCATCCGTCTAACCTCCCAACTACATTTCCAGTCTCTTGTCAAATACATCATCGGCTATATAGCCTGACTCTTTATGTTACAGCTTCTTCCTTCATCCCAATTTACATTTACATTCTCATCATCTCCACTTCGCTCTAATACATCACAATATAACATGGACTCTTCAATTTCTGCATCCCGAAGGATTTCTACATCTACGGCATATCTACTAAATCCTAGCCGAATCCCGCTTCCATCTAGTGGATATGGAACACCGAGTACAGGTCCATCGAGTCGATGTTCATATCTCCCAACTCCTCCGAGTTCCGCTCGAAGCTATGATCCAATACTCGCGGCAAAATTGAGAAGCAAGCTCCATGCGATTTCGCCGCGATCGAAGCAACCTCTCCGCACAAGTCTACTCTCTTGTTCGACAGAATTTGAAAAGGCCCTGAGGATGGCGAGCAATTCATTTTCGGCCACAGGGGCCACCGAGATTCCAAGAAGACCATCGCCCCAAACCACGTCATATTCCGACCTCCCATCGCAGATAACCTTCGAAGAAGATGTCGTCGAGGAGATGTTCTTCGACCCGGCGATGATCGCTCCTAATTACAACTATACTCGAAGGAAACCAATCAAGAGGACCTTCAGAGCAGATAAATTGAAGCTGTTTCTCAAAAAATGGAGAATGGGATGGGCTAGCGAACTTCCACTTCTACAGATGTCTCCACGAATCAAGCTCACTAATGCAATCGATGAAGATGACCAGGTTCTAGTTTCTTGGGTTCCAAAGGAACAGGAGGTTTCCGACAAAGAGATCTACGATGAAGAACCTGACTTGTCGGGCGCCGAGTGGGAAAGCGTTGGAGAATGCATGGGAAATAGTGAACCGCATGAAGATGAGAAACTACGACGTAAAATTGAGGCGGAGAAAATTGAGACACTCCAAGAATTACTGCTTGAGATTGAGGAGAATGGGCACAAGATGCCTCTAGAGGACCTTGACGAGGTCGAACAAATGATAAATTTGATAAGCGAGGAATATCAGGAGAAAAGGGAGAGACTTAACAGTCAGAGGCTCAATGAAGCAAAGGAAATTGATTGGGAAGATATAGTAGGCAACCAAGGGCCGGCGGCAGTTGGCGTGGAGGAGGATGACTGGTCTTTCAGCGAAGAAAATTCTTGTCTCGGGCGAGGGCGGAAGTAGAGTCTCTGTATGGTTCTATATTTGGGCTATTGGATCACTCATGGTTCAGGCTTCTGTTCAAGATACCAGCACCGTTTCTAGTTTCAAGACGACCTTCAATCATGAATTTTGTGATCTAGAGTTCAAGTACACCAATAGACGAATGCCAATTGTTGCATTTTAAGAATACGTTTGTGTTGCCAGTGATGAGTCTGACGTTGGTAATCCGCAGTGATTCGGCTGTTGACGGTAACAATACTTTGACCTCCCTTCTACCAGAGTACTTCAATCACGGAACCGCTCAGTCAATATAACAACCGTCAGAATGTTTACCGGCCTCGTAGGTTTGCTCAGCTCTCCTAACTCCTATCAATTGCTATATGCAAGTACTAACGATTATCATTGCAGAAACCATCGGAAGTGAGTTGCAACCTCAGAAGTGTCTGGGGTAATAGTATATTGATGCACCCTCGAAATTAATACTTTTATTAGCTGTCTCGGAGCTCCTTGAGCTCGATACCACATCTAGCGGTGGCAATGGCTGCTCCATGACCATATCGGACTGCGCGGCCATTCTCACAGATGCTCTCCTCGGTGATAGCATCTGCGTGAATGGTACATGTCTCACAATAACCACACTTTCGGATGACCTTACCTCCTTCAAACTCGGTATCGCACCGGAAACACTCCGCCGCACAAATCTAGGTCAACTGAAGGTCGGTTCATATGTAAATCTTGAACGGGCAATGTCAACTTCTTCAAAACTCGCGCAACAGGAAGAGGTTACTGCGTCAGGTGTGAAGGCATTGCCAGGGAACTCCCGATTTGGGGGCCATATGGTACAAGGTCACGTCGACTCTACTGCTACGATTACCAAAAAGGTTCCGGATGGAAATGCGGTCAGCTTCACTTTTAAATTGGCGGATGACCATAAAGACTTGATGAAGTATATTGTGGAAAAGGGATTCATCACAGTTGATGGAGCGAGTTTGACGGTCACACACGCCAATGATACCACAGCGGAGTTTGGGGTCATGCTGATCGCTTACACACAAGAAAAGGTGGTAACGGCCCAGAAGGAAGTAGGCGATCTTGTTAATGTTGAAGTCGACCAGGTCGGCAAGTACGTTGAGGTAAGATCCCCCAGACATACTTTTTCGCAATATCACTACCTCTAACAATCTTTACCAACTTGTAGAAGAGCGTCTTGGCTTTTATAGGAGGAGAAGGCAGCGAGAACCAATGGCTTACAAAGTTCGTGGAAGGAGTTGTTGAAAGAAAATTAAAGTCGATTCAGTAGTTCTATCTGCCTTAGAATGCTGCACAAACCATCAGTCTAATATTAGCACTTGGTCGTAAGAAAAGTAATCTTAAGGCCAAAAGAGGAAATATAGTGATACCTTATTAAATACAACTTTTATTCAAAGACAGAATTCAGGTATCCTTTTAAATGGCCGGCTTTTTATTTCAAGCTTCTCAGTGTAGTCGCTGCTTCCGGCAACGTCTTGATGGGCTTGGAATCCTGGGTTGAGTAACGCTTACTATTCGAACTCACTCGGATCAAAGTTCGGAGGATTTGGATGCAACTGAGGAGGGGTGTCACTAAAGGGATCCTATAGGAATGGCGGAGAAGTTCAAAGATTAGTCGCTCATATATAGCAGTTGTCATGCGCCCACCAATCTCCAGCGACATTGCAATCGACGTATGGGGCCTCAGGATCTCGATCAGATAGGGGATTATCGGGGATGTTCTCTCTTCAATCTCTAGTCAGGAGGGACCATTCTTACCTCATTCGGTCTAGCCACAAGATCCGCGCTTACATCTGCTCTTGCTTGCGCCCGACGTTGTCGCGCCCCTTCGTTTTTCATTTCTTGATGCATGATTTTCTGCCCTAACTTGCTGCAGACGTCACGAACAAAGTCGCCTCCGCGTTCTAGGGCTGTAAGAAGCTCATCGCCAGATGCCATAAGATCATGGTAATTGAACGAAACGAATTGGGACACAAGGTCGCGAAGTTCGTGGGGATGAGTGATGCCAGGGGGGTAAACGCAATCAATAAGCGGGATGATGTCGGAGGCCAAGTGGTATGATAAACGTTCTGCAGCAGACATGTTGTGTGCGAGGCGGCGCAGGGAGTGCGCTTTGAGGGCCTTAATGTCGTGATAGTCGGCAAATATGTACACCTTCGCGTGTTCAACCATCTGCGGTCCGAACGCGAATGTTTTGTTGAGAGATAGGTCATTGCTCGCATCCCTAATCATGAAATATAGATCTCCAGCGTTGGTATTGACCCTCCAAGTTGGTTCATGGGGTTTAGGGAGGTAGTATCGAATAGGTATCAGCGGTCCGAATGCTTTGAGTCCATCGTCTTCATTATCCGCTGTGTTGGTGTTACTATTGCTAGTCACAGTAGCCAACTGGGTCAGTGGTCCGGTCTTTTGTTCTGGCATTGGCACGGAATAGTCTTCCATATAGAGGTATGCGATGAGTCTCTGGACAGTATCATAGTCCCATTGAGACCAATCAATGCCCGCTTCTCCTGTGCCTTCTTTGTATGTGCCCGATACCAAGGCCCTTAGAGTGGTAGAGCCCGACTCAGAGAGGACGACGCGATGCACAGTTATAACATCGCCGTCAGGCCCAGCTTTGATCGGCACCATAGCATTGCAGGCGAGGATTCTAAAGTGGAGATGTGTCAATATCTACTCTGTTCATTTCTGGAGATTGTATTCAAAACTTACCTTGAGAATTTGGGGACCTGGGAAGGTCTAAGATGATCGTTCTGAGTCTTTGGTTTGGGGTTATTGTTTGGCATTGCAGAACCTGGCCTCTAGATTTTGTTAGCTAGGTATTTCTTGAGATTACACTCATTGGAGACCAACCAAGCTGAATTGCAAAGCAAGATGAGCTCAGCTCCTTGCTTGTTTACCAATTTCAAGATAACACTAGATCGCTATCCAGAGCTCGGTCTTGGGTCTAGAGCTTGAACTAGCGTTTTGCTGGAAACAAAGAAAATAAACCAATCACAGAGTCTTGGTATTATTCCCAAGACCGCAAAGAAGATCTAAGATTGAAGTGTGAAGAAGGTAAGAGAATAGATTTATGACATACAAGCTTTTGAGAACTTAAGGTCTCGGAAGATTGATGACTTAGCAGAAAGGAAGAATAAGGGGAAGAAACTTAGAGATTGTGTCTTTATATACCATGAAGAATCAGGGCAAAATAAGAGAGTGTGCTGTCTCTACCAGAAAGAGCCATGGCCCAATAGTGTATCATACCACAGAAATTAGCATACTTAGTCAACTACAGTATTTGATCAGTCATGTAACTGTTGAGTGCTTTCGATCTCCTGGAACTCCATATGCACCGCCGAGGAGAACATTTTCGCGTGCGCGTGTCAACAACGTCGCTGAACAGATTGAGCGGCTAAGGTTTTGCGTTGTCAATGTTGCATATTTAGGTGCTTAAAATTACTGTTGCTTTGAAAGTCAAATCCTTACTTAATATCTAAATAAAACAATAAGTTCATGGCTTTGATATCGTAGTAGACCACTCTCAAATATCTCAAATTTGAATTAAAACCAATGATATCGTAGTGGTAGACAGCCGTCTCATCAGTTTTGTAAATCAGCTTGGCAATATAGAATTTCCGCGACGATTTATCGCCAATTAGAAGTTTTATATGCGCCCAAGGTCTTGTGGCCTTCTCTTCTGGAGATCAAATTCTTTCTATTGCCTCTAGGCACCTACGTCTACTCTATACTAGATTCAAAATTATAAGATCGTAAGCACAGGCTTCATAATGTAATGTCTCTTGAGAACGTTCTAATTGGTCACGACATCAGATTTAGAGCCCTTGAGAAGCCACCATCCTACTAAGACGGCAACAACTCTCAAAAGTGAGAGCTATCGTTTTTCTGGTATTATGGTAGCTTATGATGGACGAACCTCGTTCAAGGCACACTCTCATCAGAACCATCTAGGGTTACAACATCAACTAACTTACTCGTTGTTGAGAGCAAACTATCTAAAACTTACACTGACAGCGGTGACCAGAGTAGGGATATCGAAGCCATTCCAATGAACAGCTTTCCGATTACTCGTCGCAAACTCAAGCTCGGTATCCGGCGTCCCGCGTGGACACA
This sequence comes from Dactylellina leptospora, assembly GCA_036971365.1. Lineage (NCBI taxonomy): Eukaryota > Fungi > Ascomycota > Orbiliomycetes > Orbiliales > Orbiliaceae > Dactylellina > Dactylellina leptospora. Next base: position 310,318 of record JAJTUC010000005.1, read on the forward strand.
ACCAGTGAAACTTCAGCTCCTCGCATTGACAGGTTGGGTGGTGAAACCCCTCTATCTAGCCACCTTCCGCATAAACGCAATTTTCCCGAATAGCCCACCATGCATCTCAGAGGCGAAAAACAAGGTTTAGTTCTTCTTTTAAACCAGGGTCCCACTTTTTTTTGAGGGCCGGTGCGGGGCAATTCTTCTACGGCCGCGAAAATTTTTTCATGTTAGCTTTGTTTGGCTCTTCATCGGTACGTTGAGTCCGAAACTACTTAGTTTTAGTCTCTTCATTTCCCTATGTCGGCGTCCCAGAACCTAGTCGTAGAAGGGACCAGAAGGCTTTAGAAGTCTCACTTTTGCAAAAGAAGCTAACCTTAATATCTCCTAGGAAGCAGAAACATCTATCGATACTTTCTTCCATTTGATCGCATGATTTATTTCTGGAAGCGCTCAAGAGCGCCAACAAAAATTGGTACTAAGAAAGAAAAGGCCTGGTCTTCTTAGTTTTGGAATAGGACCTGGTCTGACCCTGCATGAACTCCACAACATGCCACAATATGCCTACAGAATAAATGGCTCCTGTCTTCTCATAGCAAGCAAGCTTGTTATAACCGGGCGACTAGCGCGACGTTCGCTCAGCTAAAGCAGTGAGCTCCAAGTCTTTTCAAGCAGGTTAAAGCTGCTGCGGGTTATGCAATGCTGTGGGGGAGGAAGAGCGCTCCCGAAAAAATAGTCAAACTCCCTTTATATCTTGCGCACGAACAGAAGGCTGGACGAGCAGTTAGTTGGATGGTCGCAACTGGCAAACCAGGTTGCCTGTCCAGGTGCTGTCAACTATTTTTGCCTCGCATATGCCAATGGAGACCGTACACGCGTTCGCAAATCAGATGAAGAGTTACATTCAGGGAGGCCAAACATAGGACGATGACAGAGAAGGATTGATTCCGACTGGGGAGTGCCTGAAGATACACCAGAAACAAACAGACAAGGGGAAAAACTGTTGAGCTGGTATTGCAGTAGCCATGAGTTATCGAGCTCCTGCGAAAACAGGTGTCAGCGAGAGATTAGCTCGTGGCAGGGCCGAATTAGGCGATTGCTCTCGTTTTCCCTCATTTTCGTCCCGTCGGCTGTTTTTCTGCATGGCGAAAATCTGGGGGATACATTTGACAGATGTAATCTGCATTTGATCAGGGTGGATATCGATTCCATTGAGTCTGCCATCCCAACTTTTGCCTTCACTTCTCTCACAACACGTGGGGTCCGAATATTTGCTATGGAGGAGGACTTCGGGTTTCCTTTTCGATGCGTGGGACCCCTGCAGAATAACCCTGGGACTACGAATAGCCCTTATCGATAAGCGGCAGGAGCTCAAGCGATTCTCAAAGACAATCCTGGTTAAAACGAAAAAAAAAAAAAAAAAAAAGGACACCCCGCGTTTTTAAAAAGCCGGTTGCAAATATTGCTACTCACAGAGGATGCGATTAGCAATCATGAAATAGGTGGCAGACATGCTTCAAGGCTAAAGCACGAGCCCTTTTATGCAGAATTGCATCTCAAGTTCGTCAGAAGGTCGATCACGAGACAGGCCAACCATGAAAAGAACCTTGAGCTTCTCCGCAGTCTAAAACATTTTTATGACATCGCCTCTTGGATAAAGGAATGGATCCATTGGCTCGTGTACCCAAGACGGGAAAGCAGTCTATGTTTCGGGGATCGGATAATTGAACCTTAGCTGCAGAGGAATATCGAAAGGCTAATTGTCGAGCCACCAGAGGAAACGAGAAAAACAGGTGGTGGAGGGGGCCTTTGCCGGGAGGTGGAAAATGGTATTTCCTCATAGCAAGGTCAATTCTCAAGCTCCCCCGGTAGGGGATCACCGTCATTGCATGTGGGATCTCGAACCTCTTGGTGATCGTAGCCTTTCAACTTCTTCGTCCTGTGAGGAGAATAAAATCCCTAAGAGCGGATCCTGAGACGACGAATGCCGCATCTTGCCATTGCATTGCATACTTGCTAGGTGACCCGACGTTTGCATGTTTGCCTGATTGGTTCGTCTGATGCTGGCCTTTGAAAGTTGGTCTTTTCGCAATGTCTGCCGCGTCTACCTCTCGTAAGTATATATTTCTTTTCCCTCTGTTTTCTTTTTTCTCTTTGTTCTGCGCCGTACGAGAAGGCGAGGAAATCTCCACCCTTAGCTCGCGAGCGGAACAGCGAGTATTTATTTTGGATGGGGGGACATTTATTTATTTCTCACAGATGGATCCTAAAAATATGTAGACCATCTACTGCTGCAGCTTCGTGCATTTAAACGTCGTTCTTTTATCTTGTGAAAGGCTGACCAACAGGGAAGGTCGAGCAGACGTTGGTTGCTTTGCCCAATCGATTCGTCGGATCTTTTTTGCTCCTTCGATCAAACATGATTTTTTAAGGAGACATTTGTTTGAATTTCGCGGGCAAAAAAAAAAGATGCTGCTACTCCCTTGTAGTGGTACAATCAGATTCGTGCATGCATGATAAGTAAAGGTAAGGGAGAGACGTTGGAATGTTGGCAGCGGAGGCTTACAACTCACTACGATTCGTGGTTAATCACCAGAAAGTCACGGCGAGATTATCGCAGCTCTATCTCGGAGCCAAATTATCTGACGACATGACGGATGATCAACTGGGACTGTGCTCGCTAGTGTTGCGATGGGGCCATTCCCATTTGATATCGCCGCCTGGGTTTGGTCGAGGTCTGTGGAGGCGTTATAGATAGCAAGATTTGATATAGTCTCGACTTCGACAACCGCAAGCATCAATTAATTGTCAGAGCGCGAAGCAATGTACATCGTCGACTTAGGAATATTCCGGGTCCGTCAACGACACACGACCTTGTCTGATCAGAACACCCGACATACGTGCAGATTGTCAGATGCTGCAATCGGTTGATGCGGAAGTGCATTATTCGCAAAGCACTTTGCCTCCAGACCAGACCTGACCCTGTCCTCCGTCGGTGGGAAAGTTGCTGGAGAATCCGTGAAGGGGAAGCAGGAGCGCAGGCTTGTTATGAGCATCTGGGCAACCCCTTGTTTCCTGATGATTGGTCCTTCGAATAGCGGGATGGTATCGATATACTTAACATCCCACTTCGAAGACCCTTTTGACAAGGTACTCTGCGCTGGGTGCTGGAGCTCCTGGTACTTACATCTCACTTGCGGCGGCCCAGCAAGCTTCATCAGGCTTTCCTTTTGGCGGGTCCATGAGGCATGCATGAACCGGCTAAACCTAACATCGTTAGGCTGACCCCGCTAGCACGACGAGTACCCATACAGTGAGCATCCACACACAAAAAACCGAAAAAAGCACTGATACCTGGTCCAAAAAATATTTTTTTTTGTTCTGGTGAAGAGAAAAAGAAGACGGAGAGAAGAGCGAGTTTGAAGAAGATGGTCGGATTGTCGAGTGACATCCTGCCCAACACTGACCGATGTTCAGACTTTTTGCCAGTTTGATCACTGACCCATGCAATCGGCTAAGCTATCGAGCTAAATAAAAGAAAAAAAGACAGGCTAAGAAAAGAAAAAAAAAAAAACGAGGACGATGAGAAACGGCAATCCGCTGTGAGTAACAGCCCGCAAGCTGGTTTGGAGAGGTGTGCCAGACCGTTGACTAGTTATTACTGAGCTGGCTTTTAACTCACATCGCTTCCCCAAATCTGTCGACCCTCTTCTTCCTTCCCTTTTCTTCTTTTTCCCTTCTTCTTTTTCCCTTCCTTTTGGAACTTATCGCACTCTTTCCTCTCGAAGGGACCCTACTGATCCAATTTCAATCCAGTCTACCCTCCTCCCCCCAGCAATTCAACATTGGAAATATAGTATAGATTAGCAATATGCAGGTTGTCGCAGAGCTGTAAATGCCCCTCTGGGGTAACGAGGTGAAGACTCCGTTATCTCAGCCTTCAGCTTTAGCAACATAGTACGAACGATATCGAAGAACGACGGATAATTGGACGACTTTGATCATAAATCATCGTCCTTGATTCAAAAACAAAGCGACTTTGAATACGAAATATCATTCGACACTACACCAGACAGTACAACCACCACTACGCGACCCTAGTGCTAGTGACCTTTTATACTACCTGTATCGAGGTCACATATCGCACTACTTTCGACGCCAGAAGCTCTCAGCCTGCGCCCAAACCAATTACAACCTATTCTCCAACGATATTGAGCGGGGCAGCTATCTGTTTATCCGAAAGGAACCAGTTCTGTCCCCTACTCAATCTCGTTGTCGCATTCGAGAGAGAGAAGACGAGAGATTGCATGATAGCATCCACTGTCCTCCAAATCACCCCTCCAAAAGCTTCGAATCTACCCAGACGAAAATTCTTTCACTCGGCTACGTGACCCGTACTCAGACACCAAAACTCTGTCTATCAACCTTTCCCCTTTGCCGGCCAAATCTTTGTCTCGACAGAATTTTCGGTGCCTTCTTGGCATTTTTGTCGCAAACAGAAGATTTTGTTCCACAGAAAACCTTAACCTCACCCACAACACATTTCCTCAAACCCCCTTGATAGCCTATCGTGAAGGTCTCGTTGCATAGACGGGCATAGAATCACTTCAAGGAAATAAATATACACAGTCCCACAGACTCGTGAATAGTAAGAGTGAATTGCTCTACTCGTTGTTGTTTCTATTTTTTTGCACCAATATCCATACATTTCTTGGCGTTTTACACCGTGAACCTGGGGGAGATTCAGACTAAAAAAGTTATTGAAATTTTCGGATTAAAAGTTTTTCTCGACATATACACATCGATACTTACCCCCTCTTTGAGATATTTTCATATTTGACTTATCTCTTACTCCTTTAACACCACTGCCGACTCGCCGAGTAGTGACTGGCATATACAATTCTTGAGGTATGCGAGCATCCCAAGAATTGCTCGATATGCTGCTACTCGATACTGACATGGAGACGGCAGACTATTCTCTTCATTGACCCTTCATTCCCCTGTGAAAGTTGCAGGATAGCTTGATAAACCACCATCCGTCATTGAAATTTTGCCCAGTTGGCACTCTTAAAACCGTTGGGAACACAGAAGTATTCGTCTTGATCTCGGTTCATATCATCATACGCAATGGCAAGGCACAATAGAATGAGGATGGAGTGGACGTTGGCCTCCTGCCGCACTCCGAGAAGCACACGCAAAGACGTTGAAGAGATATTTCACAAACCTAGCTCGGGCTCTAACAGAGTCTCGAAGCCGAAATCGAAGAAGAACGGCAAGCCTTTGAAGAAATCTGAGATCAAAGGCTCCTGGGACCACACCGGAGACGACTCGAGCCAGATAGCCGAGGGAGAAGGTAACGACAGCGAAGATGGCTCCGATGATTCGACCGACAAACCTTATGTGAAAGGCCCCGCACTGACATCGAGAGGTCATCTTAAAGGCAGAAAACAATCAAAGAAAATCCGCAATAAGAAGACAGGCAGCGCGGGGCCAATCAGCGCGATGCAGGCGTTCTCTCGCCAAAAAGCATCTTTGAACCGACTTCGTGACCAGACTCCCGACGATACTCCCACCAAGAAGCGCAATGGTGCACCGGTCTATGCGTTCGATAGCGATAGTGATTGTTCGTCTCTCACTATGGATCTTGATATCGACGACGATGATAGCGCACTAAACGAATACAATATCATGATCTCCGATACAGAAGAGAGCGATGTGGAAGGCGACGACGGTGACATGTCTGACATTGATGAGATTGATGATGATGATATGGACGAGCTTGACGATGACGACCAGAGCATCATCGACGAAGAAACCGAATTTATAATTGGCGTACCCGCTCCTTCCGATGATGGTTTCCTCGATGTTCCCAGCACAGAGGTTCCCAACTCTCCTTCTGCGCTCTCCGAAGACAGCGACGACGATAATGATGACATATACATGGATATGGATGATCCAGTTGTTCAAAAGATTATGAACCACTCTTACACCATCTGCGACGACGGTAATGAAAACTCGGACGACATGCTCGAACCCTACTATTCTGACGAGGCATCCGACGACTCCGACTATGACAGTGATGCCACAATTTATGATGGTAAGCTCTAAGTAACCGTCCATTCGTTAGCATGAATTGTCTCTGACATCTATCAAAGTACCATCTCTCCCCTCGAGATCTCCAACTCCAACACCCGTTCCCGAATCGATCAATGACAAAACCCCAACAAAATCTGTCAAGAAGAGCCCACCGAAGACCGGTTTCTTCAAACCAAACCCCGACCGCCTGATTTGTCTTGTTGAAAATATCAATGGCTTTCATAGGGTTCTCACCATGACTGTTGAGGACTACTACAGAAAGTCGGACAGCAGCAATGTTTCTGTCACCACCCCTGGTCCCAAAGCAAGCGAAGAACTTTTCGCCTATCTTCCCTCGCAAAGCCATTACAGCACATCCATCCCGAGCGAAGACTGGGACTCGTCTTCCTCATTCAATAAGAATTGGATCCTTGGTTCTGAGTGGGATGATGCCGACGTCTTCGATACTAATATCGGACCCCAGTGGACGGATTATATCGTGGAAAATCTCGATAACCCCACCGACGACTTGCTCTCCAGCAGCATTGACACAATATCTGTCATAGATGAAGAGCGAAGAGGATCTGAATCTTCTCCTATTCGCGCATTCTCTGTCCCAGTCACCGCTTTCCGAGCCAATCAGAATAACGCATTGTCTCGAAGCAACAGCATCGTGAGCGGAATCCACGCCTCCGGCATCAAAAAGAACGCGCCAAGGAAAGACTCCTCCCTCACACCATCCCAGCGCCGCAAATCCGATGCCACCCAACCCGGGCGCATAAAGACTCAAACACCTCCAATTTCCTTCCCTGTTCCTTTGGAACCACTCTTTGCGGATGCTCCGATGAGCGTCAATCCAGCAGCTGTATAAGCATTTGCTTGATCCTAACTCTCTAAAATTTCTTTATTCTCTTATCGCATTTCCAATTCTCAAACGACAACTTATACCCTCTCGCACGGACCTACAATATCCTCATACCCAATCCGAAGCCTGGTCAGCTTGCAGCCCTTTTTTCGCCATAAATGCTTGCAATCTAGTTTTTTTTTTTTCCTTGAAGATATCCCTATTTGAACTTTCGGCCATTGGTGTTTCTATCGGTTTTCTTTACACTCAAGAAAAAGTATTCCCTTTTCAAAATTTCACGAAAAGTTGAAACTTACGATTCTCATTTTTTATGCCATCGTTGTTGGTGGACTTCAACATTTAACGATTTTTTCGACAAGGAAATTTTGCATTATTTTTAACCTAAATTTCTTCTGTACATCTATCTTTTGGTTTTCCTTATGTTTTGGGATCTACAAAAAACCGGAGGGGATCTTGCTTTTCTCGAATTTTCGATTTCTCATCGATAGCTGGTGTTTCTTCGTTTTCTAAACTTCGGAGTTGTCAATTTTCAATTTTCTTGAATTCAGTTTTCTCCAAGTTTTTCTGATCTGAATATTGCTTTCCTTCCGTCTCTTTTCTTAGGAAAGGTAGTGGTTTTTCGAATACATCTTACTGGAATTCCCGCGATTACACATTTGAACTTTGTTTTTCTTTTGATATCCTGAGTGTTAGTAACCTCGAATCGTCTATAGCAAAAAGAATATAAAACTTATAAAATACTTTATGTGTCCAAGTTCTCGACACCACGCCGTTGCTCAAGATGAAATCATTCGCTGGATGCCCACATTCGTCTAGTATACTAGACGTCGACACTATCGAGATATGGCTATGAGGTTGACATATCCAAGTGCGTAAGTGAGCATTATGGAAGCTTGGCGAAAAATTGCAACGTGACCCAACGCAAATACCAAGATACCCACGGCTCATGAGCCTATGAGCGAAACAATAATCATCAGCATTTCGCCGAACCCTCATGTTCCGTGCATCGCGCGATTGGCTTGAGAGACGAAGCCGGACATCAAACGAACATTCACCGTTACCTATCATATTGTAAGATACTTAATACAATTCAAGTTCATCTTAAAGCTTCAAGCGTTAGCATTAAGCTGTGGCAACGTTGTTTTAATCAATTGTCATGAATTACAGCGCTAGAAAGTTGAGGTGAGGATTAGGCGTATAGCAGTCTGGTAAATATTTCAGCAGTCACACGTTAGAGCTAGAACTTAGGTATCAACAGCAACCCTCACATTTTCTACTTCTCTACTTATCCCTCATCTTCATCGGTAACCCACCTCGCTTCCACCTATCACATAGACAGGCATATAACCTCCCAATTCCACAATTCCACAATACCCGTCATATCTTTCAAGCTATTGTCATTAACATAGGAAACATGCCACCAATCCGACATAAACCGAACACCCAATCGCGTAGCTTCTCATTTACGAAGAAGCAGCCGAAAGGCATACGCAGAAACGCAAACTACCGAGCAAAGCCATATGGCGCACGCCCGGCAGATAAATACGAGCATTTGTCGAGCGCAGGTAACGGGGGTATATTTTCAACAAAATATACATTGGCTGTGAGGGGACCAGGGTCTCCCGAGCCTACCAGAGCCCCTGGAAGCATAACGGAACACCAGTGCCCAACCATACTGGTATCTCCGCCCCTTCCGACAGATTCACTGTTGGATGTGCGCATGCGAGATACCAGCACTGGGTGAGGCCGTGCAACTACCGGAGATCGGGGAATTATAGGGCTGTCGGGCCTCGGTACAGCCCTGACCGATCCCTCCCTCGATTTTCCTATCGTAGGTACGAAGGATTTGAAAAGGCCGAAAGAACTCGACCATTTAGACCATGGGTAAGTGCTATATTCGTTTCGTTGTTTTATATTCTTAGTTCTTACGAGGGGTCTTTCTTCACAGTATCTGGTTTTGTTGTCGTGCATGAGGTTAAGGGGGTGGATGGGGTATCAATACGCGTAGATAGGATGGAGGAATTCTTATTATGCATCCCGACATTGCGATCTTTTCCGTGTACTTCAAAGTTTGCCTTGATGGTGATGGGGCAGATGCAGACCGAAATTAAGTACGGAACTACACAATCATATATGCTTTAATTACTTAATTCAATTTTTCTTCTTTCTTTCCTTTATCCAAAAGGAGTAGGGCTGATGCAATTTTAGACAATACATATTGAACTAAGTGGTTACTTCCTTCATTAAGCATAATATTGTACGGTTGTCCGATTCTATATGGTATGAATATTATTTGTTTAATCGTAACATGAATGTAAAACTCCTTTTGCTATGCCAAAAAGCAGATATAAGTTTGGAAAATTATGTCTATATACTCAAAGCTCATATAATGATAGCCCAGGTAACTCCGTGAGAAAATGCAAAACCCATAAAATGCTCCTTCAATGCAATACTGATTATTTAGATCTACTGTTTCTTATCCATCTCGAATAAAACACTTAATCTGCAGAATCCAATTTTGTAGAGGCCATATACCAGATAGTCCTTTACATTTTTCTTCTGCGCCTTGTTGTCAGCTACCTCTTTAATCGCTTCGGTAACCCAGGCTTCGACTCTCATGACCACACCAATAGCAAGAAGAAATGCGATGGCAGCGTATCGTTGAAGGAATTCGGTCTGCATCTGCCCCATTACCATCAAGGCGGATCCGTATACAGCGGCAGTATACGTTTGCGCAAATGTGATAGTATTTTGCTTCGGAGTGTCGTTTTCCGAGACCTCTGTATCCGAAAAGCCGGAAGACGTCGTGAAAAGGAAACATATCAATCGGGTATATGCGAAGGCGTGGATAATCACCACGCTGTCGTGATGGAGAGTCTGAGAATTGAAGATGTAGGCCATAAGAATGAAAGCCATTCGGAATATTGCGCCGGCTTGGTAGACTGGGCGAACGAGGGTTGGATTTCCTCGACTTAGCTTGCGGACCAGCAGCATGTTCGTCGCGCATTGAATCGAGCAAAGAATAACGGCAGATAATGGGACCGAAGTTGAAGGTGATACGGGCAGATAGAATTGGGTCAATTCTGAGAGACCAGATAATGCGTGGATAATGATTGCTATAGAAGATATATGTTAGATATTTTGGTTCCGAATAAACTAGGATTACTCCAATAAGAAGACATACTATCTCTGCTACCCTTTCTGTAGCTTCTAAAATTACGGCTTCCATAGCTGACCAGTATGAAGACGTAGAGAAGGGACATGAGTGTCGGCCCAGTTTTCAGTGTCGCAGATTTGAGCACAGCTGGGGCGGTCTCAAAAAATGGACGTGGAATACCCGTTTCCTGGGCCGCCAAGAATTGTTTCAATTGAGATGGTAGTATTGTTTCCATTTCTTCTATATCGGAAGTAATATTGGATATTTAATAATCGAGATAATGCAAAAGAATAATAATATATGAAGCAAATGATGGCATCTGTTGATATATTGTTGATTCATCAGGCTCTTCTAGACGCTTTCTATATATACAAGAGCACGATTTAGCTTAGAGCGTTACCTCATAGGGCTGGAGCTGGAAGATAATGATGAAGCGTGGATCTCAGGAGCTCTGTCTAGAAAATCTCGTACGATCTCGTTGCGGAAGTTATTTTTGATATTCCGATATCCCGGAAATCTTGCAGCTGCAGCAAATTACCCGCGATTGTTACTGCACTCTCGAGCCTCAGGGCCATGCATGACCTGATCTAGTACCAGCAAATAGACTACTATGAGCTCGCAGAATGAATCCCAAAAGAGACTACAGAGATACCCCCCCCGGCTATAGCTATCTACGGACGGTATACTGCGATCATGTTATCATCGGTCGGATTGCAAGACTGCTAAAATCTAATTGGATGGCCATCTGGAACTAATCTCTACCAGCCTAAGATTGAGCCTTTGATGGGCTAGTCGTGCCTAAAGGCTTGTCGTTCAGTCCGGAGAAATGCGCATTGAAATTACCCTCGTGGCTTTGCCCTGCAAAACCTCGCACAGTAACCTCATATCCAAAAGGCGACGAATTTTTCTCTTAGCCCAGTCAAAAGATATATTTTTGGGTACGCATGGGTGCATGAACCAATGGAATGGTGAGATGGCGCCTGTGGCGGCTGCAGGCAGCTACATTCGGCAATATATTCCACCCGAATGGAACACTTAAGTACACTTCTATCTCTTCGCAATCAGAGCTTCAAGGCCAGCAAATCCGGCTGTGTCGCTTGCGGCTCATTGAAAGCTGCACATTTTCGTCATAGTTTTACATGGGCAGATACGAAAGGATAGAGACTCAGGTGGTCGAGAACAACTGATTCCGACGAATTGTGATTGGATAAACGTTAAACAGTTGTTCCCATCTTCTCAGGAACGCATTTCCACTAACCGTTTATTGGGAGGTTTGCTCTCGTTTTACGCTTAAATTCGGCACTGTATGTAAGTAGCAGAGGACCACTCGTTAATAAATTACTTTAATTTACATCTATTGTTAGATACAATATTCAACTCCAACCCGAGATAAATGCCTGGGTATGCTTATTCGCAAACTTTCGAAAAATGCAAAGAAATCAACATTTAGCTGAGCCCAGCCTTCGCGGCATAGCTGTTATAGTTGTCGAGAGGAGCAACATCCTTAATCTTTTCCCAAATAGCATCGATGGCCTTGACAGCCTCGTCACTAATTGGACCCTTGTTCAACCATCCGACCGTTTCCTTGAGTCTTGGGTCAGTATAGGCTCCCAAGATCAAAGCATCCCCATGTTCAGCGCTCAAGGCGCTATGGAAGCGAGCCCATCTATATCCTAGTTCAGCCAAGGGGATTCCTTCCTTCTCTGCAACCGCGGCCCATTCGTCAAGAGCGATTCTCAATGGCTCGGTATCGTACATGGTACGATAAATATTACCGAGTGGAGTTCCACTCTGCCATCTCTCGCCTGCGGTTTCGAGCTGCTTCCTGGTTTTCGCTAGCAATCCGCCAGCGATTGGAGAATAGGCATAGAAGGAGATGCCGAGTTTCCGGAGAACTGGGAATGTAGTGGTCTCCTGGAGGCGAGCGAAAGGATTGTAGTTTCCTTGGAAAACTGTTGGCTTGACCCAACCGTTCTTGGTCGTGATGTCGTAGACCCTTTGTACGTCTTCCGGCAGATAGTTGGACAAGCCGAATCGTTTGAAAGCTCCGGCTTCGTAAAGTTCTTGGATAGCACCAAGTTGTACTTCAAGATCAACCGACGGATCTGGTGCGTGAAGATAATAAATATCAAGCTAAATTCGTTGGATCCGCAGTAATTAGTATCTTCGGATGCAGGTAGGTCCAGAAGTCAACTTACAGGTCCTAAAGTCTCTCTTGCAAATTTTCCATGCTTGATAATGTTTTCCTTTGAGGTGCCGCCTGGGGCAAAACCTGCTCCGAACTTTGTAGAAATAATAAAGTTCTTGGACTCAACATTTGCTTGTCCGAGAGTCTTTTCAGTCAAACCACCACCATAGATTTGGGCAGTATCGAGTTCTTCAACCCCGAGTTCCTTGATAAGATCAAGGGTCTTGACGACATGGTCAACTCCGCCAGTTTCTGGATCTGGGGTAAACATGGCAGCGCCATAGACGAGTTTGACTGGATTCGACATTGTGATCGGTAGTAGCTCTCGTAGATACCGTTACTGTTCTAGTGGTATTATATAGTACAATCGGGAAGAACTCCTCAAGGAAGTATTAAAAAGTTGCAAGTAATGGGTGCTTGTTGGTTATACAGATATCAGAAAAGAATTTGAATTGAAGAATCCGATTGACCCTCTATATATAGTTTTCTTCATCGCGGATCGTGTATGAACTGTTGAAGTTAACAGTTCTTACTAATAGAAATGTTATTAAGCCGCAATGGTACCGCAATGTGGTTACCCCTCAGTAGATGGCGGAATGCAGCGCGCCGGTGTCCTCATGAGCTTAGTAATTAAAGCCCTATATGGCGCGTTGAAGAGTGATACCTAAAGCGGGTGCCAGTCCACAGCCAATCATATTGCGCGGAGCCCAAAATTCCCGAACCCGAGGCCGGCCGAGAGAGAAATATTGCTCGCTAATACAGTTTCAGAATGTCGACACAACGTGGCTGTAAGAGACCTCGGTCCCAAATTGTTTCGTACGCTGCCCAAAGCTTACCCGAATGAATGCATAACTCCGGGCTGCAATAGAATTCTATGGAGTTAACTAAGTCTTGGCGGATTGCGAAGTGCGAAATATTATTAATACAACGTCTCCGGAATCAGGCTTTCGCGACTATTTGCACCCAATTCGCCTGCTTAGCTGTGGAGAAAGCCCATGCGTCCAATGCGCCTAACCGCTATTCGGTACTTTCGGAAGGCATTTTGAGACCGAGGCGCAAAGTCCATGCTGAGAAAAATTGCCCGTGAAAATACTCCACCGGGCCATCTTAATCATCCATATATTCTTTAGTGACCTTAGTGCATGTATAGTGAGACCCATATCCTGTCCAATTGCTTCTTCAAAATTGTCAGCAAGGTACAGCTTCACTGACCACCCCCTTCCATGTCCTACGCCGAGTGCCCAATGCCTTCCGAGAACCGTATCCGACATACATTGTAATTCTGGAATAAGCCGAAACAATACGATGCGGACGATACCCTCGATTGCGATACAATACCTGGATTTCACAATACTCATGTCATTGGGGCCACCTCAACAGAGTTCCAACTCTACCTACCAAGCCACGACAGGATGAGAATATCTAGATAATCACCAAATTCGCCCTTGATATATACTCTTTTACAATTTATTCGATTGCGCATCTCAAAATCAACACTATGCTTCACAACCAAAACAAGCGCTAGATAGAACATTGCTAAACAGGTAAAATGGCAGGTATTGACCGGAATTAGTATTCTATTGGTATTGAGGCGGGGGAGGAGGAGGCGGAGGAGGAGGCACCGGGGGCGAGTGTATCGCAAAAGTAGGAACCGCTATAGTGGGAGGCATAGGGAGGATGCTCGCTGGATTTGCCGGACCCGCTGGACCAAGCTGCCACATCGGCTGATCTGGGATCATTCGCTCGGCCTGTCGTTTCTTTCTCATCAAATAAATAATACACGCAGTCAAGCCAACTATCACTGCGCCAAGAGAAGCTCCAACCGTAGCTCCCATTACTTGTGGACTGGTCTTTGTCGATGAGGATTGCGATAAGCTCGTCTGGTTTGGCGGAATATTCGTACCAGATGTTGTCGAGCTTCTTGGGTACGCGGTCAAGGTAGTCGGAGTTACATAGACAGTCGACACCTCAACAATCGTTCGGACAAAAGTTGTCGCTCGGACGGTAACATCGTAGACCGTGCTTATCTGAGTGGAAATGATAGTCCGGGTTGTAGGACTGGGAACGCCAATTATCGTCTTGATCGAATTGCCGCCTGCATTTTGATGACCCCATGAGCAAGATTTCTAAGCAAAGGTAGTTCAGGGATCAAAGACGTGCTTACCGATCAAACTAAATACATCATCTCTACTCCCACAATCCTCACCGCTGTTATCCCCTTCTGGATAATAGCAATAGTATTCGTCAACATTGTCGATACAGGGAATCAGTGGCCCCCATGAACTCGAAAGATTGCCATCGACGCATTGATATATACAGGCTAAATCTTCCCAGCTCTGGTCCGTACACGTTCCCCTCGCATAGGTATCCTTCCAACTACCTTCGACATATGTTCCGCTATGACATATGTTATTTCCTAGACACCCTACGCCCGGTCCGCAGCACATACTCTCTCCATCAGGATTACAAGGAACGTCTGCGGATGTCGTGCCATTGGGGAAATAGCAATCCGCAGTCACCTTTGTTATCAAAAATATAAAGAAAATGGCGATTTTCGGGCTAAGTTGACCTGACTTTGGGAGGAGTTGGCGACATCCCATTTCGACGCCTGGGGCCTGGCCGACCAAGAAAAGCTTATCTCATGGCAAACGAACAAGTTTTACATCCCCGAGTTCGCTACTGGCACGAATGCTTGTTTATAAGGAACCTTTCCCCGCAAGGCTGGACTCATTGGCGAATTTGCCAGCAGATATCGGGGCGAATGGACCCATCCTTTTCGCATTTCCAGCGAGGGAGTACGTATGACATGCTCGACTGATTGGTGGTTTATCCTGTTGAGCCGCCTCGCTCATGCATCGAGAATGTCAAATTGAGGCTCCCAGCCGTGTGTCCATTGATCAAGATTCCAGCAGCGGGGGTGTCCCTGTGTCCTCTGCGGAGAAAATGGCAAGCCTAGCGACAATCGGAGGCTCAGAGAATACTTCGGTGAGACGGGAGGACAAACTAAGCAGACAAGATGGTATTCTTAGTTTCGGTGTGCATGCAAGATGAGTGGCTCTGTCGGCATTGGCTCCACCTTGGTTTTCGGTGAGGAGAAGCAGATAACGATGGAATTCGACGCTGAAATCGCAGCAAAACAGCGGCATCGGAGGTCGTTCTACCTGATACCTCGTAGCATTAGCCAGACCCTTCACGTATTTTTTTAACTAACGTACCCGTGAGCCTCGAAATGAAGAAATGGGATCTTGATCCTCGACTCCGCATGTGTTGTAGAATTCTCTGTCAGGGCAGCTGCGCAACTTCGGGGACTTCCGACGGCGCGGCGAGTTCGAAGAAGCGCAAACATTGCCTCCCAGAATTGATATAAAGAAAAGATAGTCTCGTCTTCCTCCTTTCACCAGACGCTTCTCGATCGAAGAATTAGATCTTTCTGAAATACTCCTCGCACCAGGTGGATATCAGCCGCATGCGCGCAGTTTATATCCGCTCACATAAGCCTCCACATTAATGACCTCGAATACCACGGCAACTTCTCGCCTGCAGAATCTAGCTTCTCATCTTCCCACAGCCCCAAAGCCCAAGATGCCACCAATTACCTGTCACGTCCTTGACACAGCTTCCGGCGCTCCAGCTTCCTCTGTTCCAGTTACGTTATCCCTTCTCGCGCCCTCTGTCGCCGCTCTCGCGAGCTCGCCCGAAGCACAATCTATCGCTACGGCGACCACGAACTCCGATGGTCGCATAGCAGCCTGGTCATCGGACTTCAAAATCGAGAACGGCCAGGTTTATAAATTACGATTTGAAACGTGGGATTACTTCAAAGGAAATACGTTTTTCCCTTACGTGGAGGTCACGTTTGTCGTCAACATGGAGAAGGACGGACGAGATCATTACCACGTACCAGTTCTGCTCGCGCCGTGGAGCTACAGCACATATCGTGGGAGCTAAGGAGAAGACCGAAATCTGCCAATCTGTGATATTTTTGCATATGGGAATTGTATTCCAAAAGCAGCGGTGGTCATATTCCGATCGCTTGGAGAACCGCGGAGCTCAAACCTGCGTGCATCGCCGAATTTAGCCACCTCCAGTTTGTATATTAATATGGCTAGGGGCCTTTGTGTACCCTCATCATTACCGTTGTCCCTTGCCAAATGCCTTTGAATGTACCTTTGGATATAGTTACATATTATAGCGCATCATCTTATAGCGTGGCCGAGCCGGTCGAATCAGTAAACTCAAACATATCGCCAGTCTTCAGCTCGTCGCTTAGAAGAATAAGCCGCTTAGAAGACCCAAGCCACTGACCTCATGCCGCTAGCTACCTCGCATCCTACCATGATGATACCCACTTCGCTTCGTCACAGTGACCAGTAATTCGGTATGTGTTGTTGGAGGTCAAAATGCAACAGCGCAACAAATCTGCCCGCGGAGACCGTCCAATTTCATGGGTTACCAGTGTCGCCGACCAAAACAATCTAACTGATTATTTCTGCCTTCTCGGACTAAGATTGGTTAGAACACGAAGCCGTAGTTTTTACATAAATAACTCACCATTCCTGTGATGTGTAATACCACGAGCAGCCAATGCATCTTAGGATAGATCTTGATGTACCCTCTAACATCCGTCCATGTATTAGATTGAGGCAAATATTGAAATACTTTGAGAATATCGTGTAATTTAGCGAGATACCTTCGCCTTCCTAAACGTTTGCTCGCAAGGGTTCGTCAATCGTCTATACGGAAGAAGCCGTTGCATATAATCATAACTTCCAAGTTTCGAATCTGTATTCCTATTGTCTGCAAGCCAAGAAATTTGTGAGAAGAAGGAGCGGCGTCACGGAGCAGAAATGTGACCGCAGGAAATTTTGAGGTATATGAAGAAGTATATAGACAAGGAGACTGAGAGCAAGTCTTCCTGTACTATACGGGAAGGGAAATGATCTACGCACACGCTGCTAAGGAGAAGGCGGCTGGATAACAGTACATATATGCCATTGAAATCGTTCATTTCATCACCCGAGCTGAGACACGTGAGTTGACTGAGACCTGCAGTGAACCAATTGTTTCGATTGTAATTCATGATTATTTGACAAAGGAGCATTCACGTATCCCGAGATATGATAAGGGGATTGACGGTTGATGTCTGCCTTCCCGTATGCGAGCCAAGAGTTTCTACATCCGCAAGAAGTTGAGAACATACCATGCAGGGCCTGGTTGCGGCAACTTTTGAGCTCGCTGTAAGGGTTTTCCTGCAAGTGGGGCCCGTATAGCCCGACGGGTTTCGTCAAAAACTTCACCATTTGTTATCTCAGCGAGGGAAGATCTCCAGCCTTGCCCGTTGATGAGGAAGGAATAAGCACGTTCGCTAGAAGACCCCCATGATATTGTTTCAAAGGATCCAGTGGGACCGGTTCTGCTAGGCTATCTTCTGATTGGGCTTGGGAAATATCGGGGATGGACCTCGAAGCGCCAAGACGGGGTTGAGATGCAGGTAAGGTCTTAATGCGAGCCCCATATACCAGGTCATAGCTAGGATGCAAACTTTTTTCTCAATCGATGTCACTCTTGGGGAAGGTAAAGGTCATCTCCGAGATCTGTCAAAGTTACACAAGAAGATGATTACGGGACGACGCTCGTGCTTGAGATACTTGGCCCGTCGTGACGTGCGGCATGTGGCTTGAAACGAAGTGATAAATCAAGATTTTCATCTCCAAACCCGCATTAGCAGTTAGTGTACGTAATCCTGGGTACCGGTTACAAGACTAGGATAATATACATTGCATAATGTACGAAGTTATCTATCCTTACATTAAGGAGGTAACTTCGAAGCAAAAGCCCGAGGCAAAGCCGTTTATCTTTAGTAATATTGAAAAGAAAATACGGAGAATTTTTTTTTACCCTTTTGTCACACCTTCGAAATTATTCGAATCTTCATGCGTCGACAAATTAGTCGGAGGGTAGACGGGGTATTTGCGTAGTTGGACCGAAGATAATCATTTCTCCTTTTCGATTGTCCTCCGACTCCGCGATTGAAGAGATACCAATGCGCAGCAGTCTGCACGGAGCACCACTCTCAGCCTATGGACGCATATGCACCCGAAAGCGCCTTCTTGTTAATCTACCCTTGCGTGCTAACCGATCCCGTTAGTCATCTCAGCGGAGAGGCCGACGCCATTCAGCGGATTGTTCCACGGTTGGGGTACACCGGCGCCACTAACACCTGCTTAATCTGCAATCACATTACGACTTTTGCTTCTCTACAGCCCCTCGAGGAGAAAAAAGAAAGAACATGAGAAAGAAATTATCTATCTACTCATCATGTGGGGGCCAACGTGACTTGTCTTTGATCTTAACATGCTAACAATCGAGACCCACTAGTGAATGTGCCACCGCTTGCTGCCATATCTGCAGGAACATTCCGACGTCTCATTGATGTATGAAATACTTGGTGAGTCAAAAGCTGCGGCACAAACGCCAAGGGTTATTTATTGTTTTTTTATTTTTTTGGAAGAAATATAAAGCATACGAAGTCTTTGGCGTACACGCATTCATTGGATAACGTGCTGCGCTTGGCACGGCTATCTATCACGACAATATGCAGAAAGAAAACAGCAAGGTTGGATGAATTTTGTGACGGCCTGCGTGTGCGCGGGCTGTGGTAAAGTTACCAAACCACGGCGGTTTAAAGTGGAACCAAGTCACCAATTAAGCGAAGGACCAAAAGCTCAGCGGCTTCCCCGCAAGGTAAAAAATAGAGAAAATCGGTGCACAGATATCCGACTTGCGAGTCGATGCGTTCGAATATTCTACCCATACGCCATACATCTATGCATTAACATGTAAATTAACTCGCCGTACATACATATAGTACTTCACCGTCGAGATTAAAAAATTTTCCTTCTTCCTCGTCATGTTCCGAGGAAAACATGCAACTGCTATAACAAGCCACTGATATGGAATAAGCATGGACAAAAATTCCTATTTCTGCCAGGCTGCATCGTTCGAGCTTGTTCGAAGGCTGCCAAAGGCGAAAAAAAAAAAAGAGCCTAGCGATCTGGTAATCTTGAGCGGTTTGGCCCAATGCCCCCAGCTCACCGTTGGATCGGGGTGACTTTGATAGTTCTCTAAGCGAAGGGGGGCCGGTGATTGAAACAAAATGCCCCCCTCCACCCTTGCAAAAGAAGGGGGGAACCACAGGATCAGGACCGGGGCAACTTTTGAACATCGCGATAATCGGACCGTCTCCACTGCGACAGGCAAGGGAGATACGCACCTTCCACGACCTGTATTCATGGAAGCGTCTGAGTGGAGAAAACAAACGGGTCACGTCGCACCGTTTCTTGGGAGTTCGCCGCGTCGTCTTTCCCTGCGCCTCTATTTAATTGAATGCATGGTTCGTAGGCTTGGGGGTGTGTGTCCTTTCTGCGGCCATGTGTCAATCGAGCCCACGATAAAATTCCACGGAGAGGTCAGACCACACCCTATGCCTATATTAGCCCGCTAAAGTCGAAGGCCCCAAAGCTGTTCTTTTTTTTTTTATTGTGGAAAGGTTGAAAAGCCAAAAGTGCGCTTGAGTAACCTCGCAAGACGGATCCGTATCCAGAACGTTACTCCTCGTTTATACCGTCCCCATCTGCACCGTGACAATTTGAGCTCTCTTTCCCAAAAGCCAACAGCTTCGCATCGCAACCATGGTTGGAGTTGCAGGCCGCAGTAAAGGTTGCAAGACCTGTCGCGACCGAAAAATAAAATGCGGTAGGTTCACGTTTTTTAATACCCCGTTTTTTTGCTCACCCCGCTGCTCCTTTTCCCCTCAGCTCAGTCCCTTTTGTTCAGTATTCCAGACAGATGGTCGCGGGATACTTCCGTTTTGGGCTATATTCCACGAGCTATAGCCAGTGATTCGGCTACTCCCAGCGAACACGATTGCGAGAAATGCCATCTCGAACGCTGAAGACACGAGAATTCGACAATTGTCATCTCGCAGATGTTTATTAATATTCCCAGACGGCAAGACAATGCGGCATTTTGGAAGGGATGTGATGCTGACATTTTAAAATATCAGACGAAACTCGCCCGGGCTGCATAAGATGCCAGAAAATTGGGAAGCAGTGTCCTGGGTACAATCGGGAACTGTGCTTTATACCTGCATACCCGCAGAAGTTAGATCTGACATGGACGGAGAAACCGACGACGACGATGGAGAGTAGCCGTCTCCAAGTCGTGCTCTCTAACGGCGTGACCAAGAAGTCCAAAACACCAAAATCTCGCCCGCGAGATGGTGCTAAAACTGTAAGTACCCCAATCAACCATTATCAAACAGGCCTATATCTATCAGACCGCTCCGATAAAGGGTTTCATCAGTGAGAACAGCTTCTGACTTCCTGTTACTTTCGCAGGAAACTTACCCCCCTGCTATCGTCCCAAATGTAACACAAAACACACCTCTGAACTTCTCGATCCCCTTTGACAAGTCCGAGGTTTACGTCAAAGTGTACGTGCAAGACTTCGTCCATGTCTCCGCTCCCTACCGATCCGTCTTCAAAACGGCAATGGTACCTTATAGGTTCGGGCACCTATATGCAACACACTTCCGAACCGGAGATACACCCGAGACCCGAAAGGAGCTCGAAGACGCCTTTGCAGCTTGTGCTACGACATACTTCGCTCTGAAAGAGAAAGACGTAAATTCGAAGATACAAGGGCACATTTTATATCTCAAGTTACTAAGACAGCTGAAAAGTTACGTTAAAAACGGACTAGCGAACTCTGATCCTGCCGTGTTTTTATACACTTGCATGATGGCGGCTCACTACGAGGTAAGTCTTGATGCAAAGTGAGGATAATATTTATTCCAAAACTCCTACTAATCATATCTTATAGATTCTAACGTCTTCTTCGGCATATACATGGTTATATCACCTAGCTGCCCTAGGAAGATTGATATTGTCCTTGGGACCGAATGCCTTCCATGATCCGCTGGCTGGAGCTATATTGGAGGTCGTAAGACCATACATCATCTTCAACGGAATGATGGAACGAAAACGTACATTCTTAGAGCGAGATGAATGGTTAAGCATCCCGTCGCAGTATTACCCTGGTGGTGACAGTACGATTCCCCTCTCTCTCAAGAAAGTATCTTCAAAATGCAACAAATGACTAATTTATATCAATTACAGGCATGTGGAACCGTCTCTTGGACCTCACCGCACCATTCCCTCGTCTCGTGGAAGAAGGCTACTCACTCTCTGTAAACATCGACCCAACCTCCGCAGCCATTCACTTCCAAAATTGCCTAACCACAGCCAACAAACTCCTCGCCTGGCGTCAAGAATGGAACGCAACGTGGGGTCAAGAGCCGTACACTTATACGGTCCCATACTCCTCCATCCCCTTCACAACCACCATTGACGAACAGGGCCCGCTCTTTGATACATTACTCTTCTACGAAAACATCTCGGTCTGCACAACGATATACCACTACGATCAATTCATCATAATATTAGCAAATCATATGCGAAGATTCATCCCATGGTTCGAATTATACTTCGGCGAACACGATCCGTTATGCACCAAGATCCGACAAGTAGTAGCATCCCTCCAAGTCGACCTCGTATGCCGCGAAATCGCAAGAAGCATAGACTACCAAAAATCCCCGGAATTCCAAAACGGATCAACGGGACTATTCTTCGGCGCAAAAGTCGCATGGGACATCATCGATCGAAACAGCAGAGTCGGAAGATATCTCGAACGAGAGATCATAAGCTCACCGCTGATGCGACGCACAGGTGTCACCGGTGCGGACGATCTGCTGAAGCCTTGGTACGGACCCGATGCTCCGACCGCGGATGATATTATGAAGGTGCAGGCGCAGCGGTTGGCGCACGCGCATGTTACCGCGCAGATGTATGTCACCGAAGCGCAACATCAGCAGAATTTATTGGCGTTGTCGGTGTCACCGGAGATGGATTTTCTGAATTTATAAAGCGGGGGTTTGGATCTGGAGGGTGTATGATGGGGTTATGTATCAGGGGGGCTTCTTTTGTATCTTAGGCTCACTACCCTAGGAAGGAGTTTGGTTTGGATGAGAGCGGGTGTTCTACAAGAACGTTTGGAATTTAATTGCTGGGAAACTTTTAGGGTATTAATGGTGGGTCATGTTATCACGGAGAATAAGAGGAGTGCACTCCATACTGAGCTCAGTATTAACGGCTGTCATCGCTACGACATCTTTATTGTATAATACCACTCGTTACGAAGGAGTCGCATCTATCGCGAGATGTTTCTGATATAGCTGGGATCGCAAGAATACTTGTTTAATGAAGCAAGGAACAAACTCTGGAAGTTGATTTCGTTTGAACAATAAATCTATCAAGCAATATTTTATCCCTCTTTCATTGTTTTTTCTATCCTAATAATAATGTCGGTTTCTAGCAAAAGTCTAGAAACGCTAGAAGTGCTAAGGTGCCAGGAAGGTCCGAAAAGGGATGCAGAAAAGCTCAGATGCATCAACCACGAAGAAAAGGGAAAGAAAGTAGAGTGTCTTAATGTCTGGCTCTCGGAAAGCCAGGATGGGGCAATCAAGTAGTATATGAAGAAGAGGAATTATGTACTGATAAAGGCACTCCACGGATCATGATGGAGCGCTGATGAATGCTGAATCGAAGAAAATGAATGCTATATAGCAGCCAAATGCAAAGAATCGAAAACCCCAAATGCGACCTAAAAGATGTTTTGTGATCGAAGGAAAAGATGAACAGAAACCCCGACTTGTCGCCTGCACAAATGTATGAATAATGAATATGTTATAACAAACCAACCTCAAAAACTCGACGCCACCCGAGGTAATTCCAAGTGATATCGCAAAGCGTTCGACAAATGAAAGCAAAGAGAAAGACAAAGGAAATGTTATGATGAGAAACAGAAAGATAAGAAAAGAAAAGAGACGCCGTTTCGCCTTAACATTTTGTAGCCTTCAGAAGAAAAGATAAAAGCAAAAAAAGACTTAGTAATGTGGAAGAATATTAATGAATATAGACAAAAGAAATGAAGCAATATGTCATCGACCGCAGAAGGTATCAAGATGAGTAAGCATGCACCGGACAATCTTGTATTACCCGATTGCAGTTTGCGGAAAAGAAAAAGATAGCCGGATCCTGGGGTGAGAAATATATCACCTCTTGATGAAATGTCTGAATCTCCTCACACTTTCCTCGCCTTCTTCGAGGAGATGATGCGCAAATCCTTTTCGGATGGATAGGTCGTCTTTGCTACTTCTACGGCCACCATCGGCCAGAGTCTTCTTTTCTCGGTCCAACATTTCCTTCCGTTCACGTCTCCTATTCTCAATATCATCCTGGCTCAAATGACCATACCCGTTCCTTCGTTTGAAGCAAAGGTCCATGAGAGCTCCGGCGTCGACACATTTCCGAGGAGTCGTCTGCACAATTTGGAACACTTCCACTGGATCGCCAACCGCTTTGATGGCCGGCTCTGCAATTTTGAACAAACCCAGGGAAACCCGGAAGAGAATCTTGGAGCCTTCGTAGAAAAAAGCATCCCAAACTCGAAGAACGCTTTCGATAGGAAGATTGGAGATGAAACCTGACATAAGCCAGGATGCGGTGCAAAGTGTGATGTCGGGAAGTTTGGAGTTGTTGAAATTGACCGATGTACCATCTAGACAAAGACTAATCTTTGCCCAAACGTGGGGCATGGCGTCTTTAACGGCCATCATGAGAACCTATATTATGTTAGATCAAATCCATGGAATCACGATTGACTAAAACTTACTGCTTGATCAATATTACTGCCTTCCAAGCTCCTTTCATGAGTACCGGGTAGGTATTGATGTGTGATGATATAAAGCATCCAGAAAGACTTCTCTTCATCCATAAACAACAGAAGCATACCAGCCCAGAAGTTCAAGCTTTGACAGTAACCAATGCGGGGCACGTAGACCGCAAATGCGGTCAAAACTCGTCGAAGACTTTGTATAATTGGCGTCTCAACGATCTTGGAGTTAGACTGCTTGTGCTTTGTCAACTTGGCTCCGTTGGTGAGGGGATATTTTTGCTCTGGCTTGAAGTGGATGTTGTCTGGATGGGTACGGTGGAGATCCCGTTCGATAAGCTCTGGGGCCTCAGAGTCAGTTGGAGCGCCTTGAGCAACAAGCTTCTCGTAGAGACCAGGGTTCTTGTTGATGTATTTCTGTCCGTTTGCGTAGAACCACCACGCGTTTCCTCTCCATTCGGGTGGAATGCCCTTTCGAACGAATCGTTTGACTATCGAAACTATTAGTAACAAATATGATGATTGAGATGTGGGGGATGCGGACCTTTTTGAGAGCGTGGAGGGAACCGGACTGGTACTTCGTTATCGAGAGGTGTAAGGCCGGCTTCCTTGAGGAGATGTTGCCATTTCTTCTTTCGACGGACAAGGATATCCTCGTACTTTGTGTTCCAAGCGGTGTATTCAGCAGCAGTGATATACTGAGTCTCTGTGCGGAATCTGTTCGCAAGGCGCCAATGTTAGTGATAGAAAATAATTATAAGAATGTATGCTAAGCCTACCCATATCGGTCTCGAGGGGCGGATGGTTTCATCGGAGGATACCGAGGAGGGGTATCGTCAGGAACTGGACGGTTGACTTCTGTCCAAGTCTCACTGTTCTCGGTTTCCGGAGCGGGAGGAGCCTCGATTTGAGTTGACTTTCTCTTATCAGTGATGGCTTCCCATTCGTTGTTTTGAGCATCATGCAATTCTGCTTCTAGGTTGATGCCATTTTCCAAAAACAGACTGACACCAGCGTCCTCGCTTGTGGGAGATGAAGGCGATGCAGCTTCCTCACGCTGTTTGATAAGAAAGTCCGCCAGACCGCTTCGACTCATTCTGTCTTCTTTCATGGAAACCGATTTCGGGTGTTCTTCGAGAGGTGTGCCGCTGTCTGTCCTTTTTGTTCGATCGATAACTGGAACTTCGGTAGGATCCCAATCGTCGTCGTCAGATTCATACATTCCAATCGCATCCTCCACTGACATTTCACCCGAGATATCACCGGTCTCGGAAGCTGATGTTGTTGTGGCAGAGTTGTTGGTGGCTACTGATGATCGAACTCCATCTTTCTGGTTGTCTAGGCCGGTCTTCTGGAGAGCACTTCTGAAGGAACCTCGAACAGCGGATGGTGATTCGCTGAACCTGGATGTTTCCGGGAAAGGGGATTGAGATCTTTTTTGGCGTAGTTCAGAGGGAGGCGGGGTAGGTTTCCGAGGAACTGAAGGGGGGCGCTCGGCATTAAGCTCGTCGTGTCGACTCATGGGCAAGCTCTCAGAGGTACCACGTGGCGAGGTCCTAGGTTCTGAGGTGACTTCTTCGCGGAGGATAGTTGGTCGTCTGCCAGCTGGCCGTATATTTGGTAGAGAGGAGTGGAAGGACTCTATCGGAGATCTCGTGGTGGTGGGAGAAGATGATCTGGACTGTTCCTGTCTCGTGGTAGCGAGCTTGTTGAATGCCAAGGGCATCTGGATTATGGGAGACCTCATGGTACCGGAGGGCTGCTGCTGCATCTGCTGCATCTGTTGTATCTGCTGCTGCTGCTGCTGCTGCTGCTCTTCTGGATATCTCCCGTTTCTATCGGTCGGATAGCGTTGATCAGGGCCGTGCTTGCCTCTGTTCTGGGATTGCGCAAGCGGCTGTGTGGGACCAGTTCGGATTCTTAGGCCTTTCGGTTGGCTATTCTGAAAGGGTCCGGCACTGGGAGGACCGTTCGGAGGCGGCCTGGGGCGCGGGACGGCCTGGCTACTGTTGGCTTCAAACGGGATGGGAGAGGCACGCTGAGGGGAACCATTTGACATGTGTTCGAGGGAGCGAAAGCTATTCAAAGGAGGGTTGGTATTTGGAGGTGGCCCTCTGGAGGTATTGTGGTGATTGGTATGGGTATCAAAATCGGATGGGTGGTGGTTGGAGCCCGCGGTAGGGGGCCGACCGGGACTGGGAGCACGCCTGGAAGGGGCGTTAGGGTGGGAGAGCTGTCTCTGCAGGGGAAAAGTGCGGGCGTGTCTCTGCTGGACAGGCCTGTGGGTGTTATTCTGGGTATGGGTGTGAATATGCTGTTGGTGGTGGGGGCTGGTGTTCTCGAGAGGCCAGTCGGAGGGGAAGTCGAGGTTGGCGGAAGGAATCTCGACGGTGCTGGGCGATTGTGTTGCGCCTGACGTTGGGCCCGTCCGACCTCTCTTCGAGTCCCGGCGCGGTGGGAACGACGCCTGCTGCTGCTGGACAGGAGACTTGCGCACGACGTTGCCTGTGCCCATTGCCCCCATCCGCCGCTGCTGGTCGTGATAATTAGTGTTCAGATTGTAGTTCTCGTTCCTGTAGTCTGCGAATTCGCCCATCTGGCGGGTGTCGATGGCGGAGGGCATGACGGGGTCACTGCCCAGCACCATCTGATGCCTCTGCCCGCTCATGTCCTCACGACGGGCGCCGCCCACAGCTGCGTGAACCGACGGGTACTGGTCAACCATCATTATCGGCATGTCCTGCGCTGCCCGAGTGCCCGTGAACGACACCAGCCGAGGTAGGGCCGGTGGGGTCTGGGGCTCGACAACGGCTGTCGGTTTGGACGGGCGGCGAGCGAATCGTCGTCTATGACTGCTGGAAGGAGTGACCGGCGTGGAGGGAGTGGTCGGTGTGGTCGGCGTGGTCGGCGTGGAGGGAGTGTCGCATCGCTGGCTTCTTTTGATATTGCCGTTGCTGCTTTTTGTCTTGATGCTGTGAGCAAATCCTCCCCCTGCAGGTCGGCCAGCCTGCGACGATGGCGAGTGCCGGGTACGATGCTCGTTACTCCGATGGTTGTAATGTTGATTGTACTGGATGTTGATTCCGCCGAGGTTGAGGGTTTCGGGCTGGCGAGATCTGACGATGGCAGTAGGCATTCAATGCCCTGGACAGAACCAAGCAACCTCTCCTCAGAAAAGGGAGGGAAGCCCGATGAATTTTATTTTATTTTTTACTTCAAAAAGCAATAACCGCTGCGTCAAGCAGAGTGCGAGCCAAGATCGAAGGCTTTCTCCTTCACACCCTTAGTGCGCAGTCAGTGGTGTGCCTGTCTGTGCCTGTCTGTGCCTGTCTGTCTGTTCCTGCCTGTGCGGAAGCGGAGAACGGTCCGGGATACAATTAATAACCGGCCTTGCTTCCTTCCCTCGGATACTTAGCTGTTCTTTCTTCAATTGAAAACGCTCGTTTTAGCGCCCAGCCCGTTGCGAAACACTGAGATTTCTCTCCCTGCAGCCAGCAACTGCAGAACCTCGCTCCAAAAATAATGTACCTGCCTGCTGAATCAGAGGGAGAGGAAATAATCGAGGCCTAGGATTCCCGTCGGCTACCCTTGCTCCGCCTACCCGATGAATCTTATTCCGAGAGAGAACAGAAACAAAAAGATCCCGTCTATCGAAATACGATTCGTCTACTTCGTATATCTTTTGTAAAACGTAAACGTGGCTGGCCGGGGAGGTTGCCACTTCACCAACAATGGGTCCGTCCCCTCGTTAATTGCAAGATATGCAATATAACGATATTAATCGGTTGATTGTTGTATCGGTCTTGTTGGTTGGTTCACTCGTTCGAACCGTTGGCCTGAGCGGGTACCTGAGCAGGGGGGGAAAAAACTTTCGCAAGGGAGGGTATACGAGATCCGAATGTTGCTGTGTGTGTCCCGTCTGTTTTTTTCCTATATATCGAAACGCCAATGAATATAATAACGTTGGTTGTTTCCCTCACTGTTTGTTTCGATCGGAAGATGCCAAAATGGAATTCGTCGTATTTCGGTTGGCGCTTGACGTTTTCGAGATTCTGTATGCTAAATCAAAAGTGTAGAGTTTTCAGAATTATTTTTTCTCTGGTTCTGGGGATTTCGAATTCATGCGACCTGTATATATTACACAGAATGAGCATCCGAGAAAATATGCACCATCAATATCTTATAATTTTTCTTTCTTTCACTCTGGTAATTTCTTTTCTTTTCGCATTGACGACCGCGGAGAAAATAAAAAAAAACGTATAGCATTATATAACAGTACTCAGAATGCGGGTTTCCTATGCCATCCGGCACAATATCTATATATTAACACCCGTGATGCAATCACATATCTTCTCCGAAGCATCCTCTACAAAACGGAGAGTAAACGCACATCGCAATCCTCCAAATTCGATAATACTTCGTATCCCGATCTCTAGAGAATCATTGGCAAATTTTCCACAGTACGGACGAGGGTGTATTATAACTCCGTATTCCGATGAAGATGTTGCTGCAGGTGGTGCAGCGCGCCGCAGCCTGCAGCCCCTCGCCACAAAACAAAAACTAACTATATTATCGATACGTTTCTCGCCTGTCATATACAAAAAGGTACACCATGCTTACCACCTCCTGCAGATAAACTCTCCTTTACAAAAGCTTCTCGCTGCAGGCTGAGCAGTCAGGGGAATGATCAAAGGAGGAGTTGCTGCCCCTCTCTTCGACTCGTGAGCTGTATCAACTCTGTCTTCAAATCAACCCGCTATTGTCTGGCCTAGATTACTCCTTTAACGACAACTCACACTCAACTCTCTCTCTCTATTCCCACTTACAGGTCAAGATTGACATATGACGAAGGCCAGTTATAAGAGGCTTACTTATTGTGGATACAATTAACATTTAACACTTAATACGTTAGCATTAATGGCAAGTCGAAATATCCATTATGATCTGTTCATAGGGGACTGCATGTTAATACTATAGTACCAATAAAAAATAAAATAAATCACAACCGCCCTTGGTGTTCCCACTCTCAACTCCCCTCCCAACTGACAAAAGACGCAGATGCGCACGAGGATCGGGCGGACACACGCCGTTATTGGATGGGGGGCACAGAACCAGAAGGTCGTAAGCTCTTTCATTCGCCAGCAAAAATTTGCCCGGCACCGAAAAAACAAATCTTTAAAACAGCAACAGATGTCTCCAACGAAATAAATAAAGGGATAACCACAGCCACTGAAAATCTACAGAAACGTAGCTAATTCCATACAATAGTAGACGGGAATGCACGCTCTGTATGCAAGTCTTGCGGAGCGAAACTTTCTTTAACCTTTGACGAACAGTCGATTGAAGAAAGATTTGGCATGTCAACTGAGGTTTAACCTCCTTGCTTTACCCCAGCACGAAACAACCCCCGAACATGGGTATTGCTTGACTAGTTTCGTTTCAGAACCCCAATTAGCCCCGCCGAACGGGGAGATCAGGAACCCGTTTTCTGCATGCTGTACCCGAGGAATTGGTACAAACGTTTAGGAAAGATCGAGAAGGAGAAAATAAATCCCAGAAAAGAAAAGAAAAAGAAACAGACAAAGGAGGAAACAAACCGTCATATGAGCTCTCTGAAAACATCTACCGTTTGCGGCGAACTACATGACATGACGTGGTTGCACAAAAACGACCACATGCCTATAGATCTATACGGAGTCGCTCGTATCTACGGAGTACTGTACCTTTTTTTTATTATTTGATTTTGTTTTTTGAACCATCTGATCACGGCAGTGATTCTGGCACAGTACAGTAATCCGTATGACCGTCATCTTGTTGTTGTTGTATTTCCTATGCGCACAGGATACTTTGCCGCGGCGAAAAGCTCGTGGCCTACAATCTCATCTCTCCCCATTCTCCGGGCTCTCTGCCTTATGTCGTGATTTCCCTTTCCACCAAGTTGATCCGAAATTTGTTGAATATTTTCTCTCTCTTCTGTTTTTCTCTCAGCCTTAATTTCCTTAAATTCTATCCCCAAGATCCCGGCGCCGGGAGTCTGGGAAAACCAAAATGGCAGATGATGTGATAGGGCCTCATCCATGTTCACCGCAATCTTAAAAACTGCTTAAATTTTTTTTTACCAGGCTAACAAAAACGGCTCGTGGCCGCCGATATCACAGAAAATAATGAAGAAATTTTTGTAGGTATGAAGTGGAATTTATTCCGTTTCGTTCCATGGAATTGCCTTGTTTGGGTCTCGGTTGAGATTCTTGAACACATGTCAACTGAACGGACCCCAGATGAAATGATGACCTGTCAAAACATCACGCGGTGGAATTCATGCGCCGTTACTCACGTTTATTCTCCCGATACGTCAATATGATATTATCAACAATTCAGCCTTTACATTTAAACGTGCCTTTTCTCTCTTTTGAGGGAGGAAAAATAAATAAATGAGGGAATGTATGATGAAATTCGCGTGTCTCGAGAAAAGAAATTGGGGATTGCGTCTCCACGGGCGACAAGGGAAATCCGTTTTTTTGATTTCGGCTTTCGAGCGCGCAGACACGGGCGGAAATCTTCGTGATTCTTCGACCCAACAACCCGATTCAAATTGAACGAGTAACGGGGTTGTTTTCTGATAACAGATCCCGTTCACACCTAAAACTCAACTTTCCGTTGAAATTCCAGAGTGAGACTATTTTCCCTTGTTCCGTGTGCGTTGGTTCGCGTCCGCGAAACTAGCGGATCGAAGAAACTTTTCGGTAGCGCATCTCCACATTCGATCTATTGAAAACGAAAAAGTTGCACCTCAAACCCCGTATTTCAAGTTTCTAGATTTGTGATTCATTGGTCATTGGGTGTCCCGGTTTTTTCATCATTTCAAACTTGATTGCATGACCAAGAAATAAGAAAGCGGGGAAGATTCCGAACAGATTTACGGCAGTCGATCGATTGCTATCTGTGCGCACGGCTGAGGGGAAGCTTCAGAGTCTTCTCAAACAGACATGTTGGAACTAAAATATCGTCTGACGGAACCGTAAATATTGTATACAACAACCTCAACGCGGTCTGATCGAGACCGAGATATTATTCAAAAACCTCGTACTAAATAACGTTGAATACGCTAGTTTTATTACAGGTTCAAATGATTGACGTCTCCGGAAAGACGATAGTGCCAAAACGACGGTGTTCCAGAACTATTCCCCCAAACAAACAAATGATTATCTCCCGGCGGAGTCCCATGCGTAGCCGCAGCCGCGATAACAAAACTATGCGGCTCCTGCTGAAAAGTAATAGCGCTCGAACTCCCCAACGAACTCGTGGAAGGATTATATTCCGCTCGATAAACCGTTCCCAGAGTCCCCGCGGCACCGCCATCACCGCACCAAAACATATTCACTTTCGGGTCACCGATATCGACTTTCCATACGCCGACGCTGAACGAATACCCGCCGTTTGGGGGTGCGGCGGTTGAATCTATTAGTGGTTTTGAGAGCGTGCCTGGGGTCCAGGTTGTATTCCAGGTGACATCGTGAATTGTACCGCTGCTACCGTAGAATCCTCGGATTACTGGTGCAGAATCGGACCAGGTTTTCGTGTTTACGAATGAGAGGGGGGATTTATTGTAGACCGATGCGGAGGAGGAGACGGTGTAAGTTGACCAAGCTTGATCTCCATATGCGCCCCAGCCAGCTTCGGTGACCGCCCCGGTAGGTGATGCATAGTATAGTCTAATGTGCAGATAGTCAACCTCCTCTTCTAAAACCAATGGAACAAATACATATGTATCAAGCATATATTATATGGATTAAAGAACATACCTAACATTCTCAACGTCGTCTCTGAAGAACGAGACCGCACTGATCCCAGTATTTCCCAGGGTCACAAGTCCTAGAGCACCGATAGTACCGCTACTCCAGCCCGCCGTAGAACTGGTAACAGCGTAAATTCGCTCTTGGATAACACCGCTAGCATCAGTATAATACAACCGAGCTCGCTTGCCAGATTGTGACCAGTTCAATCCCGAACCAACAGCGACGCCTAAGTCCCACATTGTTGCCGCCAGTGGGCTGTTTGATTTGGCGCTGCCGGCTGGCAGGAGTTCCTCGTAGGTGTATACCGTATACGGGTAAACTCTGTTCCAGGTTCCCATATATACTTTGCCATTATTGGTTGTAAAGAAGAATTTCTAAGATAGGGTGTGTTAGATTATAAACGGCTTAGATTGTAGGTGGCTCAATTCTTACCACCCAATTGCCGTTGGTTCCAATAATTGATGCTTTGATAGGGTATGCGGTCTCTCCGGCTGGTAGACCTGTTATACCACCAAATCAGCAATTTTTCCGCGTAGATGCAATAACTTATCGAGACTCACTACTTAGTTGCCGCTTCTCTGACCGTACATCAGCAGGGAGGGCAATTGAAGCAACGCTCACTACCATGGAGGCCGCGACAGCCAACCATTGCAAACCCGATATGCGCATTTTGAAAATATTATAGTATTAGAAAGAAGGTAAAGACTTGGTAAATGTTGTCTACGAAGTATCCCTCGTCGGAGTTCGTGATCAATTGATAGTTAAACTTTTTTTTCTACATGGTCGATTTTATGTCTTTATATACTGACAATCCGAGATATCAAGCTCAGAAATGATTTACAATCTAGCCACAGCTGTCAAAGTGTTTATTTTTTGAATTATTGAAACATAATTTATTGAACGAAGTTCTCTATGAAGCTAGACTTGATCGATGGCCATATACACATATGTGTATACCGAATGTTCGGAGATGTCAATATATGTGCCCCATAACCGTTATAAAGCCCCGTACTAGTGAGCGAAGTGTAACGTGATTGATGACTAACTTGGGTATACATTTCCGATTTTTCTAGACTATTCGTACGGTTTTAACGTAAAATAGATAAATAGTGCGCCGAGGTTATGTTTATATAAACCATTTATACACGGACCCGATGCAACCTCGGAATGTTCATTCAAAACTTCGATGATATGGGCTAATGGCGGTCTACTCGATTCGGTATATCGCTAGTTTAGTTTCCATCAACTAAGAAACGCGTTGGCTCAAAAGCGTAAAGTCAAAATAATGTCTTTGCAAAGTAAATGGCTTAGGATATCGATTTGTCTCGTGAACCAAACGCGGCGCACGAACTGATATCGATTAAGCTATGCTATTGCACTTTTCTCTTTTTAGTAAATATTTGGAGTGACTTGAGAAAATAGAGGAACTGGGTCATTGAGGTGACTCAAAGATCCTAATGCTCATTTTACCGTCGCACTTTCAAAAGCGAGCCTACACACAAGTATAGTTCATCGATCTTATCGATAGTATTAGCAATATATCGTCCGCAGGGGGTCACGCTCTAACAATAGAAGGTGCATATTCTCTCTCCCTGGTCAACGACCGATTCTACCATGAAAAATTTGCAATTGAACCATGAATAACCCTTAATGCCGTTTTCCAATGGAGACATCTCCAGACTCAATGAGTTTCGCGGTTTGCCTCTTGAGATCTAACGCGCACTATTGGCGGACCGGAACCGGCATACACACGCGTTAGGATACAGTATGTGATACTTCAGCCTGGCGAATAGTTTCGTACTTTTGAAATGAGAGCCTGCAGTAGGTCGTGGCAGCGGGACGGTGAGGGGACGCTCGCATACCAATGGTGCAGCCGTGGCAGACGCGAAAGACGTCAGCGAACGTTGACTTATGGTTACCTGGCGTGACTTCTAGCTCGAAAAACCTGGAAAGTCCAATTTCCGTGCCGTTTTCGCATTCCTATGTTATCCGGCAGATGTAATCCGCGCGATCGATTGCTTCCCTGGTAAACTCTCCTTCGTTATCATTTTTTGCCCCCCAGCCCCGCAATACGACCGTGCGCTACTGAAAGGAAAATAAGATCTAGATCTATTCAAAGCTTTCTTCGCGTTGCAGCGTCGGATTCAGGTTTTCGCCTAAAATTGCAAGGGACCCTCGTTACTCAGGGGTATCTTCTTACTCAGAAAGGCGGGTCAAATCGAGGTCTGCAGAACGTCTGTGGACCTGATAATATCATATATTATAGATCCGCTGTTAAACGGAGGCTCTTCGGGAATCCGACAAAGGCGCCCACAACCAACGCGTACTCGAGTAATGCACAGAAAAGGGTTAACTGAGAATACATGTCCTATAGAGGAATGTATGCTCATTCTGAGCTTAGAATAAGTGGTGTTTTACTAAATGAAATAAGTACTGTGTCTACTTCTATGAAGTATAACAGTGGGGTTTGTACACACGAATAGATTTTGGAGATAGCTTTAGCACAGTTATCTGGATAAAGGGGTAGCAGAATCAAATGGTTACCTAGCCAGGAGAATATTTCTGTTGCCGAATCACACAAGGAAGTCGAATAGCGTACTTCGTTGTTGTGGCATCACGGAAAGCCTGTTCACCGAAGCGACTCCACCAGTCATGCTCAGGATTTCTAATGGTTGGCTATTGGCAGCGTGATTTCGCATAAGGCTTAAGTCCGAACAATTTGGTGGCGGGACGATCTTCAGCCATATTAGCTGGGCCAAAGAGTGAAACTCTACTAGAAAATGCTAGTAGAAAATGCTGGCAGCCTGGGGAGGTGGCTTACGACTAAGCTCGGCCCACCTCCCCCAGGTCGCAAGCTGAAGAAAGGGTGTATCCGCAATTGTGTTAGATGGTCAATCAATTGAATTATTCTCTGGTTTAGCTTAATACTATAGCAATGATAAGATATTACCTGTTTAGAACTAACTTCGTAGAATAACACGCCACAAATGTCCGAGAATGGGAAAAACTGGGGATTGATATCGTTAATTCTTGGAAACACGGAAACAATAACGCTTCGTGATATATTCCACAAAACCGTGGGTTAAGTTTCCGATCTTATGAACTGTGAAGTTATACAATTGATGTTATATGCCTTCACCAAAGGCCGAATCAACCACTTACTTATAGAACTAGGTAGTTAGGAAGTAGTATGCCTGAACGAGCATGTTGAGACAAGTCACAGTACCACGAAGACGAGAACCGGATAACGTTCGCTAGAATTCTGGAAGAGTTCATATGCGGCATCAATGATAGAAATAGGCATATATACTTGAAATGAAAGCGGGCATTGATACTTATCTCGTCTGTATCGAAATGTCTCTGCTGTGGCGCTGTTCATGCCAAAACAAAAATACAACAAACTCTCCATTAAACCATAAAGATTCACGATGGGCTGCTATTACCCTGTGAGATAGAAATGATACATGAAGTGATTTTATTCCATGGCCAAAGCTTGAACATAGAAAGTATGCAATTTCTAAATGAAGTCGGCAGGCTTAGAAACACAGCCTTGATATATCCCGATGGCCTCACAGGCTTCGACTTCAGACTGAATTCGACAATAATATAGAATGAATAGTGACGTCAAGATAATTTCGTGCATCGCATTTGGTTTACGAGACAGATGATAATCAAGTTCAAATATATATGCCGATGCTCGTACCGCCTCTGCAACTTAAATTTAGTTATGAGTGATGCTTCGAAGTTATGTGAGAAATA
This sequence comes from Dactylellina leptospora, assembly GCA_036971365.1. Lineage (NCBI taxonomy): Eukaryota > Fungi > Ascomycota > Orbiliomycetes > Orbiliales > Orbiliaceae > Dactylellina > Dactylellina leptospora. The sequence continues at coordinate 345,933 of JAJTUC010000005.1, forward strand.
TATTAGGGCTGGACCTATCGCAGTCACAAGGACGAAATAGCATGAACTGCACCTATTACCCTTTTCTTCCTTTTATTTATACTCGAGGCCTGTTGCTGACTGTACATAATATCCTCAGTGGGGAGCAGCTAGAAGCTTCCAGCCGAGCAAAAGTGTTTCCACATCAACAGCCTAACAGTGCTGAGATGAATATTGTTCCAACATCGTACCTCGTCTAGCAAATGTCGAGTTGATATCGCACAAGCAACGTTGCCGAGATAGACCTATAAATACTCTAAGGCTTCCGGAAGATTCCGTTTACCATCATCCTTTCGTTTCACCATAATCAAAACTAACCACCGTCTAAATATCATTCTATACCTGATACACATTCACTACCCCTAAATTATATGCCCCAACTACGAAATTACTTGGACCGATGTTTAGAGAGTAGACAAGTCATATTTGCCCAAGTATGGGCATGATAAATAGGTAGTGAGTGACTACATCCGTTCTGGATAATGATGTGTCCCTGATGTTTTCAGTCGGCTTGCCTTTTCACCATCTAACTAATTAGTAAAAGAAAGTAGCATTTCAGCGGCACCAAAGGAGGCGGCGATATGCCTCGTGCCTTTTAAACGAATAAGTAAGAGTAGGAGTATACTTATGATCCTTGAGAGAGGGAATATGCACGCAGATTCTCGTTGGAAAGTCGAGATCCCTTTAAGAGACCTGAGCATCATCAACTCGTTAACCTTACGAGCCTATGACTCGGTTTCGGTAATTATGCTTCTGATATCTCTCCTAGTGAGCTGTTGCTAATTATGGTAATTGGGTATATACTTTACTAAGTACTTTACTAAGCAGTAAAAACTATACACAAATCTATATCAGCATGAGGTTCACGGTAGATGAGCAATACACCTACGCTCCATCTATTCATGATAGATAACATACCGATCTACTCACTAATACCTTCAAACATTAATATACCTCGCTACACGCAAGTCCAGAAAGAAGGGGAGAGGGTCATGGGTTTGGTATAGCCACGAATCATGACTGGAGTAGGCATATGAGGGAAGGTGGTTTCCTCATGATATAGATTGGGTTTGATGCACTGAAGTTAGGTTTGGGGGAGGGTGATGGGGTCGGGTTAGATGGGCTTGAAAGCGGGTGCATCGCGAAGAGGGCTGTTGAAGCCCTAATCCGCTGGCGACGCAGTCATCCAGCTAGATTCCCTCACAGGGGATTTTGTGAAGGTATTTGAAGCTTCAATCATTCTTCCTCCATCATCACCGCCTGTTCTTCAACCCAGAGCTCTCCACATCTCTATGCTTCAAACCCTTCCCTGCATCAATTTGCTTTGCACCAAACTTCAAAGAGACCAAAGAACCTGAGAGCTAAGATCAAGCTATCTCCCCAAGACCCCAAGAATGTCTAGTGTTCAAGAGAAGGTATGCTTTCATTTATTAGGCGCATGAAGGAGGTCCAGAAGCTAACATTGGAACAGCACTGCGAGTTCTGCCTGCGAGATGTGCAGGCATCTCGAGAGGAAAGACTGAAAGTGTAAGTTCCTTTTTCTCCCCGGTCACACAAGTAGTCTCAATATGCTGTTCAATTTGCTAACTCGTCTGAATAGCTTTCCCTCGACGGAGGAGCTGGTGGCCCACAAGGAAGGGCACACCGTCGAGTCTGTGAAGACTCGAGCGATCCGGCCCTGGCCAGGATCGGAGGACGGATTCTCGTGCTCGGTCTGCTCATACCGAGCTGAACTTGGAGATGGATATGTCAAGCTCTGGGGACATGTCGCAGGGGCGCACCCAGAACATTTTCGCGAAAAGCTGTTTCTGTGAAGTTTTTATATTTCGTTTGAGAAGCCAAATAGCACAATAGCATTCCTTTGTCTCCGCCTCTTAATTATGAACTCCCCGTAAAAGAGAGTAAGGCGGCGACCAATGGCGGGGACTGGTCTGGCCACGGTGCAACAGTAACAATCCGGCCATGTGTAGCCGTCGAATGTTGCGGGATATAACAGAGTGGAGCCTGAGGGCTTCTTCCTGCCGGGTTTGGCTAATTTGTGTGGGCCGGCCTTCCACCAAGTTGGCATTTTCTGCTGGTCCATCTGCAACTCCACAAAACCATCTCATCTTCACCACACACACGCACACAACCACAGCCTCGGCGACCGCATCTCTCGACGATATTTCAGGACCTCTCAGACTATACGGTATCTTTACCTACATGACGAAATCGCACTTTATGGGCAGCATCAACTCCTCTCCAGTTCTCGCTCCATTCATCGCTTCCTCGCTCGCCATCGGAGGCAGCGGCTATCTCCTCCTCTTCGCCATCACCAAGGTCAGGCGGCTAGCACCTTGATCGCGGGCGTCTCGTACGTCGGCGACTCGCACGTTTCGGACTCTGCGGACGGCAGACCTGGGAAATCTACCAGACACACATATTAGATATATATATTGCGAAATCACTGTATCACCATCGTTGTGACCCGCGCGGTTCTCGGTGGTTCCAACGAGGGAGGACCACGAATTTCTCGGGCGCACCAAACACACATAATCGCACCAATAGTCAACAGCCCTAGACAGCATAATGTTTCACTTCGACGCAGTGGACCCGGACTTCCAACATGCGAGTCCTCCCTCGCAGAACGCGGCAGCGGCTAGACAGCACAGACTCTCCGTTCATGATGACAGCTGGATTTCCCCTGGCTTCGCGGGAGTTACTTCAACTACTACCACGACCACCGCCACGATTCGGACGCAGAACGAGAGCACGATCACTGTCATGAGCAGCACCAGCGTCTTCAAGTCGACTCAGCCGGTTCCTTCGTCCCACCGACGCCGCTCGAGTGTGGTTCTCAAGGGACAAAAGGCGCTTTTGTTCGTGGACGACCCCGTTGCTCATGGAAATAATGAAACGGCGATCGAAGACTCGGATGGCCGATCTCGAGATGCCAAACCTGCCCATGCGGATAGCCTTTCTGTCGCTGAAGGAGATAGGAAATCCCGATCTAAGAGTCGCAAGCGCAAGGATAGAAAGAAGAAGAGCAAACAGGCTGCTTCGCGCTCACCCGCTCCTCCCATTCCTCCAAAGATCACCGAGGAATCGCCAGCTCTCCCTCCTCGGCGGATCGAGACTTTGAAAGCCAACGAGAAGGTCCCAGCCCTAGATTTGAAGCAAGATTACACTTCGAAGGCTACTTCTCCAATATTCATGAGACGGGGCGTTTCTCCGGCACCCGCTCGGTCGAATGTATCGTCGCTTTCCACTTCGCTCAGAGAGGCGAGTATGGCTGCTCAAATCCCACAGCTCACACTCAATACGAAACTGGGGACCGAGCAGTTGATATCTCAACTTTCGCTTCAAAAGTGTGACTCCATCTCATCGGACGGTCATCCGGATGACTCTTATGAAATCCCACTCGAACACGACTTCATCTCGTCCTATGCGAAATCCAAGAAGTCGCCCACCAGTAGTGGACCACACAGCGATGCCGAAGATGGTACGACTAATGGAATTTTGATTGGCCAAAAGTCTCCTCCGCAGGAAAAGCCGAAGATGTGTGCTGAAGATTTTGAGCCACTTACAATGCTTGGGAAAGGAACGTAAGTAGATGCAACCTGATCATAAATACCCCGATAGAAATTCTAAACGATATCTTGCAGATTTGGTACCGTTCTACTTGTTCGTCACAGTGCTACCGGCCGTCTTTATGCCCAAAAACAACTCAAGAAAGCCTCCATCAAAGTGCATAAGCGAATGATCGAACAAACAAAGACAGAGCGTGCAATCTTGGAATCTGTCCGTCATCCGTTTGTTGTGAAGCTCTTCTTTGCATTTCAAGACCACCAAAAGCTTTACCTTATCCTAGAATACGCTCAGGGTGGTGAGCTCTTCAATTACCTAGCGGCGGAACGAATTTTCCCTGAGGATACAGCAGCCTTTTATAGTGCGGAGATAGTTCTTGCGCTCGATCACCTGCACCGTAATGTGGGAGTTGTCTATCGTGATTTGAAGCCAGAGAACTGTCTTCTTGATTCTCAAGGTCATCTTTTGTTGACGGATTTTGGGCTCAGCAAGGTCGCAGAAGAGGGAGCGAGATGTAAGAGCTTCAGTGGCACCCCAGAGTATATGGCCCCAGAAGTCCTAGAGGGTAAACCATATGGCTTTGAAGTTGATTGGTGGAGTCTTGGGGCCTTGTTATTCGATTTGCTGACTGGTAGCCCACCTTTCCGTATGAATGCCTCTCCTTTATACTATTGACGATTAATGCTGACACGATTTCCCTAGCTGGCCAAAACAACACGCAAATTCTCAACAAGATTAACAAACAGAAGGTCAAGCTGCCGTTTTACCTCTCCCCTGACTCCAAAGATCTCCTGACGCGACTTTTGCGCAAGGAGCCGACAAAGCGTCTCGGTTATAAAATGCCACAGGACTTCACCACTATTCAGAAGCATAGATTCTTCCGAAAGATTGATTGGAAGAAACTGGAACGCCGTGAATTGGACCCGCCGATTTCACCATTGATCACTGATCCTTCAAAGGCTGAAAACTTCTCTACGGAGTTCACGGATGCAAATTTCAGCCCTGTGATTACGCGGAGCAGTTGGTGGGGGAAGGATATTGGCAGGCGAGATGAGGATGTGCATATCGGAGGTTTTAGTTTTGAAGGGGATACATCTGATTGGGGGGACCGGTATTTCAGAGATTTTTGAGTAGACGTTTACGATGGTAGTGTAGGTATCATTGGTTTGTATGGGAATATTACGATGGGATGAATGTGTTTTCTTTAGCGGTGGGGTGTGCTTTTCTTAATGATGCGGGTCTACCTTGAATGTTTTTGTATTCCGAACGATGGTGACGACGTTTTCGCTGGAGACAAAGGGTGTGGACTTACAGGAAGATGGTTAGATAGGTTGTTCTAGAACCGGAGATTTGCTACATCTCGATAGAGGCTTCAAAGACGATAGATCTAGATCTAGACGGACACATGCTTGGATTAGGATACCCTGTTGCATACTTGGTAATGGAATATATAACTTTCTTTCTTTAATTACTTAATTATAAATTCTCGAGATCTTTGAGTTTATGAAGGAGATGGAAATCGGGAAGTAGGAATACCTATTAATAGGTTGAACGTATGACTGTAAGTAGGCTGCTCTACCAGCGATCCTGCAACCTTGGTATCGGTATTCTGCCTTTCCGTTAGTCTATCCTCCGTGTTATAGACATATAACTGAATGAATTGGGGCGCATTCCGGACCCTAGTCACCCTTCGTGTATCTGATGCTGTAGACAACGCAAGATTAATGTTGGAAGTGTGAGGTTTCTCAATCCATGGCGAGATATTATTATGTCCTGTATTGGAAACTTCACGGCGGGAATATTTGCCAAAAACAAGGGATGTTGATGCCTGTGATATAAGCATATCTATGGATCTTTTGGTCTTGTTCATATGTTTACCAATAGCAACCTTTCCCCCCTAAGCTCTGTTATTGACCCCTAAAAAATTTCTGTAGCTTGCCGCTAACTCTATATCCTCGCTCCAAATGGATTTTTGACACTTTCTATGTTTGAATTATACCCTAAAATTCTTCTTCTGCTGTCAAAGTAAGAAGGGGGTATATGCTTGACTGCGCTTAATCTAAATACTTAGCGACCACCGGTTACTGGAAGTTTCCGGTCTAAAAGCGAGCGAGCAACCAATGACACAGCCCTCAATAGACCTAAGCGTGCCTGAACCTCAAAGAGGCGTATTCCTATGAAGCCTGTGACTACTTAATAGATGTTCCCCCCCATTTGTGATCTTTCCTCCATCTTCTTTACATTTCACAGTCATACCTTCAAGTTACTGTAGCTTGACCAAGCAACTTCCCTCATCATCATTTTTATTCTCCCTCATCATATATAACTTAATATTCTCCTGGGTCATGAACAGACCTAGAGGAGAATCACAAATCATCTAGTATGCATCATCATAGACAAAGCAATATCTCGTCATCATGAGACATTCAACAACATAAAATACTTATTGCATCTTCGAAGCCGGATACTCAGAGGTAACTAGACTCCTGATAATGATGGTGTCTCATGAAAGGTACCGTAATGGTAGCCTTTTATGAGCAGCATCTCATACTATCGATCACACTCAGCTCTATGAGGTGGGAATAAAATTTGTTGGCGGGCGTGGGTCTGAGCGACCTTACAACCATGTCATATACCAACCTTCCCAATGCTCCCAGTGTATGGGAAGAAGAAGATAAAAAAGATCGAAGAACAAGCCGAGCATAAGGGGATGAAATAAAGGTGAGTTCTAGTTAAAATGTCCTACAGATGGCTGGTCGTGAAGCTGATTGATATCGCGTGGAAAACATCTGAAGTCACAATTAAAGGAAACAAAATTTAAGTAATAGGTAAATGCTAGCGAGCCCATCGTTTCGCTTTAGAATAATCCAGCTCACTGATAGAACATAGAGGCATTCGATGACAATTATGTGTAAAGACATATCTACCTGTCTTGAAGACTGAGATTGTAAATGGAAGGTAATTAGTGAGTTTTAGATTTTCTCTCTGACTAATTGATAACTTTGAAGCTGATTACCATCCTACAGACATAATAACTATAGAAACTCCATTAAATTGGATCGCCTCCTTATAAATATACACACGGAGCACAAGGCTCGTTTTAGACAGCTGGGATAACTCCTAGTCTGCATCTCCGGCATCTGCGAAGAAAGAGATGAAGACAAATGACCTGCCCCTCAGCGATAAGGAGAAGAGCGAAGACGCATGTGTAATCTATAAAATAAGGTACGTTCCGACAAATTCTTCCTCTAGATGATCTTGGACTTAACTAGTATCACGTAGAAATCTCTGGAACCGAGATATGCTATAAAATAGCTCAAAGTCCCAGCGCTACCAAGGATGGGGAAGCTCTGTACGAGACAGAAGACTTTATGCTAAGTATAAAAGCAATAACTCTCTCAACATGTAGATTCAGGCGGTCTCACACAGCTATTTGGATGATGTTGGCAAAGTCAGATGCTCCATCAGGACTTGAACGACACGGTATACTTCCTAAAGAAAAAGAAGATGACAAAGCTAGATGAGAACTCCGAATGTCACGGCGAATCTAAGATCTTCTGCCTCGAAGTATCTGCATAAGATCTCTATACTCAAACTACTCCGGAAATACGAAGAGTAGAATTTGGGAGATAACAAAAGGCTTGAAAAGACTATAATATTATCCGAGACGAGGTAAGAGAATATCTTGCTAACGTGAACTATAACAGAGAAGTGCCACTAACCGACGAAGCACTAAAAGAAATATAATGAAAAAGATCTTGGAGTACCTTGGTGTATATGAACACTATCGTAATAGTGTACCCAAGGGAAATCCTTGATATCCGGTTGATCCGGGTAACAAAAACAAGAAGTTGAAACTTAATCTTCGCCGGCCTCCCTGGAGCTTAAGAGGCTAGACTATCTTAACAGCTTGAAGATAACATCTTGATAGACATTATGAGGAGTATTAAGAGATCTTCCGATACCAAGCTCTCTTGATACCTCGTATCAAAGGTCTAATGAATCGTTCGCATCACGAATCGATATGCCATCTCGAGGTCTTGGCGATAATATCACGAGCTCGCATCTAATAAACCGGCAAAACGGCAAGCGAATTTCATCGTATTGTCAGGGCAAGATCCCATGAGGTGTCCCAGATGTGGGTAAGGCCTTGGCTTATGAGCAGCCTCTGCTCTGAGAAAAATATCTATGGCGAAGAAGAATATTTGGGGCAATATAAATCCTCTACATAACTATACTAATCCGGAGTACAAATTACTTCTCGAAAAGAAGATATTTCTATACAACAATTCTGACGTACTAAGCATGAATAATTCCTCTGGTTGCGTCCAGATGACATTGTTACTTCAGCAACCCCTGATGAAATCGCTTACTCACCGACAAATCAGGATTCCTGGTCTTTTCGAAAAACGCTCAAGAGTTTTATTCTCAGAGACGAACTTGTTCGTCCGGTACGGCTTTATCAAATAAAATAATAGTCGATGGAATAGTCCTGAGAAGCGTCAGCAGTGGATGCACACCTGCCAACGCTACCCCAGCTCAGACCTCCTCGCCGCAAAACCAAAATTGGTCATAAGTACTTATATTTCATCTTAAGTCCATGATATTGGGTCATATAAGTCTGCGGAGCATAAGATAATGAGTAAGATGAGAAGAAATTCGAGGTATGCACACATAAAGGAAGAGCCGAGAATATGGCTCTTCGGAATTCTACATTTGGGTCTATTTCAAAAGGCTCATGAACAAACATAATCACAGATTCATTTAAAAAAAAATTCATTTATTTTTCAAGGACTCCACTTCTAGTCGAGGTGGTAGACTATGGAACAGGACGAATAATGATACCCAGAGGAGGAAGAACAAAGCTAACATACAAATAATAATTTTGACCAGACATTCCCGAACCGAAGTCAAGGAAGGCAAGAGAAGATATAAAAGTTAATCAAAAAAAAGAAAAATCAAGGGGCACAACCAGCACCAGCCCAACCACCCACGATGATCTCCCAGCTGGGATCCTCAGCAATAAAACTACGGCCTTTGTACCTGTCCGCAGGGATCCAAGGGTTGATGCAAACAGCCGAAGCAGACCAGCCGACGATTCCGGATCGTTTGTCCTTCTTCATCATATTGACCAGCGTTTGTGCGTGGTAGCCGGCATGATCACCGCAGTAGACACGGATGGAAGTACTTCTCTTTGAACAGAGACCCACAGCGGAGTAACTGTTGCAAGCCAGGTTTGAACAGTGGCCAGGCGGCGCGTAACAGTACGCGCGCTTTAATGCGCTGGACCGGAGCTTGTCGATTGCTGGTTGGAGCAACTCGGGTTTGGCTGCGAGGAGATCTGAGCTCGGGTATCGTTGACAGCTGTGGATCCACTGCTGTCGCTTCTCGAGGCTACCCGACTCTTGGGACGGAGAGTACTAATCCAAGAGATTAGATGGATTTGATGACTCCACCGGGGATGAGGAATAACTTACATCGTTGAAAAGAGTCGCATTATAGAACGGACTCTGTTTCAAAAGGCTTTCAATCGACTGAGGATTGTGGCGACGGGTTAGCAACGTAACCCATTGAATAGCAAAATTTTGCTAGTCGATGAAGGGGAATACTTACATTGATGTTGTCACCGGAAAGTTTGACCAAGGGGCCGCCAGGATACATCTCGATTTCGACTTCGAGAGGGGCAAGGGGATACTTCGTGCCATCATCGAGAGTGATGAACTTTGCACCTTCGGGGACCGCCAGAGACTGAAGGGGGTCAAAATCAGCAACGTTGCAAAAAACTATGAACACATTTTCCGTGTTCACACCAAAACTCCCAACGGAGAAATTTTGCAACGAGACCAATGACTTACCAAGACACTCTTGATTGGAGCAAGAGTCAAGAAGAAAGATAGGGAGAGGGCGAAGGCAACGAGGATCTTGAAACCGAACATCTTGATAGACGGTATGACGAGATCAAAAAGTTGAGAGTTTGGAGGATTTTGCGGAGCGGCTCGAGATCAGAGTTCGGTTTTTGCAACGAAGTGAAAAACGCTTGTCTTTGTGGGAGCTTGAGGATGAGGAAGAAGGAAGAAGAGAAAAGGAGTGGAATGGTAGGAAGGGTGGATTAAATACCTGTCTGAAGGAGTGGTGATATCACAGAGCGTGCGGTGCTAGCATTCTCACAGCGTGGTATCTACATTATAGCTATGCCTGCGAGAGTGTTCCAAGGCCTGGCGCTGTACGGAAGCCCCACCCGACTATATAATTATTACTGGGCCCTATGATGATATTATCCTGGACATCAAATATGCTATCTGGAAAGCCCGTGCTACGTTGTCGAAGAGCATGAGATCACATTGCTGGATTTTACGGGCGAACTGTCGCTAAGACCCTTATTGATGGGAAGATATTGGAAGTCGAATATGGTTCATCTGATGGAAGGCAAATTATACAAAATGTTGAAAGAGATGTATGATGTCTTGAGGAGGAATATAGCATGAAAGCGCATGTATTAGGGGTATAGAGGATTAAACTATGTACACAGTGTGGAGGCTATATGTTTTATGAGGGGTTCATTAGCTGATTCTTATGCGATTCTGGTGTACGAAGGAGGAAATCCCCATTGCCTGAACATTCTGTGTTATCGGGATCGGATACGTTGCAGATCGGTATATTCAACATCTATAGATGCAATTGGATGGGATATATATAAGTAAAAGGGGGACAAAATATTATACATGGTGAATATCTTCGACTTTCTTACAAAACTTATATGCTACAAATTTTGCGTTTCCGTGTTTCCGGTATATCTGTAGTTGAAACCGTAGAGATGAGTCCTGGTTGCGGATGCAGGTTCGATGAACTACTCTCCAGCTTTTGACAACATCATGGCTTTCGCTATCGCTACCGCATCTTCTGGGCTTCGCTTGTGGTAGACAAAAAGACCTTGTAGCTCAGCTGTGCTGATTCCCTTACCATTACCATCGAATAAACCGGCACTCCGGAGAACCTGTACAAACTCCTGACATAACTCCGTGACCCTCTCCCGTCTTTCCGGATCAAGTTCCTCTCCGCCGTAGAAGCGTTCAAACATTTTCTCTACTTGCCATTCCGTGGCTAGTCCAATCTCCACAGCCATATCCACTCTACCAGGTCTGATCAAAGCATCATCGAGTCTTTCTTTGTGATTGGTTGTCAAGAACAGAATCCTTTCTTCGCTGCTGGCTACACCGTCTAGTGCGTTGAGGAGACCTGAGAAGGTGACATTGGCGCTCGCGTAACCTTCCTCATTCTTCTGCTTCCGGTTCGTAAACGCAGCGTCAGCGTCTTCTAACAATGCAATACTCCTAGATGGCATGTTTATTAACAGATGATTCAGCCTGTCATCTGTGAGACCGCGTTCGGATAGATTGATCAGACAGATATCATAATTGAGTTCGCCTGCTAGAGCTTTGATGAAACTTGATTTCCCACTGCCAGGCGGACCGTAAAGAAGATACCCCCGACGGTAAGGGATTCCGCGGTCATGATACCATTTGCTTGATCCCAAAAAGTCGTTTATATCTTTGACAATATTTTCCTTAATGTTTTGGTCAAGGACGACAGAGGTCAATGGTCTCTTCGCTTGCGGCTGGCCGAATACTTTCCATTCAGTTATCCAAGAAGTATAAATCACAGTCTTGCCTTCCTGCGTCTTCAAAGCGTGCGCTTGGGCCGCTGAGAGAAGTTCGTTGAAGATGTGGCGGTGGGAATATAGCGTTGTGAGTGAGATTGTTTCCCAGGGAATACCGGAAGGGTCGAGATTTTTGAGTTCTCTGGTACGTTCCATGCTGATAAAGGCATTTTTATAGCGGAATATGTGGTTGCCTATTCCCGGCAAGAGGGAGAATGATGTGCTGATGCTACCGTTGTCATGCTTATCGATAGTTGTGGCGACGGAGAGATGGTGCACGCGGGGTGTATACCGCGTGAAGAGGTACTTTATTGGTGATCGAAACGGTGACACTAGCGTATCCGTAGGTGTAAGGTTGGCACGGGCGAGATTTCGCTGGTGTTGGTGGATCCACTGGAGGAACCAAGAGTAGGACTGATCGCGAATGGGTATTTCAAGAGTGATAAGGAAGTGCTGTTTTGCCGTCTTTGCGAGAGTGAGAGCCGCCTTGCGACTCGCCGCAAGCGCAGCAGTCAATCCCACGACCCCGACGCCCTAAGATATTGACTTGAGTATTAATTAGCTGCGCAAGTCAATTGGGCGAGAATAGGAACTACACACGGCCGTTAGAATATGATTGTCGGCTAGCTGGTCCCGCCATGTCTTCGGCGCAAGTCCATCTAGACTGGCGTCGGGTTTGGCGATATCTGATGTCACCGGCGAAGCATCATGGGTAGCGAATGCTGGCGGGTTATCGACGGGAGATCTGGCATTCTGACTGCCGGTGCCGAATGGCATTCCCTATGCTCGTTCGTGACTGCAGCCGGCGCGCTACAGGCGATAGTATCGAGTGAGTGTCAATTGATATCGGCTGTGATGTTGAAATTCGGATGAAGTTCAAATTTGTTCGTCGGGCGAGTCTCCCCGGGGTACCTCCCCGTGGCCCGGGGCGAGTTCCCGAGGATTCCCAGAAGGGCGCCCGGAGCCGACTTTGAGCCCAAAACATCACCAGCAAACAGCCAAGCAACTTAGTTTCTGGTCATCACAACCTCTTCCAATCCACAATCTCTCCCCCACCTGAAGCTTCAGACCTGCTTGGGCCTCAGGCATTCTCCTCTCGAACTCACTGTCAGACAGTTTCAGAAAGATATATCAAATATCGTTGGTTTCGACGGAGCTGCTTCGTATCCTTGCCACTCCACCACCTCCTAGGACCTGCCTGAACTTGCATCTTTGGGACTGACTCAATCCAATCACCTACCCTGTCACTGGAACCTTCCCCCGAGACTTATAAATAGTCAGCCGCCTCCGAACCTTTTCTATCGTTACCTTACCTCTTCTCAGCTTCAAATCTCCTAGATACTCTACCGTAAAAACCATCGTCAACTATCATTATCGTCATCATGGCCGGAGCTAAGAGAATCGTCAAGGTACCCCCGAAACATCAGGACGAAACCCCCCCAAAAATGAACTATCTCTCTAACGATACCTGTGCTTTGCCTTGTAGGAACTGGGAGAGCTCACATCAAACCCAATACCTGGTGTTGTGTCGGTTGGTGCGCAGGAATCAAACATCCTCAAGTGGAACATTGTCCTTAACGGCCCCGCCGATACACCTTACGCCGTACGTGTAACCATCTTCCACCTTTCGTACGCCCTGGTTTACTGTATGACATCACGCGGGGGTTTGCTAACTGAACCTTCTACCCTCTACAGAACGGTCTCTTCAACGTCACCCTAGATCTTCCCCAGGAATACCCCTTCAAAGCCCCCACCGTCCATTTCGATACCAAAATCTACCACCCAAACGTCGGCAATGACGAAAAGAGAAGCATGTGTCTCGGTATCCTTCGCTCGGATACCTGGAAACCAGCCTCCAAGATCCGTCAAGTCCTCGAAACGGTTGTAGAGCTGCTAAAGACTCCAAACATTGACGATGCCGTCGAACCAAACATCGCGGACGAGTTCAAGAACAATCCAGATCAGTTTGCAAAGACAGCGAGGGAATGGACTAGAAAGAACGCGACTTGATTTGGACGGGCACCCGGGGGTTTATAAAGATCAGCGATTTTTTTCTGTTTTTAGGGAGAACTACGGTGACGATGATTTGCTTTTGGCGTTAATTTTTGAAAGGCATGGTTCTAGCTGGGTTTAGGGCGACCTTTGAAATTTGACCGCGGATATTGGGTACATTTGGCGTTTCTAGTTGATTATAATGTATCCTTAGGTCATAGGTTCTACGATAGAGAACGAATGTTTTTTCAAATACACGTTATCTCACCGGGATTGTGTGTTTGATGCCGTTGGCATCAGATAGATATGGTTCCAGAAATGTGATATCTTTCAACCGCCCATTCAGCTAATGTTTCAATCATCCAGCACAGCTTATGCTCCCAACGACATTGGATTACAATAGAAGAAACGCATGTTACCAATTAATCATAGTTTTGCCTGGTAGAATCTAAATACTTATTTAGATACTTATTCAAGAATTGCTACTCAAATTAATCGGCAGACCGGGCTTATGTTCCTATAGCCTTACGATATTGATCTTTCGTCCGCTTTTTTCGGGCAGCCAATTCTTTGGCCCAAGGGCAGACTTCGAAGTTTTCTACTCCAGACGGTTAACATGTATCGAAGCTTGAATCAGCATATAGGTTATGACTTCTGGACTTACGTTTATCATCCTCGAGCATTTGGAATGAATCAATATCCAAGGTTTCGTAAAAGGAGCTAACGTCGCTCTCCCACAGCCTTTTCATCAAGGCTTTATCATCTTGACGTGTACTGGAGGGGGAGTAGTGGTTAGGAGTAGTTCCTTCTCGATTCAAAAGCAATGTCACCATGTTTAAACCATCGATCTTGCAACAAATATCGCTGTATGAATTAGTGACCACGCCTAGATCTCCAGGTGAAAGTAGCATATGAAGCTTTTGCTGATTCAGAGACAGTGTGATAGACCCCATCGCCAGGGAGATGCATTTATAGTTATTACAGAATGGGTGGGAGGATCCTCCGAATATAACTTTCGAGCGATCGTTTGCGACTTCCATTAATTTCTGAATGAACTGGTGGAAGGGGGTAAGACATTGCGTGATTTGTGCTTCCCTTGCTTTTAGAATCGAGTCTATGGACATGATGGGTTCAGTTATCAGCATTGATCCTTTAGAGGGAAACTAAGTGTATCCCTTGTTATAATCTATTTCTGCGGGTTTCATGTCCAAACAAGGGTCGCGACCCACCTAGGAGCTTCGGGGGTAGCAAATCTAGGTTAACCTCGCTACGAAAATAATTGACGCCATCCATCCGCGTTATGGATACAGAATTTTTCTTTGAAATGAGGGTAGGTTTCCAAAGATAGAACTTTGTTGATTTCTGTTCTCCAGTATCCTCTTGATGTGCTTGTTGAGAAAGAGCGCCGTCATTAACAGGCTCAACCTCCAAATGCGCCGCTAGCAAGCCCGTCGTCTTTTCTATCACCGTTGCGCACTCCTCCGGACTTTGACTTCGAAATATATTTGCGATAAATAACCAACTCTTCGTGGCACAGTGGACCGAATATTTATCAAACTGGTTGCTATGTCTTTGCAAGCACGCCGTGATCCAAAACCACGGCCATGGCGAAATCTTATCCGCAAAATCGAACTCATCCGCCAAGATCGCTATCCCCCTAAACGTCAAAAAGTCGATATCTCGTGATGCCTCGTCCGCGCGATAGTGGAATATATTAAACACAGTTTCCAAAGATTTGACAGGGGTTTCATGAACTGTGGTTTTTCGATATTCTTTCCCGTTCACGGATATTTTTTCCAACGGCGCGAATTTTGTTTCTGGATCCAGCGTTGTCCTCCAGACCGGGGATGCGACTCGCAGCGCTGATGATGAGACCAGGAAGAGATGTTTGGTGAAGGTGGTGTTGAGTTCGACGACCAGGTCGGAGACTGGGGAGAACGTCGTGACCACTTCTTCCATTTTTCCAAATTTTGGGTATATATATCGACCATGCGATCGTTTACGAGGTGGTGATTTTACGACTTATTGAAGAAACAGACTACCTGAATCCAGGGAGGGGTTTATTAGGTCTGATATTGGTTATCGAGCTTGATAGATATCACGCAGCGCTTAGGATCTATCAATATGTATTAGGCGCAGCTCAGCCCGTTGCGGGGTTGAACAAAGTCCAACACCATGATAAAATGCACATCTCTTGGCCACCTAGTTTCAAGAGGGATGGCGACTCTCATGGGACTTAAAGGAATCGATTTATATGAGACGGGGACGAGAGCATAGAGGTATTCATATTAAAGCGGAGGACCCATTCAAATAAAACATATCAAGAAGCGACTCGTCTGTTAGACTAAATATACAACTGAGGAGTGAATCAATCCGATGGCCCCACATCTGCTTCCGCATTTTTACCCACTCCGGACTCCATTCCTAAATAGTCGTAGCTAAAGGTAGAAAAACAGCACTCAAAACTCGCGAGTCTCACACTATTGATCAACATGATTCTCAAACTTCAACTTCCTTCGGCCGATTTTTCCACTCACAGCTTCTCCCGCTAGCCCTTTTCAAAATCTCCTCATTATCCTCCGTCCACCACTTCTTCAACACCATCTGACCCCTCCTCGCCATGCCGGCGTCTCTATTCCTATAAACGCTATCAATGGCCCTCACATCGTCCCTATCATTCACCAACCACCGCCTCTCCTCGGCAAACCATTCATCATACGTCAGATCCGGATACTCATCCTTTACGTTCGCGTATAATCTATCCCGAACCACACCTTTCAACCTATTCGCCTCTTGATTCACCACTTTCCCTTCACGAGATCGTTCATCCGCTCTCAACGATCTCGCGTTGTAGAATTGTAGGAATTCACTTTTCGCGACGGCTTGTGAGATTTTATTCAACGCCGCTTGCGTCATGTAAGCGTATCCGAGATCCAGATATCGTAATGTTTGAGAGGATTTTATGAGTTCAACGGCGGAATCAACGATGGGATCTTCGATCCAGTTGAATTGCATTTTTAGGTCTATGGTGGCGTAGGATTGCCCGACGTCGAGGGTTCGGAGGGTTGGGTGGTACGCGCAGGCTTCGAATAGAGCTGCGATACCTTCGGTGCTTGCGCCGATGGATTGGAGGGATAATCTTTCGATGGATTTGTTTTTGAGGAGGCCTTCTGCGAGGATTTTACACCCGGTGTCACCGAGGAGGTTGTTGGACATGTATAAGGATGTCAGTTGGCATGTTTGCTGGGATATAAATTTTGAAATGTAATTAATCGCGGTCATTTCGCCGTCTTTGGCGGGGAGGATGCCGACGCCGTTGAGATAGAGGGAGTGCAACGGCGACGGTGGAGCGATGGGTAGAAAGTCGCTAAAGTGGTCTGAGAGCTTGTCGAAGACTTTTGCGAGACACTCATCGCCGAGATCTGTCTGGTCTAGATCGAGAGTTCGCAGATGGGGTAATTCTGATAGAAGTTTGAAGAGCGCTTCATGACATTCGGGGCCGAGTGGATTTCGTTTCAGCCAGAGGTTCTCGACTATCCGACTTTTCGCCATCGCGTCCACAAGTATCCCGAACGATTCGGTGTCGATGCAGTTTCCGGCCAGATACCAAGTTCTCATCGCATCAGGTCGCTTTTCAAGAAACTTGGCGATGGCGTTCGCTCCATCCGGACCGATGATATTATTCCCGAGCAAAAAGTGCTCGATGAATGTATTCGTCTCCAGTGATTCCATGAGCTGAGATATCGATGGACCGACGACCATTTTACACAAATCCATCCGTTTATCAGAATATACCACCCCGCGTTTGAATTCCAGAAACTCCGTTTTATAGTACGGTTCGTACCCGGGTTCGAAATTCTGACCCGAATTCCGCCCCCCGTCTTCTTTAATCTGCCCGGACTCATCGAAATTCGCCTTAAAATCTTCAGCGGACATATCTTTCATAAGATGCGTGAAGAACGGCTCGAGCTCGCTATACGGCGCAATCTCAACCGGCATGGGTAACGACGCCGGTTGCAATACCGTGTCCGGTGTGATTTTTTGATCCCACCGGCCGTACGCTTTGATCTTCTGAACCCATTTCGCACTAGGATTTCCTTGATTATCACCGCCTTGTTTCCTCATGCTGCAGGTAGGGCCTGACGGGACCGTATCTGATGGGAAGAGATTCAATCTGTCCATGATACGACTGGTATCGATACCCGTCAGGTCTAATTGTACCGCTGACGCCATATTTCGTAGACGTGAGATGATGCTTTTATCTCCGGATTCTTTAATAGATTTCTTGAGAAGCGCAGGGAAGATGAAACGCTGCGTCGAGATGGAACCTATCGAACTACGGGCACGTGATATTAGTATTGAGAGGTTCAATGGGAGGAGTTGCGCGAGTCCGCGACCAGCGCGGGGGAGCTGAGAATGCATACTTGAATAACTATCCAGACGAACAAGTTCCCCTTTGAAAAGAAAAAAAAAAACGCAGCTAGCTTGATGGATTGATCCGTAGTAGCAAATGCATCGGCGTATGAAAATGCCGGTTTTATAGATATACTGATTGGCTTGGATTGAGTAGAATGCGGGGGCAGCGCTGTTGTTTGACTCACGCCAAATGTGCAAAACGAGAGAACCGAATCGAAACCCCGCCAAGCTGGATCCTCCACCTAAACGCTGCGACCAAGCGATCTGTTGGAGATGCGCTTTTGTCCGTCGCAGAAGAAGACGTTGGTGACGGTGTAAGTCGTTGAAGTTAGACGTCGCGTGTCGGTGCCACAATGCGGCCTCAGCCATGCGTTATCCGCGTGCCCTTCAATCGTCTCGTCGACGAGAGAGCACGCGAGCTTGCTTGCCTCACGTTTTCCATCTCTTGAACAGGGAGGTACTTCGAGAGTTACTTTGAGAAGCACGGATGTTTATACGACATGAAAACGATATGGGAATGTATATTAGGCTGCCGGATTGCTTTCATGACCAGCGCGAAGTCTCGGAGAAATCGGGAACTTGCAAGTATATGACCTCTATAATATACATCATAGGGTTGAAACCGTGCATTACCAGCTAAAGGGATAAACGTCGAGCTATTTTCGCAACCGCATGTATCGTCGACACTAAATTACACCGAGTGTAACACTAACCGCCTCAGTGAATTCGGTAGCGGAGAGGTCCCTTTGGCGAGCACTTGGCATTCAGGCATCATTAAACTTGCGGGGATGCTGCGGTGAAATATCATAGGCTGGAGATCGCGCCATCGATATCTGGACAGCCTCCTCGATCGAATAACCCCGAAGAAAAGCTTGTCCTTGTATGCAGGTGAATTGAGCCAACCTGGGACGCTGCAATTTAGAATTACACGCACAAGCAATCTATGATGCCGGCAGGACACATCGAGTCGGGGAAAACCGTGTTGCATACCAGGTCGGAGGAAGGAACAGGCCTGTACAGGGCTTTTAACCGACTTGTGAGTTCGTGCGTGGTGACATGAAGTCATGCCACTTTGCTTTTCCTCCAGAGGATGGAAAGCTCCGTTTGCAACCTAAAAATTCTATAATTCAATGCTTCCGCACGCTATAGCGCGCTATCGACGAGAATGTCGGGAAAGTTACTGGATGGTTACCTCATATAGTTGGTAAGCGGTTGGATGTGGCCCCTACTCTTCGAGCCAATTATTCTATCATAAGTCACGGCTGTGCTGAAGAGCTCCACTAGCGATTGTTGGTAAAGATTACCACGATAACCGAACTGTGCCTCCATGATATTTCAACATGAGTGAGGTCCTGGTACCTCGGTGGGCTTGAATGAGAGGTGTGGGTGTGGGTCCTAAAGAATAACTTTGAATCCACCCTCGAAATCTGAGAAGGGAAACGATATGTTCGCGAGGCCTGCATGATACTTCCTTTCTATGCACGGAAGAATGATTAAAACAATCCTATCCAGAACGAAATTATCTTCCGCTGGTCATTCGCCTCTCTTTTTGGCGAACTACATGAAAACCCGGCTTTCCTTTGCGGACATTTGGAAACGACAGACTGGCCCACTCCACCATTACGTGCAGAGGGGCATCTTCTCTAGCCTAGTAGTTCGCTTCGGCTGGAAGGAGAGAGAAAGAAAGAAAGAAAGAGGAAAAAGAATATCTTTTGTGTGGATGGGCCGCTAAAATTGGCGGTGAGCACCGAGCGAACATGGGATCAAGCACGAAAAGCGAATTTTCCAGTCGACTCTCCCAAACCGATTGGACGCCCCTCCAATGCACGCAGTCAGGTCTCGAATGATACCTTGTCCCCTCTCGTGAAGGAAAGAAAACTTGTTACTAGGCAATCTGGCGCGTGTTCCTCCCTTCTTATTCCTTCCCGGCGACATTCGGAGACAGCCCATAAGTCTTGGGATAAGGGGCCAAAGCCGTCAAAATATAAACAAGCATTTGCCAAGTTTCCTATCCGCTGCCAGCCAAGAAAAAGCTTCGCTCCTCCAATTCCCAACCTGGTGGGATTATCCAAGGAAAGAATACTAAGATCGGGCTTGTTTTAAAAGGAGATTCCGAAGAGGCTCTTGGATCTCTGTCTAATATATTTTTCCATCTCTTGGCTGTACTTTCCCCAGCTTTATCTGATATCTCTCTCTCGTTCTTCGTCATTCTCCACTGTCGGCTTCCGTATCGCTCGGAACCGCTCTAGTTCCGCGCCTTCTAGACCTGCTGACGACGACTTTTTCTTTCTTTCTTTCTCGAGTTTCTCGTCCCTTGACTTTCCTCTCCTCGAAAAGCAATTTGGTAATAACGTCAGGCACGGCTGATCGAAGCCCGAAGCGGAGTGCGCGTTTACGTTTCATTGGGTCCGTCCTGCCTCTGGATCACGATCTCGATTACAAGGTTATACCTTCCACCATTGCGTTTCCTTTCTTCAGCTGCAGCCCGTGTACGCCCTCAGCACCACCGGCGAAGCCTTGGGATACCTTGACGTTCTTGACAACCTTCCGCTCCTGTCCGCAGGCCCAAAGTTTAGTGGTATCGATGCAGTCCGAGCTCACCACCGTCGGCAGAGCGTGAGATGATTGGATTCTAGCCTTGTCCGGTTTCACTGATCGTATCCTCTTTGTCTTATTTTATCTACCTCTCTTGTTCTATTACCGGCATTCTTTTTTTATCTATTTTATTTTGTGATAACCAGAATATTCGGCTGAACCACCTGCCCCCTTCCTCCAAAGAGGTTAACGTCGTCCGCCCTTTCCCCTCTCCGGGGCTCAAGTTAGCTTAGGGCTTTCGCTCCCCTCTCCTACTCCAATGTCGACCGATGGTCATGGTCATGGTCATACAGTAATAACACGACAGGGCAACATCGGCGCAGGACCGAATCCCAGGGAATCCAACCAGACCATCGCGTCGAGGCTAACACCATCTTCATGTACCGCCGGATCAACAACACCTTTTGCTTGGCCACTCGGTAGCAGGATGCGGAGACGACCGTGGCAGAGGAACATGATGGTTTCCAAGACACCCCGCGTCTTGCTGAGGTTTACGAGAGCGGTGCAGGTCTTCTGTTCCATTCTTGTTTTGGCAGCTGCGATCTTTTCGGTCGTCAAGTTTGGCATCCAGCAGCAGGAGGTGTTGGTCGTCAAGGATGGCAGCAAATACGTCGATGTGGACTACAACAGCCTCCCGGACGGACGAGGCGATTGGCGGCCGGTGCTCTTAGTAGTTTTGGTAAGTGCTCGTTTTTCTTCTCTGCCGACGTTCGTATCTGGTTGTTATATATATATACCTCGCATTGCTTTGGGTATATATCGTCGTATGGCGTTTGCACGACGTATTTTCCTCGTATCGCCCGAGGTTACATTAAGATAAAAATGCCCAGAGAAAACCCGAGGCTCTTCGCCCTTCTGAACGCATGAATCAGCCGGGCAAGACAGAAGGAAAAGCGAGCGTCAAACAGACGAGGAGCTTTAGGTTTGAAAGCGGAATCTAAGTTAGCCTATTTTTATATCCACGCATCGGGCCTCTCGCGTCGGAAGATTTTCGAGAATCGATCTGGGCTGGAAGCGTGAGGTGGTCTGGCCCTCTATCAAATCTGTGACGCTTGACGTTTATCGTCTGATATGATATTACGCTTATAACACACTCCTTAAGATACGGAGGTTTTTTTTTTTTTTTACCTTTCTATCTATTTCGGACTGTTCGCTAACGAGGCTATAAACTGGGATGACCCCGCGGTGCAGTCTTCGATTTCTCTCATTGTCTTTCCGCTCCTCGCCATCTTCAGACGGAGACGAGTGAGCATTGCGGTCGAAGTGGTGCTCCTGAGTCTATGGTGTTCCTTGTAAGTGGTTCTTTCCATCTTTTGCTCTTTCCTATCCCTTCCTTATCACCAAAACAAACTGCAACCGGGAAGTTTTTTTTGGGACCCGTCTGGCCAGAGCATTGCCCTAGCGTCGGACTCCTTCTTTGCTACCTTCCTGTATTTGCTACGCCCGCATGTGCACCACCTTTCCTTTGCCAATGCATTGCATTCTATTCCCCTTTCTTGCCCAAATTTCTGTCTGCCTTTGCAAACGACCTTAAAAAAGCGTCCCTTCTTTTGGTGTTTCTAAACCTGGCACACGCAACACAGTGCCAGGCACCTACTCCTCGGTTCCTACTTTTGCATTGAGCAGTCGGAAAATATGAGCTGTTCCACACGTGTTTGAGTCTGTCACAAGCCTCTTCACTCTCGAGATTTATTTGCCTCTTGTTCGTGTATGCGTGATCCCGGCGTGGAAATGGCTGGGGCGCTTGTGAGAACTGTCTCTTTTCTAGTTCGTCGCGGAACTCTCGTTTATCCCTTCCTTTATGCCTTGGCCCAGACTAGACCGGTTTACTCGTCTTAGACACACGATTTTGTTTGCTAACCCTTCTTTGTGCTACGGTGGGATCCGAACCGGTATTCTAGGAAGTGCGAGGGGAGACCCTTGATATATCTATACTCATGAGAGGAAATTGGCAACCGGAAAACAGAAGGGGTTTTCCTTTTCTTCTGACGCTAAACAGCGTCACTGGACTCGTTTCTCCCAGTGGTTTCCTTTCTAAAGTATATATATCAAGCGGCTTCCCTCTTCTTCTTGGCACACCGGCTTTCTGGAAAAATCCCCCCCACCGCAATGCATTTTTTTACTTTTTGACGTAGCATGACCTTATACATACCGACTATAACGGCACCATTTGAACCCAACTGCTTACACCCAAAAGCCCCGTTCGAGTTTTTAGACGATCATACCCGAGAAACGCTCGCCATTGGAATCGATATTGGACGAAATTCATCGAGTTCTCAGTCCGAGAATAGCACGGACCAGGATCCCATCAAGATTAACAGTGACATTCACACCTACTGCATCATGTCGCAGGTCGGTGTCGCTGCAGGATTAATAGTGATGTACGTCTTACCACTTTCCCTTCATATTGATTAAAGTTACTTGTCCCACCCTGGGGTTACACAACTTTAAAATCTTATACATTTTCTATACTTCGGAAACTAACAGAGATACTGATGAAATAGAATATTCACATTCTTATCCATTCTTCTTCTCCTACTTCTCTCATACCAAGCAACAGACTATATGATCGAACGGAGAGCACTCGAGCTTCTCCAACACCATGCTCTACCATCGATGGTTCAGCAAGGCATAGCGCCGATATCAAATGCCTACCAAACAATCGCAAACGCCATCCCACCGTTACGGCAAACGCAAAGACCTCTGGACGAAGAAAACCACGATTCATCGCAACCGTTGCATCCGGATAGCATAACACCAATACCCCACCATACTCACCACACATCCCAAGAAAAAGCCCATTCATACGCACCGACAAATACAACTGGCGCACATACCACGACTACAGCAATGACAGAAACCACCGGCGCAGCCGATGCTTCGATCATCTCTTCGACGAGAAGTTATCAAGAACAGTATTCGGAAAGAAGCAATCATGACAGGATACGTCCCGAATCCGGCCGACCTCTTCAGTTACAAGGATGGGTTACTCAAGGCTATGAGGTTGACCGGTAGTACTATTTGTATATGCAAAGCAAATCGGGAGGTATTTTTTGTACGGCTTTTTTTTTTACTGCTGCAGCTTTAGCAAATTACTTTCTTTTTCGGTTTAAAAATACTTCACGATACTATAATTTAGTTTTATTGGGGTTATGTATATGAATGGCGCTCTGTTTTCTCTTTGGGGGGGTTGTTTTTTGGTGGATTGCATGATAGATGTCGTTTCATTTAGCCTTTTGGTGGTCGCTATTACTATTTCCACTTCCCCAGGATCTGTATCCATATGTAGATAGGGATTTACTACGGTCTTTTTTAGAGATCACGATGATATCTAATATACTTATCATGAGACCAATAACGAAATCTCTTCCATCACCGTCTAAAAAAATTTTCTCTTCTTTTCGTGGACCACCGATTTTCGTGAAAATGTTCGCCCAGCAGTTCAAAAAAAAAGTCTCCCTGATTTCGAGACATTGTGCGTATCAACCAGTCTTGGATTTCCATGTCGATAGAAGAAAGACAAGGATAACCACCCTCACCCAGAACATTCCGTCGTTACGAGCAGAAAACACTTAATTTTTTCCATCCCCGATCCACTAAATAATATACATGTTCCCTGCTATCCTCGCACTCCCGGTAAAGTTAGCAAAAGGAGCCGCTAAGAAACCGGCATCGACAAGCGAGACATGACTTTCTAGAGTTGGGAGGTGTTGGGTTATATGGCAAAAGGTCTCGGTTTTTTTTCTTGGGTTCGGATACGCCAAATGAAACTACCAAGCTGTTTTTCTTTTCATGCGGGGGGTTTCTACTTAGGATTCTGGTGTGTAGCCAAAGTCACTTCGGAAAATGCTTTTTAGGAGAATGGGGTTTTTTTCTTGTTACACGAGATTTCTTTTTGCATAAATTTATCTCTTAGGTGTATCTGTGCTTTTTCGCATGAAAATCTATAAGATAGAAATATTCTTTGACTTTCAAGAGTGATATCAACATTAAGGTATTTGGTCTTTTGTATTGGAAGATGGGTAACGAACCATAACTAAGCTTGGTGGTATCTAAATTCGTCTATTATTTTCTAATGAATATAGGTAACGGCTCTGTACCATTCGCAATACTTGGAAAAAAGCCGTCGCAAAATTTTGGAGATATATACAACCAGGCAAAAAATATATAAAAAAAAGAAGTCTAACCTAAGAATGCTAGTCGTGTTTATTCCGGTTTATCCCATATATACCTTTGTGATGTTACAATATTTACAAATATTTGAGGTCGTCGTGATCTCACTTTTTGGGGTTCTGTTGTCCCTCGGGTAGTAGTTCGGGAGGGAGGTCGTAATCCTCCAAAAACTTGTCTTCGGGTTCAAGACTAGTACTACCTTCATTCATGGGATCCTCTGAGTCTTCGTCTTTAATCTCATCCTTATCCCTATCGACCCTATCCGACTCGCCCGCCTGGTCGTTAAATCGCCATTTCGACTTTAACTCCTTCTCTTCTTGCGCTGGGTTCTGTGACCCAGGACTAACAAACTTCGGGATTCTCCTCCCCGTCAGTTTTGTCGTCATCAACTCGCCCCATTCATCCTCTCCAAAGTCCATGATATCCCACTGCTCCTTCGCCCACTCCAAGACCCCTCGCCAACCGGTCTCAAAATATGCATTCTCCTTCATCCACCTCGCCGGGCCATCGGGCATTGGCAAATTCCCTAAAATCCTCTTGGTAGCATAATAATCCCTCCTCTCCTTTAAAGCCTGATGAACGATAGTTCTGACGGTTTGAATGTTCGGAATAACGACCCCATCCAACTCTCGTCTCTTCGCTTCGAATTTCGGATTAGGGATCGGAATCTCAAACGGCTTCCCCGTTTGAATCCCGACTTTATTCCTGTACTCCTGAGGATCAATCCTCCAATCCCCGCTGCGATGCGATTTGGCCGACTCGTTTTGAAGTTTGATCAGCTTCTTCGGTGCTAAACAATACGTCTTGAACATTCTCATTCCCTGAACCGAGCCTTCTCGCTTGACAACCCCGTTCAGCAACGCGGTGAATACTCTGGTACCCATCTTGGACGCAGCACGGGTATCTCTGAGATCTATCCCCAATGCCTTGAGCGCATCGGCCGCTTTCGCTTGGTTATTCTCGCGGATAGCGGCGACAAGGGTCTCAAACCAAGCATTATGCCCGATCGGATCTTCTGTCGAATGTATTACCGGCACGATAACTCCTTTTTTAAACGGCTTGGAAGTAACTTTCCCCTCGAGCGCCGCCATCTTTTGCTGATCCGCCCGCGATAAAGCGTTTTTCATCAGATTGAATCCCTCCTTATGACTTTGTCGAAACGTGTGGCGGGTAACGATGCCCAAGTCAACATGATCAGGCTCGATTCCCACCCTTTTCATAAAATCAAGTATCGCTTGTGCTTCACGCTTTTGACCCAGCGCAAGATGCATGTTCAAGACAGAAGTGATGGTGTGATGAGGCAAAGGCGGGGTTAAAAGAGATAACAAGTACTTCGCGAGTTCGAAATCTTTGACATCCCCAGCGTGTGCGAAGAGCGTATTGAGGAGACTGGGATGTTTTCGGAGATCTTCCTCTCTGACCGCTACCCGAACGAGGTATCGAACAAGGTCGTAACGCATCCTCTCGCGAAAGAAACTCAGACTGGCGATGATGATGTGGATTGGATGCTTAGGTACGGTCTCTGGAGCGATGGATATTGGTGGAAGGTTATTTTGGTCCTTGACGCTCGCTTGGAGGATTGGCGAATGTCCATATATTCGGTGTTCGATGGTACCCCAAGCATTGATCACCCTCGTCAAATCTTTGCGTTTACAGGCACCCATGAGCACCTGATAGTGCACATCGAGGGACCATTGTCCTTTGATAGGAATCTTTAGGATGTTTTCCGCGTAAGAGGCGGATACGCTGACTTCTGGGTGATCTAAAAGCTCCCGCGCGAATGCCTGATCGTAAGGACCGTTGGTATCAGCAATGTTCCTCAAAATCCGAAGCATTCTTTGCGGTGTTTCCGGAGGCCATGCATCAAATGCAGCGTTATGCAGACAGGTTGTTACAGCTTGAGGAAGTAGATACGAAGGGAGAGCTAGCTTTCTTTCAACAGCTTTAGTTTCCGATGGATGTGGTTCATAGTTCTGGGTAGAGTCGGTTGGCTTGATTGTTGGAATTTCTGTAAAACCATCCCCCCAAGCGATATCCTTTGCGCCATGGAGAAGTAACCATGTAGCACTGACTCCCAGTCCTCTTTCTGCAGCTATGGAATTCACAAGCTCTAGCCATAAGCTCCAATCGATCTTTGTATCTTCCGACTGCGGCATCTCGATCCCAAAACCAGACTTGTGGTAGACAATCCCAACCTCAACAGACATGATCCGCGATATTTCCTCCTGCATGCTTTGAAGACGTGGGTGTTTCGCAGAGTAAATGATAGGCGGAACATGTTTCTCCACATGAAGATACGCGATAAGCTGTATGGCCGTAGAAAATATCTCTTTCCCCGTCATTTTTGTCTTCTCTTCGTCTTCGTCGCTAGGGTTCTTGAGGACATGACCGAAAGCGTCGCTGAAAAAGGCGTCATTGAAAAGTGGTTGTAATTTCGATGTATCATTCTTCGTATCGAGAATTGGAGGGGTATCAATATCCGCCAATATATCAAAAATACTCTTGTTGGCGGACTGTTGTTCCGCCTTCCAGCCACTGAGAAGCATTGATGTGATACTGCTTAATAGAACACCAACGCCGCGTCTCCTACGAGTGACATCGTCACGCTCATTGGTAGAGTATTCTATCATCCCATCCTGTAACGTGTTGGCCATACTTGGATGTTTTTGATTATCACGGTCACCGACGGCATTGACCAGCCGCCAGACATTGATATCGGGATTCGAAATATCGGGTCGTTTATCAACTATCCTCCTAGCAATCCACAAAACCTCCCTCTGGCGTCGCTTCAGCAGAAGAGAGTTTAGCACGTCGACGCCGTCTTCCCGAGCAATTTCTAGCGCATACAGAAGCTTGGAGTATGATGTGGGAGTCCAGCGAGCCTCCCATTCCGTTTCGAGATCCGCGAAAATTTGGTCAGTGGGCGAGCTGCTGCTGATATCTTCGTACTCCCGATCTTCCATCAAATTGCCAAACACGGAGGGATAGACCATATCGACGAATTCTGGCGTTTCTGGCGTTTTTGCGGATACTATTGGCGGTGAAGGACGTGTGTTTTCTCGTTGTAGGTGCGGCGGTAGAAACTTTTCGGCGTATAGGGCGTAGTAGTCATCCTTCTCTTCGTTCGTGATAAACGGAGGAGCGAAAACAACATATTCGTCCAAGGGGTTAACTCTGAAGTTGATTGAGGCGGTATTCTGGGCTTCCTCGTTCGAAGGTCCATTTACGTCGTCGAGTGATAGTGACGAGTCTAGCGGTTCGGTTTGTATAGATGTTCGAAAAGGGCCGTCGTTATCACCATTCGGGTGTTTCTCCCGTAACAAGTCCCAAAACTGGCTGAAATCCTCGCTTTCGTTAGTCCTTTTGGTTTTGATGGCTTTATCCAGACTCTCTTGAATAATCTTCTCCTCCACTACCTTCTTTGCCCTCTCCAGTTGGTATTCTTCATCAAAGGCGAACATGCCTCGATAAGGCATGTGGTTCATCCGTCCGCGGTGAATGTCCTCAACGACCTTCTCGGCTTTGACCACGAGTCGGTCGAAAGCACTACGGCGCCGTGGCCTAGCCGACTTTCCTGGCGGGTTTGACACAGAGCTTGCCGACAGGTTGTCCGATGTATAGCGACGTAGCGTGATATGGGGACTATATTGAACTTTCGCCGTATCTCGTAGCTTGAGATCGCAGTCTCTCGAGCCTGAACATATTGCCTCCGCGGTACCCCGACGCCTGGGAAGCACGTGAGCGTGTTGGGAACAATGACGCCGTGCTACCGTATTCGCCGACCATCTCTGCATTCGTCCGGTATTCTTCCTGAGCAGTTCTTGGAGAAAGACCCGAGTGCGCGGAGGGAGGAGGAACGGCAGCAGGAGGAAGCATGCTGAGGGATCGGGACGGGGAGATTCGATGGACATTCGAAGACCATTGGAGCGGATTTAGTGGTAAATGTATAACGAGAGACGATTTATAGCTTCCGCCGCCCGAATAATTAGCCGCCGTAGTCGGCAGAGTCGAGGCCGCACCCGTTAACTGTCGTCGAGGTGTTCTCGCTCGAGATCGTTGGTGTGTGATAGTTATATCGAGTTTCTGGCCCGCAAGCAAACCTTTAAATTTTTTGGTCGCAAAAAAGGTTCGACGTGCCCGCCGCATAATTTTTCTGCGCGGTGGGATGCTAAGATAAGATCTAACGCAACACAGTAACTTGTTGCAGTTTTTGTCGCAGCCTCTCCGCTGATATTATCGAACTCGTATTGTAGATGTTTACAACATGCTCGTCTATTAAATACATTACTGAGCATTAAACTCATGTCAAAAAAAGCAAATTTGCACATGGTAAGGGAACATAAACTCGAAATGAGACTTAAATCCAGGAATTTAACGCTAAAAATACACGAGATATCGAAGGAAAAAGCATTACATTAAAAAATATTGCAAGCTATTCACCAAATCAAGGCTTGTCATTGTACATTTGAATGCCTCCTACTGGTGCGTTCATATCCATACCGCCCATGTACGGTCCAGGGGCATCCCTTTGTTCATACTTTGGCGGCAAATTTTGTTCAGCAGCGGAATATTCGGCATTCTGCTTTCTTCGATTGAGCCAGAAGATGAGCCCACCGATGATGGCGATAACCGCTATTCCACCTACTACGCCGCCCGCTATCGGTCCGGCGAGATTCTTCTTCGCAGGCTCTTGATCGGTGGTTTGAGCTTTGAGGGTTGGAGTTGAGGTTACAGTCAAGGATACCGTGGTAGGAGTTCCGGAGATGGTAGAAACGACGTTCGTGACTTCGGTGATAGGAGAAGGAGAAGGCGAGGGTGAAGGTGAAGGCGAAAGCGAAGTAGAAGAGCCGAATCCAACTCTGGCGCTCTCCACTTTACAGCGCGAAAGAAAAGAGAAAAAAAAGTATTAGACTCTATGTTTAGGCCAATAACAGGAAGGCCACCGCGACCGTCACAGCACCCAGCGCTTTGTTCCTCCATCCCATCGAATGTAGTTCCGACGCTGAAGAAACGGTGACAGTCGCTGTGACAAGTCCAACGGTGGTAGTAGCAAAAACAGTGACTGTCGCACCTGCGTTCGACGGGGTGGCAACAGCATTGCCCGCCGTGAATCCATGATCCGAACAATATTGTGTCAGAATGGATGTCGCGCTGTTCTTATCGTTTGTGTTACTGCAGGCTGATAGCGCCATGCTTCCGGCTGTGGTTACGGCCTGATCGAGGGTATCCGGGCGACATATACACTCATTGGTATCACAACCAATCTTCTTCTGAACGGGACCGGTGTTGACGGCATAATCTGTTATGAAAACAGCCTTTAAACATTTTTTCAAATCGTCAAAGATGCTGACGGTGGTGAAATCAATTGTATTCTGGTTCACCTGAGCGCTCACCAGCGAAGCGGTCAGGAAAAGCGCCGAGAAAGCAGAAGAAAATCGCATGTTGGAGCGTACTTGCGTTGGAGATATGTTCGAGGTCGGTATGGATTGAAAAGTAATAGAATTCGTCTCGTGGACAACAAAACTGTATCGGAAATTTTGTATTCGAATGGATAGAAAGGGTTCAAAGACAATCGCACAAGGGCTTCAGGGCTTTTAAAAGAGGGGAATTCCGCGTCCTTGGGAAAGGGGTCCCGTTAAACCCGACCGCAAAGCACGATGCAGATAATTGAACGCTCCAGCCCAGAAGTGGAACGACGCCCCTGCTTGGACCTGCTTCAGTTACACACGGTTTTTTGCCCCAGAGGTTGGCCATGCCCAGAATCTTGGCAATTAGCGGCTGAAGACTTTCCTCAAAATTGTTTGCAGTTCAATTAACTATCGCGTGAGAGGACCAATAAGCCAAGGGGAACTGATCCCACGAAAATTCTGATCCTTCAGCGGCAACGGCTGTTTCTATTTCTCATTTCCACGCATGCATCCCCTAAGCGTGCTAAATACAGGCCAGCGCCTGCAGGAAATGTATTTCTTAGGTGAAGGATGTTCAAGAAGACAACGTTCGAAAGGTTTCAAGGCTCAAGATATCAGGACAAAAATGTCAAATTAACAACCAGCGGAAAATAGAAAGAAAAGTGAACTTTTCTGTAAGCTTCAATAGGCGAAAAAAGGTATCAGATGTGTTACATGGCTTACCATGTCACAGTTGCATGGATCCCCTTGCGGGAGGGAGAACCCACGATACAAGCCTCTGTATCGCTATCTGAAGCTTTCTCTTCGCCTGCTACCAAGCACTTGGTATGCTTGTCGGGACAAGGCTCGAACTTAGGATTCGAATGGATCTCGGGCAGATGGAGGCTGTAGACGGTGGCATCGTCTTGTCATATTGCTCATTATAGCAGCTTAATAATACGCTGCAATGTGTGGACGACTACCATGCAATAATATGCTCTTTTATAGCATTCGGCGCACGCAACTCCGACCTTCTATTCTTCATATGTGATTTTATCTCGAGGACCTATAAAACTCTCAGCGACTATGCACCCCAAGTTTCCGAAGACGTTCGAGCGTTGCTGTTGTTGAATCGTGGTCCTCTCCAAATACTTTTCTTTGGATCCGTAAAGCCCTTTCGTAGAATGGTATCGACTCGTTATCCTTCTCCTGGTCTTGCAAGACAGTCCCAATATTGAATACCACAACTGCTATAAGCGGATCTTCAACACCGTTGAGTTTTTCTAAATGTTCCCTACCCGCCAGCACTCGCTTATACGAATCCAGGGCTTCGCTGTATCTTTCCTGTTCGAGCAGCATCAAAGCTATCCCCTGCATAGCCGCGAGTTTCTCTAAATCCAACGGCCTGCCTTCTTTGATATCCACTATTTTTTGAAAGAGTTGCATCGCATCATCGAACTGATGTTTAGCTAAATGAATGTTCGCTAGAGCACTTAATGTCGAAAGCGTCGTTGGATGAGATATACCTAGCGCTTTCTGCTCCCCCGTCAGCGCCCGAGTAAACCACTCAAGTGCCTCGTCTAAATTTCCCTGGGCGTGAAGTATCGACGCGATATTGTGAATTGTATCGATTCTCAACGGGTGGTTTTCCTCAAGCACTCTCTCTTTTACCGAGAGCGTCTTCTTATACCATTCCATTGCCTCAACATACATCCCTCGGTCACCATAGAGCGTCGCTATATTGTGCATTGTCGTGAGAGTTGCCGGATGTTCTTTACCAAAGACTCTCTCTTTCGCAATCAGAACCCTTTGGTTCCATCGCATTGCATCTTCAAACCGGCCGAGATCTTGAAGTACCGCAGAAATATTATGCATCGTCGTAATCGTCTTCGGATTTCCCGGACCGAACACTTTTATCCGACCGTCTAACGCTCGTTTATATATCCGTAAAGCGTCTTCATTTTTCTCCAAATAACTATATATCGATGCTATTCCTTCAAGTGTGGATATAAGGTCCAAGTTTTTCTCACAGTCATCACCAAACAAAACATCTTCGTTCCCATCTATAACTCTGGTATAACAATAAAGTGCCTCTTCATATTTCCCACGTTTCTTTAAGGTCCATCCCATGTTATGTAGTCCCGCAATGGTAGGGTCATACTCATCCGGGTTCGCCTTCAAGTACTTGGAGAGCTCGTTCCAGAGGCGTTGGAGATAAACATATAGGTAGCTCACATGGGTCGCGAGTCTTGATTCCATATCCGCGTTCCACTCCGTGCTCTCCGAAGATAACTTGACACGTTTGTCGATGACGTAGAATCCCACCGCTGTTATCACGCCACTCATCACTTCGACTTTCTCACTATGCGATAAGCGTTCTCGCGTCCAATCGTGAACGACGGGGTGGACTGAAAAGATGCCGTAGGAAATGATCTGGACGAGTGAATAAGAGGCCAGAAGTGCGATACTCGATATAACTACGCCACGAAGAACATGTAAGAAACCGCAAACTTAGACCCTTATGATAATAACTCGAAATATACTTACCACCATGATTATCGTCCCAATCCGTATCCGCAATCAACCACCAATCGGCCGAGATGTCTAGTGGACTAAGATACGCACAAGCCGTTAACATTCCCGCAGCTTCTTCATCTTGCTTTGCAATCTCAGCGAATGAGATCTCCCAGGTTGTTGCAACTGTCTCACCACCACGATAGTTCCATCTGAATTTCGGCTTTACAGATTGAACCGCTATAAAAGTTTCGTCGTAGCTTTCGAGGTATTCCTTAAACGGAATTTTGGTTTGGCGCATGTACGAGCCTGCGTGGGTGATTGCTAGCGGCATAAAGCCGAGCTTTTCCACAACTGCTCCGGCTTCTTTTAGGACCTCTGTGTCGTGAATTAGTTTCACAAGTTTTTTGAGTTTCAAAGTTCTGGCGACTAACCATCTGAGCGATCACTTATAGATGCTAAGTCTAATAATAATCGAGTGGCATCGCTTTTATCCAGTCCCTCGACCGTAATTTGTTCAGCACCTAAGCCAAACTCAGGCCTACGACTCGTAATAATAATCGAACCTCCTCCATGATTCGGTATATACTGTTCAATATCAATATTCTCCAAATCATCAACATTATCAAGGACAAGCAGCCAGTTGTGATTCCCATCCGCACGAAGCCAGTTAAGAACCGCCTGTAGTATTTCATCAAACTGGCTTTCATCGTAAGTTAACTTCCCGTCGTTGCTAATTTTCCCCGGAATGCCTAGTTTTATCGCTAGCGCAATATAATCTGCAGAAGATTCAGGCCAGATCTTTGCCGCCTGTTCAGTAATGATTTTGTTCATGATCTTAGCGAAGGAGCTGTTAAGAGAGTCCTGGGTGAGAGCTGAGACCCAGAATATGGCGGAATAATCGCGTTGGTGGAGATAGGCATATTGCACTGCTATCTGCGTTTTACCGATTCCCCCTGTCCCGGTCAGAGCGAAGATCTGGGGTGGGTCATCGGATTCGAGATCTTGTTGGAAGAGATAGTCGTGCATCTGTTGGAGATCTTGCCCACGTCCGACAAAATTTCTATGTCTCGGGACCGGTATATCAAACGGGATCTCGAAGTTTAGTTTTTTAATTTTCACACCCTGTTGAAGAGGTTGAATCTATTAGTCTCGAATCTCAAAGGGAAGCATTCTTCGTTGTTACCTTATCAATAATAACTGTTTTGCAAATGTCAGCTGCTGAGCCACTGGTATAAAATGCTTTTTTCGGATGGGGTTAAAATTATACCTGACGGCACTTGATGAAGCAACTCCTTCGCGTAGAGAGCAGCCACGATTGCGGCGTAAGGCTGCCAATCTTTATTTTTATGACCATCAGAGTAATCACAGATTCCCCGAATCACAATGCACGGGAACTCATCCATCAGACCCGCAGCCTCCATCTCAAAGCAGAGAGCCTTGGTTTCTTTGCTAATTTTATCTCTTTTTACTCCATCCTTCATCACCTGATTCGCTGATGCAATTATCCCATAGTGAATATACGGGTGATCGTAGATTCGTTTTTTCCGTTCAACAATCATCGCAGGATCGCAAGAGTCGCAGGAGTGTGATCCCCCATCGATAGTGCCACTCTGATTATGTCTCGACTCACCACGATAAAGCCGATCGTTATTTTGCCCGGGATAGAAGAACCTCGTTTCTTTTTGCTTGATTTCTTCGAAAGCAACCTGTATCCTCTCACCAACTGAAACTTCACTGATAGTCTTGATACCAGCTATAGCGTTAAGAAGAATCGTTGGCGGGGCGTTCAAAGATCCGATACGTAGAAACTCCCCATTTTCCATCGCCTTTCCGAAATCGTATTGTATTACACCGCTGGAAACATCGGTTGGTTTACTAACCACGATGTCACCCAACCGGATATCGTTTCCTGCGGCGAGGTTCGGGGCTCCGCCAGCTACACCCACCATGAGACCGAACCGGAGATTGCGGAAACTCGAGGACATCCGTGTGGCAACGATGCTGGCACGAGTGATCCCGTACCGGCCTTCGGGTAGCCATGAAATAACCACGTTATGTTGACCGATTCGACCATACCTATCCCAGTATAAGCCCTTGTTTTACTCTCATGGGTAATTTAAACCCTCTACTAATATTAAGTGAAGGTTTGACCACGTACTTGTAGATGTTGGTATCATGGTCCGCGTTGGGGAGTTCAGGATGCGTTTCGTCAAGCACTGAGATGGCGGCAGTGGCTTCGATAGGTATCGCGCATATCCAGCCAACAGCATAATCATCCCTTGTAAGAGTTGTTGTCATATTTGCGCAAAAAAGTAATAAAAGCGAAGGGTGCTCGCAGAGCGAACGTATGCGGCGCGGTGAAGAATAGAATTTGACAACTGCCTAGTCACGAAGCTGGCATACAGCAACAGTTCTGGATCCTGTTTTACTGTGGTAAATTCTTTACTGGCGAGTAGACTTTATTTTCATACCACCCGTATGCACAGATGCATCTGATGCGGGGTTTCTTGTAACAAGGGCGGTATAATGCCAAATTGAAAGTGGCCCCCGCCAAGTCGAAGCTGCGCCGTGGAGGTGCATCTAAAGGCCTGGGGACGCGGGATGACCTGGATCAGAAGAACGCATTGTAATCGGGCGCATGAACTGCGAGAATCCGTTCGAAAGAGATCGTTCACATTTATTTTATCTAAAGAAAACCCCCCAGCCATAAGCATCCCATCTCATGCATCATCATGCGTCGAGATGCTGCAACTTTACGCGGACGCAACACATTCCGGTCAGGCCATCATGTCGTCGGTTTAGAATTGCGGGAAGCTGTGGCGGTGGCGGTGCAGCGTCGCTAAAAATGAGAGTTTTCGTCGACGGGGCTAAACATCGGAATTGGTTCCAGTTCGGAAGGTAGAGTTTTCGTGTGCAACCGCTCCCATCGATTGGCCAAACTTTCTCATCTCCTTCGACCAGCCTTCAACCGTCAAAATTGCAAGGTAGGACAGCCGCCGTATAACCCCCGTGGACTCTAATTGCTAATTATCTTGTAATATTGCGTAGATATCACCATGTCGGCCACCGAATTGGAAGCTCAAATCCAGCAGCTCCAACTGCAGTTGGAACAGATGAAGACCAAGGCCGGTCCATCGGCCTTTGATACCTATCAGACCTCATTGACAACACGGTACTGCAGTGCCGAGATGTCAAAGCTGTTCAGCCAGCGGTCCCGTCACTCAAAATGGCGTGAGCTCTGGCTCTTCCTTGCTGAGAGCGAGCGAGAGTTGGGAATCGAGACGGTGACCCAAGAAGCGTTGGACCAAATGAAAGCACATCTCGAAGTCAGCGATTCCGATTTTGAAGTGGCAAGAATCGAGGAGAAGAGACGACGACATGATGTTATGGCACACGTTCATGCTTTTGGCGAAGTTGCTCCAGCTGCTGCTGGTATCATCCATTACGGAGTATGTGCAGCATCTGCAAATCCAACTGGTTGTTTAAACGCTTCCTAACTTGTTTTGATAGGCGACTAGTTGCTACGTTACTGACAACGCTGAGTTGATGCTCATGCGAGACGCATTGGATCTGTTGCTCCCAAAACTGGCAAAGGTCATCCGGAATCTGGCCAAATTTGCTATGGAGTGGAAGTCTCTCCCAACTTTGGCACACACACATCTCCAACCAGGTTCGGATAATGATAAATTTGACCAATTACTCGTAAGGAGTTTGCTAAAATTCCATGCAAACAGCTCAATTGATAACGGTTGGCAAACGAGCGGCGCAGTGGGCGCAGGATCTCATGATGGACCTGGAGACTATTGAAGGTGTTCGAAATGGACTCAAGTTCAGAGGTGCACAAGGCACCACCGGAACCCAGGCGTCCTTCATGGAAATCTTCCACAACGACACCTCGAAATGTGACAAACTCAACCAGCTGCTATGCAAGAAGGCTGGTTTCCCGAGCTGCTACGATGTTTCAACGCAAACATACACTCGCAAGGTTGACTTGATTGTCTCAAATGCCCTTGCTGGGCTCGGGGCCAGCACCCATAAACTTTGCGGTGACATCCGCCACCTCGCAGCATGGAAGGAGTTGGAAGAGCCTTTTGAGAAAGACCAGATTGGATCCTCGGCCATGGTACGTCTCGGCATATTACATCCGTCAAAAAATATCAGACTACGTTGTTACTAACAATGAAAACTTTAGGCCTACAAACGAAATCCCGTAAGTCTCATGATCTTTGATGTAGCTCTCGCTTATTCCTTGAGTAGATGCGTTCCGAAAGACTTTGCAGTCTGTCTCGCGAGTTGATGTCCAAACCAGCTAGCTTTGCGAATACACTCGCAACGCAATGGATGGAACGTACGCTTGATGATAGCGCTATTCGCAGGTATGTGTTTCTCAGCCCACCAGCAATTGCTTAATCTCTAATAAGGAAGGGTAGAATCGATATCCCGGAAATGTTCCTCCTCGCGGATGCGATCCTCATCGGTCTCGACAATGTATCGAACGGGCTAGTCGTCTACCCAGAACGTATCAACGCTCGAGTTCAAGAGGAGCTTCCTTTCATGATTACGGAAACTGTCATCATGAGATTGGTTGCCAATGGGGAATCAAGACAGGAAGCTCACGAACAGATTCGTGTGCTCTCACACCAAGCTAGTGCCGTTGTGAAAAACCAAGGTAAATCGAACGATCTGGTTTCGAGGATCAAGGCAACTGAATTCTTTAAACCCATCTGGGGTGAACTCGATGACCTTTTGAGGTCCGAGTTGTACACGGGCCGCAGCTCGGATATTGTGGAGAAGTTCTGTGGCGAGGGCGGAGCATTGGAGCAGAAGCTCAAGCCGTATATGCAGTTTATCGAGAATACCGCCACAGCGGAGCTTATGGTTTAGTCGGGCTGGCTAGGCTCACAAATCTGTCGGGTTATATGACGCGAGTCTCGTGTGAAAGGCTTTAAAAGTTTTCTGTCAGATGATTTGCATATATTGCAGTTTCGAAATTTTGGAGTAGATTATGGCTATTTTTGCCATTGCATGACATATCTAGATGTATATACTATTGAGAACGGGAGTATGGAAGATAGATTGTACATGTAGCAAACACCAGTGCAGGACATCGATTTTAGCTATGATTACTGAAGGCCGTCTAATCCTGCCAGGCCACAACCTCACCCCCAACACAACTGACCAAATCTCCAAAATCTCAAGCTACAACCGCATCGGGGTCATGAAAGTCGCACAGGATTTGGAATCCAGGATCCACCCGATTAATAACATCAAGCTCACGTCACAGGTCTACCTATTGCCCGTCCCAGCGATTATCGAGAAGTTTGTGCCGGGTCACCTATTTTGGTCGAAACGGGGTGTCCAACGAGGGATCAGAAAGGTTTTCTCGGCGCACCCTTGGCTTGCTCAGCCGCACCAAGGACCCATGCACCCTGGGCAAAAATAGCAGCCGCTTTCACATCTGATTTGTTGGGTGCGAACCAAACAATAGCTCTTTTGCCTGTTCCAAATCGTGCCTCTTGCTCGATGGAGGGGTCGGGGCGAACTGGGGTCTAGCCCGAAAGCTTCCAAATAACGAGAACAGAAGCTTGGGAAGGTAAGTGACTGTTCGACGTCTAGCCTGTTCGCTTGCTGATATTTCGACGATAGCGGACGGACAATCCCAGGAGGTTGCACGAAAGGGGAGGTGACTGCGAAGCATGAGAAGATGCTCCCTCCCCGACCCGTTTCGCTCTTCCTCGAGAGAGGACGAATTGCGAGAAACGATCAGAGAGAAAATACCAGTACCAGAGGACCGTCGGTTTATGCGAGATTCGCCCAGCAGCGCTAAGTCACGGTACGGTGGGGTCGAAGAAAACTCCTTGCAGACGCACGTTCAGAATGCACCAGAATTAGAGATACGAACCCTGCCAGTTACATTTTAAGGTCATTAATCCGTCGGACATCCTTTTAACCTATTCTGAGCAAGCTCGCTTCGCGCAAGAAAAGCTGACAGCTTGAGGTTCCAAATCTGAACGGCTGAACGAAGACCGTAAGAAAGAAAGAAAGAAAGAAAAAAAAAAAAGGTCTGCCTCCGAACAATACGTTATAGAAATACGAAGGCGCACGCCAAAGGGTCTCTCCTCTTCCTCTTCCCTCCTCTTCCGATTCCGCTACCCCCATTCTCCCCTCTCTCGTTCCGGGACAATACATATGCATGTGCCGCAGCGATAAGCAAACGGAGGCAGCTTTTGAGCCCCATCTTTGGTGCCGCGTTTCCCACTAGCGAACGAGACATTGAAGCTGAGACCGGCCCTTCCTACCAATCCCGCGCCTTTAAAGCCCGCAAACAATCCAATTATCTCCAACAAGCTTGAGTTTGAGTATCCTGTGTGATATTCTATACTGCTTGCCTTCGACTACACCGACATCATGGAGCAAAGACAAGAGCCTTGGGACCCAACGGGGAACAACTATCCCCTCCAACAGTACGTTTCGGGTCAGCCAACAGCAACAACACAAAACATCGACTCAGCTGCGCCGGAAAGCTCGACCAGACCGGCCAGACCTACATATACCCCGTCGACTTCGACCTCCTCGATCCCTCAATATGGCAGTGGGGATCATTCTCATTTACCAAAGATTAACAGAAGACCCGTCGGAAGCGGCTCGAAAACACCGTCAGAATCGAGTAATTCCCCAACCAGAACCGAAGACACAGGTACCGGAACGACGGACTCGCGCCAGAGATCAGGTACACCCGCCGACGAGGACCAATACGAAGGATACTACGACTACCCGGGCCATTTCGGTTCCTCGGATTTCGTACCTTCAGCGAATTTGTTTCCCAGCCGAGAGGCTGCACCAGTCAGAATATCGTCACCGGCCTTTGATTCTGCGGGGCACCCGCTGTCTGCTGAAGATGCGGATCCGGAAAGCGGGCGGACTTCGATAGCTGCTCTTGCTGCTGGTGTTGTTGGTGCGGGACCTGCGATGCAGGGAAATATTACACAGAGCGCCTCGGGTCGACCGGGATACTTGCAGCCCACGTCGCCGGGTGGATATAGCTCAGGTGCCGGAAATCTGTCGCCTGGCGGAAGTGACGTTATCAGGAAACCAACTATGGCGAGACGGTTGTTCGATCGAGGTAGTTCGACGCTACAGAGAATGAAAACCAGTGCTGCGAATAGGAAATCCGCTGTTGGAGAGCCCGGGAATTACGCAAAAATCCAAGATGACGAAGAGGAGGACTCCGAGTACTCTGGGGCTGGATGTAAGGGCACTTTTTACTTTCTATTTGGGGACCCTGCTAACGTTACTATCTAGTTGATGTATCGTCTTACGATAGCTTTCCTTCATTTAACGACGATAAGGGATCTTATAGTTCTAGAGGCATTGAGATGCGCGGGCTGAAACATCAAGGCAGCGCAATCGATCTTAGTACGTTCACCAAATGGGCATATTTTGCAACATAAGTGTTGGAGTCGCTGGCTAACGATATATTAGGTGAAAACGATATCTCATTTGGTGTTAGGAGTGCTGGTACATTCTACGGACAGGACCTTGCTATCCCCGTCGATATCGATCCACCAAACTGGAGACCATGGGAGATGAACTGGCCATACCTCACATTCCTGAATATCTTGACATTTGCACTGGGTGGTTTAACCGAATATTTAATCCAACTTTCAGACTCTATCGGAAGCACGGGTATCATTCAGTATCAACGAGCCCGGGATGTACCGATAGACCAATGGATCGCGTGGAAATACGTCCCCACGATCGTTGGTGTGGTGTTCGGTGTCCTCTGGCAAGTGACGGATACCGAAGTGAAAAGGAACGAACCTTACTTTCAAATGTCGAAACCGGAGGGTGCTATCGCTAAATATTCGTTAAACGTGGATTACTTCGAGTTTCTTAGTTTCTTGACCCCGTTTCAGGGAATCAAGTATCGTCAGTGGGCGGTGGCGTGTAGTGCGATCTGCTATTTTATCTCCTACGCTATTATTCCCAATCTACTCGGATCGCTTCTCGATACAGAAAACTTTTCCGAGCAAGAATTGGAGAAGAATAAGGCGATGGGAAACTTCAATGAAAACTATTTGCGAGTCGATAACCGGTACGCTCGGCCTTTGGAGGCCATGTTTTTCTTGGTCGGTATCGCGGGAGTGTGTTTGCAAGTTTTGATCATGCGTCGAAAGAGTGGACTCGTCGGCGACGTTTCCGGTATCGCAGGTATCGCAGCCATGGCCAACAAATCCCACATCCTTATGGACTTCAAGGGACTCGATGAAGCGGACGAGAAACAAATCCACGATCATCTTTCGAGACGACGATATCGACTTCATAAAATGTCTCTGTACCTCGGTATCGATATCGCCATGGAAGACCGGCCCGAGTTTCACGAATCGAAACGCAAAAAGATCAAGAAGTATTCACCGAACCATCCGATATTCACTCTCCTAACCGCCGTACCGTTTTCTCTATTCCTCATCGCTGTCTTAACTATCATGCCCATCTTGACATGGAACACCGGCGGCAGAAAATTTATCCAAAAGGTTCCATTCACAGCCACCTTTCTCGGTATCCTCATCAAATCATTCTGGGAAGTTCTCGACAAACAACTCCGAATCATGCAGCCGTTCCGCACCCTCGGTGAAGGAAACGCCCGTCCGAATGTATTAACCATGGACTACACCGGCAACATCCCCGGCTGGGTCACCGTCAAAGCTATCCAAAACCGCCACTGGCTCCTCGCCCTCGTAACCTTCGATTCCGTGCTCATCGAAGTCCTCACCGTCACCATGGGTTCCTTCCTCAACCGATCGGCGACAACCGAAGAAACCGAAACGTCCAAAACCGTCTCCTTCGCGTTGGCTACCGTAATTTGCACCGGTCTCCTCGCCACATTATTCCTCGTCATCCAACGACGACGACGACCGTTCTTACCCCGACAACCCGGTACCATCGCTTCCGTATTAACGTTTATCCATCAAAGCAAAATGGTCACCGATTTCGAGGAGATGGAACAATGGCCGACGTATAAACGAGAAGCGAAGCTGATGGAGATTAATAAACGGTACGCGTTCGGGTGGTTCAGCGGGCGTGATAAACAGATTCATTTGGGTATCGACCAGGAGCCGATTAGTAGTAAGTATACTTACGGCGAGGACTACAAGAAGGGAGTTGTCGCTACGGTCGGGGATTATGAGTACTATTAAGTTTTTCTATTTTATTTTTATGCTTTTTTTGTGCGGGTATGGAATATAGCATTTACCTATTTTTCTAGGTCTTTGTTTTTATCACGTTCTTTTATTCATTGGGGGTTTCGGGATATGATATCGAATGTTTTCTTTTTGAGATCACATACATCTTCGGTCATTTTTCTTTTGGTATTATTCAGGCATTCATGACTCCATCTATCAACCAGCGTAACGATTCTCTTCTACGCTAGACACCATATTTCACTTTTTCTTCTTGTTTGTTTTAAGTAAACGGCATAATTTTTTTCTTCTTCTTTATGGGTAACAGCGGAGTTTTTGTTTTTTTTCATACTTGGCTTCGGTTGTATCCGTTTTTGGCAGTTTCTACGATGTATCATGTTTGGGCGTTTCTTTTTCAACCCTCTTTTCATTCTGAAACAATTATGGGTTTCGTTTTTTCAACGTTGTGGTATGATGTGGCTGTTGGGTATCATGAGAAAAACGAAAGGGGAGGGAAAAAAGGAAAATAGTCGAAAAAATAAGGGATATATTTTTGTTTTAGTATAGGCAGGATCTATAGAAAAAAATCTACAAACTTGCCGTTCCATCGACTTACTTTCGATATCTCGTGGCTCCATGTGGAATTGTAGGTGTAACTTCTCAACCGGAATATTCATAGGTGTTATCGAACTTCAATATCTGCGATATTATTGCTTAGATTGGTAGTAAACATGCACGATTCGGATTCTTTCAAGCAGGTATTTTTTTAAATCATAATCTTGAATTGTTCCTATCTGAACTCGCCGAAACATACACCACGCCAGTAACAAAGGAGAGGGAAAAGAGATTGTTTTGAATACATAAAGGAAGAGAACGGTGGAGAAAAGAGGAGATCAGAGATTCGGAAATAGGAAAGATCGAAACTGGATGAGAAGTGGAATGTCCGGCATGATGGTGTTATGGCAAACATTAATAAATGATACTCAGTAAAAAAAAAAAAGAAGCGTGAAACAATCCAAGGATAGAAAATGCCCAGTAAAGAAAGAAAAAAGAGAGCAAAAAAACGATTTAACTGACGACGTAATGAAATTAGATATGAGACTTATAGTGAAATGTTTGGATGTAACTTACTAAATCGTTTATGCTCGCTTTGGGCGACCACGGCCACCTCTACCCTTAGCCGGGGCGGCTTCGGGCTCCTCGGCGGCGCCCTCGTCCTTTCCGGCGATTGTGGTGGTGGCCTTAGCACCACGGCCCTTCTTCTTTGGGGGCTCTTCTTTCTCCGCCTCCTCCACGGGCTCTTCCGCTTTCTCCGTTTCCTCCTTCTTTGCTGCACGACCACCGCGAGCCTTCTTAGGAGCCGGTTCTTCAGCCTTTGGCTCAGTGGCTTTTGCTGCCTTTCCTCCCTTCTTTTTTGGGGCGGGTTCTGCGGCGGGTTCGGCTGGAGCAGCTGCGGCTTCCTCGACAGCCTCTTCGACCGGTTCTGACTTCTTGGCCCTCTTGGTGCCACGACCTGCAGGCTTGGATATCGCTATATCGGCAAGCGTGTCATCGGCAGTTCCGTTGGTTTTGGGCTCTGGCTCCTCGGAAACCTTGGTCTTCTTGGCAGCGCGTCCCTTAGGAGCAGCAACAGCGGTTTCCTCCTTTTCTTCCTCGGCGGCGGCAGATTTGCGCTTACGCTGGGTGGTAGCTTTCTTCGGGGCTTCTTCTGCATCCTTCTTCTCACTCTCTTTGGCAGTGGTGACAGCCTTCTTTGCTTTCTTTGGGGATGGTTCTTGGACCTCCTCT
This sequence comes from Dactylellina leptospora, assembly GCA_036971365.1. Taxonomy (NCBI): domain Eukaryota; kingdom Fungi; phylum Ascomycota; class Orbiliomycetes; order Orbiliales; family Orbiliaceae; genus Dactylellina; species Dactylellina leptospora. Next base: position 389,222 of record JAJTUC010000005.1, read on the forward strand.
TCAGCTGGTTCTGGTTCTGCTGCTTTCTTACCACGCTTCTTTGGAGCGGCGACTTCTTTCTCTTCCTTGTCAGCAGCGGCCTTTCTCTTCTTTGGAGCGGCTTCCTTTTCTTTGGCTGGAGCCTTCTCCTTCTTCGGAGCAGCCTTCTTTTTCTTCGGGGCTCTTCACGGATATATCATTAGCGGGTATGACATAAGGAAATGGGTTCTAGGATGTTAGACTTACTCTTCTTCTTCTTCCTCGCTTTCATCCTCTTTATCATTCTTGGCGGCGCCCTTCTTGCTAGCCTTGGTGGTATCGCCCTGATGGACGAGGAGGGGTTAGATGAGAGATTACCACGATGGAATTGTTCGTAGATGATATGCACTTACACCTCTCCAGACATCATCGGGAACTTTCCCGTCAGCGAGACTCTTGGTGATGAGCTCTTTGTTGGCTTCATCGAGGTCCGCGAATCCATCAAGATCATCAAGTTTCTCCTCGATGGCCTTGTTGACATTCGTCAAGACTTGAGGAGTGACACATCCCCTGGGCATTCTGTTAGCAATTTATTCCACAATGGAGAAAATATTCGCTGTGGTGAAGAAATCTAGGAAAGACTTACCAGTGACGCCATTGGAAACTACCGTTGCCGGCGATATCGACCCAGGTGCCAAGGCGCAATTCACCTTTTTGGATCTTTTCCTTGGATTTAGCGCAGAGGGAGCCCTTGCATCCGGCTCTGGAGAAAGAAGCGAGTTCTGCAGATAGTTGTCAGCGATCACTTACTTTTTTATACGGATGAAAAATGCACCGTGACAGGCGAGGTGTCATTGGTGATATCATTTTCGGCTGTTGCACTTACCAACGCGGTACGGCATCTTTTCTGAAAAAGAGGTCAAGAAGCGATATCAAGAATGGTTTGAATGATAACGCGAAGATTGTTCACTTTGAAATGAGAAAAAAAATTGCTAATCGGATATCGGGTTAGTGGGGAATGCGATGGAGGTAATTTTCTTGCATCGGAGAAGAAGGATATGAATGCGGGGAGGAAGAAAGGGATGGAAGGTGGATGAGGTGAGGTTGATAACAGAGATTGCCAACTCAGCGGTTGCAGCGGGCGAGACGGGCGATACTCACGTTGCGAAAAGGGGCGAATTTAAGAAAAACAAATTGGAGAAGGAAGCACTGCTTCGATGGGAGATGATGGGGCAGATGTCAGTAAGTCACTGTTGAAGGGAGGATTTCCTGTAGATGGGATTTATTTTCTAAAAGGGAGCGATGGAAGTGGAGAGGAGAGGTTGAAGAGAGGGAGAGAAAAAGGTGGGAGGCCGGTTGGACTGTGACGCGTTTGTGAATTTTTTCTTGGAACGACGCCCGCCAAAACCCACAGCAACAACACACCGCGCGATATCACGCCGCTTAAATAGCTTCTGATCGGGATCCTTTATTTTACCTCTTGCCCTTTTTTATCAGACGGTGGTGTTTCTTGTCTTTCTCGTCAGTGATGTATCGAGTGTCGTTCTTTGTGCGTTTTGGTTGTGAGGCGAGACGTTGCGGGCGGCTGGCTGTTCGAAACAAAACCTCTTCGTGAGTCAGGACGAGGCGCCCACGCGTCAGATGCCCGCCGAAATATCAGTCTACTGGGAGGCAAGGACAGTATGTCACGGGGATATACTGTAATCGAAATGATATATTTCGCCTGTCTTTTATGCATTACTTTTAGTTGTTTAGTAATTAGTTCTATTCAAATAAGTACAGAATGGTACTGCTGAAATAGGCTTATATATACCGTAGGGGTTTTTGCAGATTTTTGAAGTCATTTTGACCACAAAAGTGGACTTAAAACAGTATATTGGACGTCTTTAAAGTTATAAAAGAAATCCATCGACGTTTTTGAAGTGTTTTAAGTCCGTATTTTCGATCAAAGCACATCGAAAAACCACCATTTCCCCCTACGGTATTCAGTCCTTACTGAAAGCGACTATTATTAAATTCGATGTAAAGTAGAGAGATGCTTCATTAAACATATAGTATACCCTTGAGCACCACGTTACTTTGGTAGAGAGGGCTATACCCTGAGCCAGATTATGGTTAGATGAATGACGTGCAGACTATCAGAGTGGTTATCAGGACGTCAAGACATATAAACTGCATCAAAATAAGAGACGTCTGCAGACTGCTTAAAATGAGAACAAGCATAGAGCAGCCTCTTCTCTTCTCTTCTTCTCTTCCCTATCACTACTCCTATATCATTCGAATCAGCATCCTGTGAACCCGTCCCTTTTGAAGACCTCAGCTAGAATCTCATAGACCGCCTGGCTTTCAACTTTTTATATCAAGAACAATTCTCCAAAATGCGCTTCTCTACCTTCCTTCTCACTGCCTTGACGGCTATTGCCCCTTCCTTTGTCCTGGCTGAGTTTGGCAATAACGCATTCACCGCTCCCCTTGGTGGTGATATTGTTACCGCCGGGAAACCCTTCCAAGTCCGCTGGATCAATCTCGACGGCGGCATTGTCAACCTCGTTCTCGTTCGTGGTGATCCCGCCAACCTTAAGACAATTAGTGCCATCGCCGGTAAGCATCTCCTCATACAACTTTTATATATATGGTGCTGACGATTCGTAGCCGGAATCCCGAACACTGGTGTTTTCAACTGGAACGTTCAATCCGCCTTGGAGCCTGCCGATGACTACGCCGTTGAGATCCAATCCGGCGCCGAGAAGAACTTTACTCCTCAATTCAAGATTATCGCGGACCCAGGCCCACCCTCCACCACGGCCGGATACAATGTTCCACCCACCAACTTGGTTGAGAAGACCACTGCTGGCGGTAACGTTTTGACGGAGTCCTACCCAATTGACCCTACCAGTAGCGCCACCGAAACCGAAATTGTCAGCTCCTCAACCGTTCTCATCTTCCCTGCTCAGACCGACGACGATGGAACTGCTAGTATTACCGGGACAGGCAAGATTATCACTTTGGACGCCAGTAACACTTACTCTGTTTCCACAATCACCTATCCGACTACTTTGGAAACCGTCATCAACGGCACCTCTACCACCTTTATCAGCAATGGCACCATGACCACCAGCTCTTTGATTACCCCAACCAAGAGCAATTCCGCTAACTCTGTCGCCCCTTACCTCTCCATGACGTTGGCTGCGGTCCTTGCGATGATCATTCTGATTATCTGACCTGCTCAGGCAAGCAAGAGGTTCAATCGACTCCGGCCTTTATTATTCACATAATAGAATTAGATTCTCTCCTCCCTTTGACCCGCGCGGCTGTCTAATCATGATTATTGACCCCCTTCGACATGTATGGATGATGTATGCATACATGTATGATATCACCACTCTCCTGCAGTAACCTTTCTCTTTGCGAATCTGGTACCTCAATACCGGTGATGTTTCGAGGAAGCTTTGCAATCATGTCTCTGCACCGTTTTTTCCTTTGTTCAACGTATTGTTAATAGCCGGGTCACAAATACAATCCTGAAAATGGGTTTATAAGAAAATTCATCAAGAATCATTCGATACAATTCCAAACGATGCTATCTCCTAACTCCATTTACAAGATGCAGCTAAGCAAGTCCGCATTTGTAATCGAGCGACGAGGCTTCAACAACGCATAAATTCCAACGTCGTCGCCCAGATTCAGCCAACGTCACAGACAAACCTTCTACCCGCAGCCTTCACGCGTGTATTTGAGCCGCATTCGATATCGCATCTTTGGATTCTAGACCAGCGGTCTCAGCTTGTTTCAAGTCACTTGGATATGGCAGAGGAGATGTCTGCAGCTTTGAGCATCGCCCGTCGGCTGCCCCTCAGCGGTGGGAAAGGCGCGATTCCGCAGCTCGGATACGGTGTATGCATGCCCTCCTCTAGAAACTCACCCGTATCATGTAACTAACGCGGTGGCTGTAGGTATACCAATGGTATTCCACACAACTACTCTAATGCTAATTTCATATGATATGTTTTTAACCGGAGTAACAATGTAGCCCGGCTGTCAAAACGACTGCGACAACCCTTCACGCTCTTCAAACGGGTTACCGCCACATCGACACCGCGGGAATCTACCGCAACGAACACGCCGTCGTAGCCGCGACCTCACAATTCTTAAGCTTGAACCCATCCATCCCGCGTTCGGAAATCTTCATTTCGACGAAATTCGCACCACATCTCAAAGGCTACTCCGCCGCCAAAGCAGCCATCGCGCAGAGTCTCAGCCATTTCCGTAATCCGTTGAACGTCGAGGATAAAAGATTGACCGGTCCAGCGTTACGGCCTGACGGGGTCACCACGACCGCGTGGCCGGATGATCCGGAGTTTTCTGTTCCGAAGACGGTGGATGATGGGTTAGGGTATATCGATCTGTATCTCATCCACGCGCCGTCGGGGAATCTGACCGAGCGGAATGGGGCTTGGAGAGCGATGGTTGAAGCGCAGCAGCGGGGGGAGATTAAGCATCTCGGGGTGAGTAATTATGGGGTACGGCATTTACGGGAGTTGTTGGAGTTTATTGAAAAGGAGGAGAAGGAAGGGAGGGTTGGTGGGAGGATTGAGGTTTGGCAGGGGGAGGTTCATCCGTGGCTGGGGAGGAAGGATGTTAGGGATTTTTGTGCGGAGAAGGGGATTGTTATACAGGCGTATAGTCCGTTGGCGAGGGGGACGAGGTTTGGGGATGGGCTTTTGAAGGGAGTTGTGGGGAGGACGGGGAAGAGTGAAGCGCAGGTCTTGGTGAGGTGGAGTTTACAGATGGTGAGCTTCTCTTCGGATATCTTGTGGGAGGATGAATGCTAATTGTATGACAGGGACTTGTGCCGCTGCCAAAGTCGGAGAGAAACGAGAGGATCGAAGAGAATGCCGATGTATTCGATTTCGAACTCACGGAGGAGGAGGTTAAACAGTTGGATACGGGGAGATACGAGCCATCAAGCTGGGACCCTACAGTCTGGACGAACTAGCCATAAAATAACATGGCATCTAATTCAAAATATCATAACAGTCTATATAGTCTACACAATCTATATTAAATCAAAATATCAATCTACAAGAAATTGGTCAAAATCAGCCGTTTGGTAAGCTGCACCTGCCCCGCGACCTCCACCAACGTCTGCCCACTCCCCGCCATCGCCTCCTTCACCGCAAAATCCCAATCCCCACTCGGCACATCCGGAAAATCCATCGCTACCACCCCCAAATTCACCGTCGTATTCTCAACCCCGTCCAACCAGGTCTGCATCCGATAATTAATCTCATTAGCCCACACCGCGGGTTTAAATATCGCGTTCACCCCCTCGATATTCACCGCCGATAGGAAATTCAACGTCAATTGCGGGCTATTAAACGCCGGCGCCGTATCCAAGAAATTCTTCACCGCCGACCATTTCGTGTCGTAGTCCGGGTAGCCGTTAGGCAGGAGCGAGGGACTGTACAAATCCTGCACGCGGAGGTCGTTGTTTTTCGAAACGTGGTTCGCGTTATTGTTCGAGACGTCGAGGTTGAATCCGAGGGTTCCGTCGTACCGTCGCAATAATACGATTTTCCCACGGACGTCGTTCAGAACCGGTAGTGTATTCGCAGTATACCAGTTCCCGTGAGCCCCGTCTGCGAAAAACGCGGAAAGCTTCGCTTCGAAATCAGCCGGCTGCGGGCCGTCGTAATCCCATTTCACCGAACAAAGAATCGTTTCCGTCGGGTGAAGCACCAAAAAATCATTAAAATTGACGAAAATATCCTGCGCGAACCCTTCAACTTCCAGCTTCCCGTGCCGCAGTTTCAACGGATCGGATGAGGAACCGACCCTGATATCGAAAAACCTTATCCCGTTGGTCAACTGATCCGGTATCAGACTCGCCTGCGTGGCTCCCAACTCCGGCGCCAACGAGACTTTATCCCTCTGCGCCGCCGAATCGTGAGTCCCCGGGATAGTGAACCCGGATACCGAATACGTTCCATCGATCTTTGCCATCCAGTTACTGGTATCCACTTGATAACTCGTTTTCCCCACGGGGCAGAATGTGATTTTATCTTGATATTGGTAATATCTTCCGCCGACGCGGTAGTCTTGGTTGTATATTTGTTTGAATTCGAAGGTGCCGCTGCTGACGACGTGGGAGTCCCAGCCGTAGGTGCTGTCCCAGATCCAGCCCGGGTCGAGGGATTCGATGTGGCGTTTGAAGAGGAGGTTGTCGACGGGGACGGTGGACGGGGTGTCGTGGACGATGAAGACGCCGTGGTCCGGGTATGCGGAGGTGAGGATTGAGAGTTGGGTGTTTCCCGATTCGGATTTTTCGAGCTTGGAGAGGGTTTCGGTGTTCCAGCCTAGTGGATCGGGGCCGGTGTCGTCGACTCGGCGGAAGAGTTTGCGGGGGAGGGAGCGAGAGGGTGTAAACTTTACGTTTTGGTGTATGGCTGCTGCTTCTGCGAGCACTATCGTCGCGGCGTATAACAAGTATTGACTTGTCCTCATCTTGAATTGAAATGTAAAGAAAAAAAAGTCTATAGAAGTCGATGGTAAAGGTTGTATGAACGAGTAATATTGCAAAAGGAGTGATTGAATAGGATAGTATGTTAGAACGAAGGATTGACTGAATGACTTGATGATTTTTAAATCTACATCACGATCTGGAAGCCTGTATTTATATGATAGTCCAGCGGTATCGATATCCAGTCTTGTAACTAAAGATAACTTCAACCTTGGCGAACCTAATCCTTCGCTTCGACCTTCGTCCCAGAATCGCCCTGCTAAAGGCAAAACATAGAGCATATACATTCAGATTAAACATCCAAAGTCCCTAGAAATAAAATTCAAGTCAATATGATACCTCCTTCAACCTCGCTTTAGGAATAGATTCAATCATACCCCGAGGCGCGGTTATTGGCGTTCGTCCGGTTCGAGACTCTTTATCGAGTTCACCTACGAACATCTTTTTTGATAGTTCTCGATGCGGACTAGACCTCATTAGCCACTGAGAAGTATCATGCATCCCCCGGATTTACTAGACTCTTCAAACCTTGCATAAATGGAAGAAATTCTCGGATCGCGCTAGAAAATCTGGGCGTGATTGCTTCAGTCCGTCTAGAATTCATGCGTGCTCGAGAGTACTTTGTTGGACTTTTGTGTGTTGTTTGATGATGTGCCGAATCGGGAAATCCGGTTGAGATCAATCTCGATTCAAGTGTTTCAGGGTGGCGATAAGGGCATGACACAAGTCTTCGAATACCTTTTCTAAATGGGCAATATTGGGATAACTGATTGCGAAGCGGCGATAGAATAAGACATGTTTTCTGGTAAAAGGGTCACCACATTGTACCAAACGTTTGGTTTGCAAACCAATAATGGACCCGCCATTATTTTGTTGTTACTGCGATCTTGGTGAGCTGGTTCAACTGCCGTTAAACCGCAGTTTAATCGTGGTTGAACCGTGGTTAAAGCGCGGTAAAAGCGTGGTAAAAGCGCTATTTTATCGTGGTCTCACAAACACGCACCAATCCGATTATGTCACAAAACACTTGAATGCAGACATTCAAAAGCTTTTGCATTGCAAAATACGGCGAGGCTTGCTCACTACGTTAAGTTCAACGTTGAAATCAAAGTTGTAGTGATGTCGTTGACGAAGAATCTTTGCAAGGCTTCATGAATGCCATTTCTAAGGAATTACTGAATGGATTTTGTCATGATGACAAGGCAGGACGGCCGACAAACTGAGTTCAAGCACCAACAGAGCGTGCTAGCGCAGAATATCAAACTACATGTTGAGATCGAGGAAATGATGTTGCATGCGACACAATCGGACGACGATATAATTCGCGTCAAGACCGTCGTTTCTTCAACGGAATATATTTTCCCGCCAAGGCTGACGTGCCACTTGAGCGCACTCCAGAACATCATCGTTAAAAACTCCGCCAAGAGATATTCGCCGTCTACCAAAGATCCATCAATCTGACGAAGCCCTTGGGTAATTTCAGCATGGAAAAGCCCCCGCTGCAATCTAGGCCCCCTTCGTCTCCGTGACCTTGAACACCCGCAAAATTTCTACCACGACCTTTTTAAAGTGCTTGGGTGTCCCGGCCCGCTTCAACCACCTGAACCACCGCTAGTGTCTCCAGGGTGGGGCCAAGCTTTGTCTTGAAAAAAGCTTATTCATCGGAAATACTTAACCCCCTACCCCTTCCTCGGTGCTCCATGCGCATTTCGCAATTGGGACCCACCATATCGTTCGTTTCGAAATATGGGGAAGCGGAAGTATGTGCGATTTGGGACGAAAACGTTTCCCACGGTAGAATTTAAACCGACGCGCAAAACCTTTAAGACTGATTGAAGTTAGATTTCTCCGATGAGAGGATCCGCTTTTTGTTTCGGGGTCCGTCCATATGATGATAGTCAAAGGACAACGGAAGATGCCGAATAGCTGTTACAGGCGGCTATCCTGATTATATAACGTCTAAAGATTTCCTTCAAATCTTGTTTCTGGCTCATATCCTCAGTTCAGTCTCGCAGACGACTTTGATATCTCTCTTTTCTCTTTTTCTCTAAGGCATCTTTGACTCTGGCATAAGTCATTCTTCACAATGAAATTCAATTCCTTTCTCTTTACGTCCGCTTTGGCGGCAACGGCCTTAAGCAACCCGCTCCCGGAAGAGATCGTTGAAAAGCGAGCTACGTCTTGCACCGTCAGCGCTTATTCTTCAGTCTCTTCTGCCAAGTCTTCTTGCACTTCTATCACTCTTTCGAATATCGCGGTTCCAGCGGGGCAGACCCTCGATCTGACTGGTTTGAAGAGCGGACAAGTTATAACTTTTGCTGGTACTACTACCTTTGGATACAAAGAGTGGGAAGGGCCGCTTGTATCTGTTTCTGGCACTGGTGTCAAGATTATCGGCGCTTCTGGGTCCGTACTTGACGGTCAAGGATCTAGATGGTGGGATGGCGTAAGTTAATCTGGTCCTAAATACACGGGTTCCTTAACTAATTTGGAAACTTTTTAGCAAGGTGGAAATGGCGGCAAGACTAAGCCGAAGTTTTTCGCGGCTCACAGCTTGAAGTCTTCGACTATCGCCAGTATCACGATTAAAGACTCGCCTGTCCAAGTTTTCAGCTTCAGCTCCGCGACTTCTGTAACCGTGACAAAGCCAACTATCAACAATAAGAACGGAGATACAAACTCCTTGGGACACGTATGCTTTTATATACTTGAATAACAATGACTTGTGCTCTATACTAACATATCTTCTTCCCAGAACACCGACGCCTTTGATATCGGCAACAGCGATCATATCACCATCGACGGCGCAACCGTCTACAACCAAGACGACTGCCTAGCAATAAACTCCGGCACCAACATCATCTTCACAAACGGATATTGCTCCGGCGGCCACGGTCTCTCAATCGGCTCCGTCGGCGGCCGCTCCAACAACGTCGTCGACACAGTCACCATCTCCAACTCCCAAGTCGTCAACTCCGACAACGGCGTCCGCGTGAAAACCGTCTACGGCGCAACCGGTAGCGTCACAGGGGTGACTTACTCCAACATCAAACTCAGCGGTATCAAAAAATACGGAATCGTCATCGAGCAGGATTATGAGAACGGGTCTCCTACTGGAACGCCTACTAATGGAGTTACTATTAATAAGTTGGCTCTGAATGGTGTTACCGGTACTGTTTCTAGCTCCGCTACGGATATTTATATCCTTTGCGGGAGCGGTTCGTGCACGAATTGGACTTGGAGTGGTGTTAGCGTTACTGGTGGCAAGACTTCTACCAGTTGCAAGAATGTTCCGAGTCCAGCCAAATGCTAAAGTAGAGGATTATTTGTATAACATCGCATGTAGAGCAAGCCTCACTTTCACTTTCAATGTTACTTCGTTACTTTTATTCTTCTACTTTTCTGTACAATATTATTCAGACGTAGTGCGAGGGTCCGAGAGCTGAGTAAACCTAAATAGCGCTAGGCGCAGTATATACTAAAACACATCACTTAGAGGGGAGAGATTTGTATTTCAATTATTCTCTGACGTGACGTAAGATATATGATCAAAGGAGCTTAATATCTAACCCACATTTTGGAACTATGTGAGATTCCAGAAGTTTGATGTTGAAAAAAAAAAGATCACAGCGCACGCCGATCTAAAAACCCGCAAAGTATAACAACGATATATCAGGCGCTGACAATGGTGAAAATATAGATTTCAAGTGGTGTAAAAAAAAGCGAAAACCAAACTATATGATAAATGAAAGTAGGATCAATAGCTGATGGAGTCAAGACTTGTCAATAGAGTAATGGTGCTGCACCACCGTCATGATAGTGGTTCCGTAGCGTGCAGTTTGTTGCACTTTCTGCGTTGAATTCTGCGCGGCCGAATGGGCTCGTCATCCTCAGCAGAGGATATCTCCATGACGAAAACTTTCTCCTCCAGCTGCTCTACCCTCGTCCTCTTCTGTTTATTCGTCCTTCTCCTATCGTTCTCCTTCTTATCCGGTTTAGTCGATTTACCCTTTTTGGGTTTCGATATTTTCGGGATCTGGGGTTCCCGAGGCTCCGCGGATGCCTCCCTCGACGAGTATAAATGTATGATGTTCAGAGAGAGATCAGAAGCAAGAACTGCTCCTGTCTCCTCAAATTTATACCTCTCATTTTCGTCTTCTTCGTCGTCGTTGTGGCCATCGTCGCCGTCGTCGCCCTCAATTTTGGAGAATGGGACGAGGCTTTCCTCGTCCCTCCTCGCATCCTTCTTCTTCTTTTCCATCACGGCTCTCTGGTTTAACGCCTGCGTGAATTCTCGCAAGCGTTCGTTCTCATCGGCGAGACGGGTGATATAGGCGGCACGCCAATCGATGTGCCCCTGTAGCCGTTGGTTTTCTTTGTGGAGCTCTAATCGCTCCTTCCAGGACTCGAGTAGCTGTTTTTTGAGATCTTTGATCTCTTGCTCGTATGATTCTGACGAGCGGGGGATCTCTCCTGCGGAGCAAGGCACTAAATGATGCGGTCAATGTTAGCTCTAGACTACTGGAGTGACATCGTAACTGCTTAGATGTGGCGCTCGATCCACAAGCAGAGACTCGATGATGCATAAAGAGATTAAAAACAGACGGGTTTAAGGAATACTGACTGATGTTTAAGCTTTGGAATGCTTGTAGTAGTTTAATGGAGCGATGGAGATGATGGAAGGAAGGTTGTGAGAGAAGCTTGTTGCTGAGATGAAGTTGGAGAAGCGGGATTGATGTCTGTGTGGGGGTATTTATACAATCAAAGGTCACTGAGCACCCACCACCTTAAGGCGTTCGCCATAGACTTACGACCGCATTTCCCACTCAAGGATTTGCTGGTCTTGTCTGCTCAATTCTATTCGAGCCCCATTTTAGGTTCACACCTTTACGTCACGTCATTCAGCTAGGAATATCTTTCTGGTTGAATAAATTTTTTAGTTGATAAAGCCATCTAATTACAACGGGCAGTCTCTCCAATGCGTAATTCGAAAATTACGAAGTAATTCAATCTCCAAAATAAAACTAGCCATCCATAGCATTGTCGTCTACCGGACTCGGCATACGTTCATCGTGGCCTTCAAAGTCGCCTGGCAGGCTGCAAGCCCAATTTCCAATATAATCTCTTTTCTCGCGATTGAGGTAAAAGAGTCTTTCTTGGCGAAGGCGCTCCTTGGCCGCCGCCTTTGCTTGTTGATAATTTTCACCCATACGAAATTTGATTTCTTCCGAATTTCGGTTCATGGGACTCTTTCCTTTCTCCGTTTTCCATTTAATAGGGTGGAATACTTCCTTCGTATCCTGGTTCTCGGTCTTTGAAAGCTTCGCTCGGATCTGGAGATTCACCATGTGTTTCTCGAATTTTTCCTTATCAACAATGGAGACGTACTCTCGCCACTCTTCATAAAGCTCTTCGAGAGCCTCCATTTCTTGGAGTAATCTGTTCTTCTCGTTGTGGATTTGTCTGATGGTTGCCTCATCGAGACTCAAATAGTAGATCATACTCTCGAATGATTCGACGCTTCCACGGCTCTTTTCAATCATGTCTCGGACTTGCTGATCCATGGCTTCGATGGTGGTGACAATTGGTGCATCTTTATCTGTGATGAAGACTGTCTTGATCCCACGGCCAGCAGGAAGAGGGGCGTTATGGCTAGAAGTGCCGAGTTTTCGGTTAGTTAATATTGGAGGTGGAGTAGGGGGTCATAATAGAGGTTCAATATTTGACCTACGCGGACTTGGAATTTTCTTGCTGGGAATCTGGTTTCGCGAACCAATCCGCAGTGCCGAAGCCCATATTGGATGATAGATGGAGATTTCAAGGGCGCTGGAGGCAAGAAATCTGTGACCACGTTAGTTCAGCGTCAACATAATATTCATATTCATATGTCTGTTTGATACCTCGGATGAAGAATGCCTAGTAACTGAGCCCAGTAACGGGATTCAATGATAATGGGTGTGAATTGAGGATGAAGTTGTGATAGTAGAAGAGTGGTAGCCAGACAGAGCAAATGGTGTATTTTATATGCAAACAGCGACATAGCAACCATATACAAGCAAAACACCACAAACGAGCGTGTTGTAGACATCTCAAAATGAAGATTCCGTGAATTCGGCTGGTGATAACTGTAAAACTGTTCGGTGGATGCGATTCTGAAGTTACTGAAACTTTGATAGAATATTTTAAGAAAGTAGGCTCGGAGTTTCTGAGAATTATAATTAATGGAGCATTAATATGGGACGCCGTCAAACCTGCGCTCACCACCGCCAGCATAGCGTAAAGTCGTAAGCTCAAAGGGCGGAAACCCCATTCCTCATCCTCCCACAGAACAGAAATCACGTATTTGAGCTTTATAAGAAGTATCTCTGGATCTTGTTTTCCTGTCTTCTTCTCCTTCATCATCCAGCTTCATCAAACATCCTCCAGGTGCACGGGATTCGAAGGTAAGCCATCCAAATCTACAGAATGAGCGAAAACCGTGAAAACTCGCCTTTCGGACCTCAGGGTATCAGCGATAGCGGGCAAGAAAGGCATCAGACCGCCGCCAGGAGCCTATGTGCCGAGCCTCATAATATCCTCGACATTCGATTCGCATGGGAGAAGAAGCACGGTGCAAAGACGCCCGGCCTCCTCGAAGAACATAGTTCGAATCATCCACTCTCAAGGAATCCCAAACGTTGGAGCACGCCTCTGATCCCCAAGGAACGGTATCAAAAGCTCGAAGAAGAAGAAGAAGAAGACAGACGTCCGGGTAGTGCTCCGGGTCATTTGTCTGCGGAACCGTATAAATCACGCCGCCGCATCTTCTCTGGAAGTACGTCAAATCACATCCCTCTTGTTTGATGATAAATAGCTGACGTCGGTTGCAGGCCACATTGATTCGGCAACTATCGTCTTTCCTATTTCAATCCCTTCCCTCCTCTCTCGCCCTCGCTTTCTCTCCCTTCCTCCTTCACATCACATTCCCGGGAGCGCTGCAACTGCAACGACTCCCTCTATCATTTATACCATCATCCCTAAACCCCAAAGGGATGCAATAATGCCCAGCCAATCGGCATTCATATACATGGGCAAGGATGCTGTCCTCAGCATCCTTGCCACTATTGACTACATGCACCCCGTTCTCACCGATCTCTACCTCCACACTCAACTCTCTCTGGCCCCAGGAGCCACAAGATCCTGCGAGGAGATATCCGTCTCCGATTTCATAGACGGATTCACCAATCTCTCCCTCGACCTCATCCTCACCAACAAGCTCGAGGGCTATTGGTGGTCGATCGAGTGTTCTCTACCCAACGGAGTCATAATAATCCACTCCTTGGCTAGATCGACATACTCGCACGTCTACGTGTTCAAGTTTTCGCCCGTAACGGGCGTCTTCAGTGTCCTAGTCCCCCAAGAGGTTTCGGACATGAGAGCTTATCTGGAAGCGAATCCAGATGATGCAAGGCTTTTCCCGAAGGTACCAGCTCCTCGTCCCGTCATTAACAAGCAGAGCAAATTGCGAACTCAGCTTGATGGAGGCTTAAGTCTCGCATCTCGTTCGATGACGAACTTGGCGAACTTGCTACCATCGGCTATCAGGAAGACCTCAGCAACGGTCATCCCACCCCAAGTTGATACTTTTGCGTCCGCGTTCTCGGACGGTCTATTGGGTCGCCTCAAAAACACCATTATTCCGACGTTGATGAGCTGGAGCGGGCAACAGCTAGAACATGCTGCTAATCCTCCTCGCCCTGATACGGCACATAAGAGTGGTGAGAATGTTCCCCCTCCGACAAGCCGCTCTCGGCGCCCTCCTTTCTTTCGAAGTGGATCCGGTTCCTACCTCAAGCATCCCCTTCAGATGCTTCGACATGGCTACGGGTCCAATATTTCGATCGTCTCGCAGGCACCACCTTCCCCCCTAGGAGAATTCGTCACGATTAGCACCCCAGCTATCATTCTAACTACACCTGAGGATGAGACCAAAATCTTGATGTTGAGTGATACCATCTCACAGATGCTTCCATTGACTCGCAACAAGAGCATTTGGTCACTAGGAGGTGTCTCTTTCAAGCGCCCCGTACCTCCAACTTTTGTCTTCTGGAAGGATGTTTTTGAAACCATATCCTTCAAAACGGATGTTCCAAGGGAAGTCAAGAAGATCAGACTTGAGTTAGACACGGACGTCAACCAGCAGATTGCCAGTGATTTGCGTCTTCTCTTGCGTACTATCACAACAATGTACTCTCAGGAAGCTGCAGGGATGCAGCTTGATTTCATCAAAGCAAATATCTTACACTTGAAAAAGGATCATGGTAACATTGAATTCAGAAAGCTCTACGCCTCGCGTCAAATGCCTGAAGCTAGAGAATCATTCAGTACCGCTCCGGAAGCCGCTATCGGAATTGAAAATCGCCCCCAGATTGTCAACGATGATGAGGGTTTTCTTTCTAGGTCGGAGTCTCACGATGATTTTATTTACGACGACGTAGACGAGCCAACTGAAGATCAAATACGCCAGCAAGGAAGAATTCTCGCTACGGGTTTGAAACCAGATCAAAAGATCAAACTTGCGTTCGAGACATCTGAATTGGAGTTTTCATCCGTTTTGTTGAATAAAGATGCGTACACCGTTGAGGCTGTTCTCGCGGGTTGGTTCGCTGATACTAGTGAATGGTATGACCTCTCACAAAATGACTCTACTTGAAAAGTTGACACTAACAAGAAGATTAGGATTGAGGAAAACGATATTCATTGGAGAGACACATTGTTCGCGCGCGAGGCTGCTCAGAAGCATCATTGAGACTGTGTATGTTATTATTATCAACGTTCTTAAAACGAGACTTCCTCCCAATGGACCCATATTAGCGAACGTGTGGCTAGATTTGGCACGTATCGAATTATCTTTATGTTTATGGGAATACAACTATCATGTTTTAAGCTCTAGGGAGGATTGACCTGCCCTACCGATGTATCTTAGAACTTAGCTATAGCTTTATGAATGAAGTTCGCTATTGGTGCGTGATCCCGGTATGGTTTTCAAATCGTGGCATATTTACAACGCACTTTGAAAATCAAAATACCACGCTCAATTGAACCAAGAGAATCGGCCATGGTGGAGGCCCGAAGCTATCTAAAAGCTAATGGTATAGACTGCTCATAGTATATAGCAACTACCTTCTTTTGACGATCCTCATACCCTTCCCCTTTGGCTCTGGCATGAAAACTCCCCATGATCTCTTTCTCAATCTTCCTCCAGCGATATCCAACGGATCCATTCCACGTTTTGTCAGCCCTCCTCCCAACCCTCCACCCATGCTCCCACCCATATCGCCTCCAGGACCAGGGGGCCCGCCTTGTCCCGGCCCACGCCCGCCTGGTCGACAGCTATTACTATGCGGTGGGTCGTCTCGATAGTGTTGAATAAATAATTCGCCGTCCCGGCGTATGGTCTCCTCGCGATCCTCTTCCTCCCACGGGAAATCAGATAATCGGTCACCGGCGACTAGCCTTCGGTATTGAGGACTAACTACCGTCAAAAGACCACTCGCACTATTTGCAGCTCTATTTAATCTATGTTCCGGACCTATATTTAAACCAAAAGATCAGTATTTAGATTGGTAACTATTTCCTCCTGACTTTTAGTGAACATACTTGATGGGAGAACGAGTAGACTTGGGTTATTCTCAATGGTATTTGTTCTAAGTGTCTCGTCCGCGGTTGACCCGCCGCCCCAGAGAGATCGAAGGCCCTGTATTGGCGGTGCCGATTGTTGGCGTTGGGAGTAAGCTCGCTGCGCAGTTGGGTCCCTCGCGTATCTCCAGAATTCAGTGGCCCCTCCTTCGAGGAGTAAGACGGTCTTGTCCTCTCCAACCATCATCTTTATCGCTGCAGCGGTGCTGCAGGGTTGAATTTGTGTTAGATATCTTGGGTTACACGGAGTACAAGGATTCGCAGTGGGGATGTTTCGTGGTACTCACGTGGGACTTCTTGTATTGCCAAAAGCGCAGTGTACAATAACTATAAAATTTAAATTTTAAGTCAGATACATTAGTCACAAATCAAGAGTAGCTTTAGTTAAGTGGGGTCGAGGTATGCCTTACCTATTTTAACGCTCGAATTCCGGATCATTTCAAATACCTCTACGGCTCGTTGGTCACACTCCGTTTGACTGAGTGGTTCCAAACGGGACATCCGCTCGACCTCCGCTGTTGGAGTGTTAGATATGCTTGATCGCTGGACAGGGGAATTAAAATTTTAAAAATAGCATACCGTCAGTCAATTTGGCTCTGCCTTCCGAGAATGGAATCACTAAAACCCGTCCACGCGCCTGCTCTAGGGAGTCAAGTCTCACATCCCCGTCATCGCCTCGAGTATCGATTATAATATAATCCGTTGGCCGTATCCCAGGTCTGGTGATATAACTATACAGTTGAGCAGCCGTAACTCTCCCGACATTTACTCCGCGTCTTCGGAACGCGGTAAGGGTTTGATGTGCGCCAATAGTCGGGAATGTCATTGCACGGTCAGTATAGTTTTCATCGTATTCGAGTTGTTGAACTCGTACTACGCGATCTGTCCCCCGCTCGCGGTAGAATTGCGGACTGTTGGAGCCCAGGGAGACTCTACTGGCACCGTGAATGTTGAATTCTTGGTTACTACCGCTTAAGATTGCTGAAACCGTACCGGATCTTTGACCGGATGGTTTTCGACCGGTGTTTATTTGGTCTTCTTCGGTTTCGTTGACGTCCCATTCGAATTCATTCGTGCCTTCGAGGTAATCTCTATCGGATATCGGTTCATCTTCTTCTTCTAGGTCTGCGTATCCGTAATATGCGTTTTGTGGGTTGAAGGCCGGGACATCTTCACTCATTTTCTTTTCTTCTTCTTCGACGACTTCCCCGCGGACATTGTAGAGCGTAGGAGCTCGCTGGTAAGCAGGAGCAAACGGGTTTATCCGATTTTGCTGCGTTGGCGGGTTTCCTTCTACGTTCAACCCTTGATCGCCGAAGATATTGGATGGCAGGTTGCCTTGTGATACATCTCGCTCCCCTTCCCAGCCAAATGTTGCGTCTCTGTCTTGGCTCTCTGGTAAAAGGTTGAGGAAGCTCGCGAATGGTTGCGCGGTACCCTGATTGTACCCTTGCTGGTCATTGTACCCCTGTTGGCCATTGGTCCGTTGCTGGCCGTTGGGCTGTGTTCTCGGTGGCTGGTTCCAGCCGTATCGGTCATAGTCGTCTCGGTTCTGCATTCTTTCGACTTGCCAATGAAGTACCTGATCATCCAATGACGATAGGGTATCGGTATGCAAGGCTGTTTTGGTCTCCTACTGCTGTGAAACGGTTGAGTAGAATTCTACAAGAATTAAAGACATGATACTAGTCCATGTGCGATACCGTCCTCGTGGAGCCATGAGCCTATTTCTCTTCTCCATGGAAAACCGCCTCATACATAAACGCATGCTAGTAAGCCTCATTTTTGAGCCCTGAACCGGCTGTGGTGAGAGAAATTGTCAACATTTAGAGAATCGATGAGCTGTTTCTCACCAATAGACAGCTCAAATAGCCGCCAACAATCAAGTGAATATAAGCCGAACAGGAAAGAATCCAGAATGTACGAGTAATATAGCGCACGCGATATGCGAGATAATATCAGCAAAGGAAGCCCATCACAATCAGCCTATGAAATTGCGTTGCGCGCGAAATGCAACAAGTCAAATGTGTTGAACGGGTTTTGCCGTGGTGTCGGTATATCTCTGCATAGATGTTTGAAGGAAGTCTGCATGTCTGCTGAAGATTCTAATATTAGAATTGCAATTCAAACTATCGTCGGGAGACTGTTCTCCTGTCTCCTGCGTCCACTTGACATTTCTCCTCTATTAGCACTTCTGACCAGGCGCATGAGACGAAAACTTGAGTGTACCAAGAGCCCTTGGTTTCTCGGCATGCCAAAGCTGGTCCCGGAACAATGAAGTTTCATACCCTCAAGAGGCCGCAGCAGCGTTAATCCAGATAAGTGTCGACTTTGGTACTTGTGATCAATCGCGGTCTATGACTTTCTAATATCGCGCGCACTGCTGGAGGGTAGTAGCGACCGCGCATGCCGTACCGGTGACGACGCCGGTCTGGGACACGCTCTTATCATGCTTCAACCATGCTTTTGTAACACACTTTGACAACATTTGACCTGTCACCCGACGAACTCGCCAGGAACACCAATGTTCCTAGTCAACATTAGTACTCATCGAACCCTGGTTTACCTATCAAAACATTCGAGACGAATCAACGGTTCTTTAAATTGATCATTATAGATAAATGCAACAAGTTAACAGCCTCCCGCTGATTAATACAATCATCGCGAGTTATTCGGAACTTCAGATCTCGAGAGCTAAGCTTTTGCGGCTCCTGTCAGGCGGAACCCATCCATCATCCCATGAAGACAGAGACGAATCTCCACTCCTCTCGGTACCTTTGTGACACACCCCGGTACCATGCACCGTTTGCTTAGCTTGGCTCACTGATTTGAGATTTTTTTGTTGTATCAAGGTCGACTAATCCCAGCCATTTCGGTTTCGATTGGCTGACCGGGCCTGTGTAACTGGGCCACACCCCGAACAGCAGCTGTCCGCACCTGCACACACACTAAAAATCCTGTCGAAATCCTTCAGCCGCAGGCAAAGCCTGTGCGATGGGGGAGGAAACAAAGAATGCTTCTAAATTAAGGAGCGGAGAATCAACCTCGAGATGCAGGTCGAGTGCGCCTCTCCTTGCAGGTTTGGTTCTTCTTCCTTTCTTTAAACCGGACTCGTAGGGCTTGGATGATGGATCGATAAAAGGCAACCACCCCCCTGGCTGCGATCTGACAGCTATCTTCGTTCGGTCGGAGAAATTTCAAGACATATACATAAGCGATTTCGAATCCAAACGGCTGGATGATATCTTATCGACCGATCTTGAGCTAGGAATAGCTCGAACATCGCGTTAAGGCAAAGGGATAGGAAGCGAAAGCGGACTCCGAGGTCCCTTCCTCGAAGTTTCAAATATGCGTTTCCCAACAGCCATCGCACTATTGCTGTTATACACTGTCAGCAATGTCGTGGGACAGCCGCGGGTCGTAAATCCTGCCGATGTTGATCGAGATACGACTTCTCTCACATCAGAGACTTCGACAACTTCTACGACATCTACGACAACTACTACATCTTCGACATCCTCGACATCCTCGACATCCACGACATCCACGACATCCACGACATCCACGACATCGTCTTCAACTTCATCTAGCACGTCTACAGTGACATCTAGCTCAAGTAGTACAACATCGACGTCCACAAGTTCTTCTTCTTCGTCGTCCTCGACTTCTAGTTTTACGACAAGTCTATCTTCATCCTCAAGTTCTAGTTCATCTACGACATCGTCCAGCTCTAGCACTACATCAAGCTCTAGTACTACATCTAGTTCTAGTACGACATCCAATTCTAGCATGACATCTAGCACGACGACGACGACGACGACAACTTCATCATCCAGTTCTAGCACAGCCACTAGCTCTAGCACAACCACTAGTACTAGCACGACCTCTAGTTCCAGCACGACCTCTAGTTCTACTTCTAGTTCGACCTCTAGTTCGACCTCTAGTTCGACATCTACTTCTAGTACAACATCATCCAGCACAACCACATCGACTTACAGTACCTCGTCTAGCACATCTACCACATCTAGTCCATCGAGCACCTCTTCTGAAACGTCTAGTTCAGAAACAACTACGGATTCTACTACTTCAGTTGACACAACGACAACCACAGAATCCACGACGGAAACAACGTCTGAACCTACCACAACTACTGAAGACACAACGACAACATCTGAAACCACGACCACAACCGAAGAGCCGACTACTACGACGGAAGAAACTACCACAACCGAAGAAACGACAACAACAACAGAATCTACAAGAACCTCTCTTGTGCATTTATCAACATCTCTAACCCCGCCAGGATGTCCGGTTCCTGGAGCAAGCTGTCTTCTCCTGAGCATGGACATATACCCTACCTACTACTTTATAAGTACATTAACTGTTACGGAGGGCGATAGTACGACTACAAGTACAGGGACAGCTCCTTTCGTCCCGGTGGCTGGCTTTTCTACGAATAGTGATATAACCACAGTAGGAACGAACGATCCTATTTTATCAAACACCAATTTGATACTCCCAAGCTCTCTGGCATCGGATGCGAATACAGACGATTTTCTTGTCGATAACTTTCCAAGGACGATTCAATTTGTCTTCGAGTACGATCTTCCAAACCCGGAAGATGTGGATGCAACTTCAACGGAGGATGTGACCGCGGCACCACCAGCGACCACGTTATGCCCGAAAAGTACGTCTTTGGTCACAGTCGCCCCGCACACCCAATTTTATTTCGACGTTCCAGAATGTGTTCAATATCAGTTCTTCAGCAACTTCACGAGGGGGCTGGCGATCACTACGAAGACTGCCGTCGTCATCGAAACAAAAGCGAAGGACTTTACAGGAGCGTTCTCACCGAATTCGAATACAAAGCCGCCAAACGAAATCGGAGTCCCCAATAGCAAGACGACAAGTCCTTCCAGTGATCCTCCGAACTCGGGTGGTCGGGGTATGGGATTAGCAGCTCCGCAGACGACAAGTTCTTCCGAAGAAGGACAGCAGAGGATGGGGCCGGTACAGCGTCCGACTGACAACCCCAAGGAAAGCACGCAATCTCCCAATGTCAACCGACCCAATCAGCCCAATCAACCCGGTTCGAATCCGAATAATCAGCAACAAACGAGCAGGGGACCTCCAATCCCAAATCCAAATACGCCGGCAAAAACGACGGATCCTAACACGAATCCTTCCCGAACTCGCAGTCCAGGTGTCACGCAATTGATGATGCCGACAGGTGGTAGGGCTGTTCCGGGACAGACCATCACTCCGGGACCCAACCCGACGGATTCGCAGCCAAGCATCAAAGCTGTGCCAGTGGTAACCACGATTAGTGGTCGTAGAACAACCGTCACTAGCTTGGTTGGTGTTAGAATGGTGCCAAAGACCACAGCGGTCAGGCTACCAGATGGCTCTATGACAACTTTGACCCTTCTTTCAGAGTCACGGATCCCGATTACTTCTTTCACGTCTTTCACCGGACGAATTTCAGCGACTCCAGTGGTGACTACAATCAATGGTCGCCGAACTACATTCATCAATGTATTGTCAATATCAGCCAAGCCCACGGTTGTTTTGATTACTACGTCTATAAACGGCAGACGAACCGTTTTGACCTCTACTTTCTTCTTGCCTACCACCGTAGGGGTACCGCAATTCACACCGTTTCTTACGACCACAATCGGACCTACTATTGTTAACGGCCTACCCACATTTGGCCCTCGCGTGGTTACTCTCTCTGCTATCACAAAGACGACATATCTCACGGACATCGTGTCTGGAACAACTCGACTTCGTCGGACAACATACATCCTTCCTGCAACATCTACACTCCCAGATCCTTTAGTGCAGACTATTAAGATATCGACGGTTATAAATGGCACCCCGACGACAGTCAACTTTCCAATATCTCTGTCCGCATCACCAACGAGTCGAGTTGTAACAACTACTATTGACGGTACGAGAAGAGTCATTACCACGACTTTCTTTATTCCCAACGGAATCCCTATCCTCGATCTCCCATCAGTCATATTACAAACCACCACGATAAGGGGCAAAGAAACCGTATTATCTGAGTTCTATAGCATCAAGCCGGTCAGCATCACAACAACCATCAACGGCCGTAGAACGATTATTCTAGTCCCCTCAGCTGTTCCGATAACGACACCTTCCTCGTTCTTCTCAACATCATACGTTAGCACCAGAATAAACGGTCGCTTAACGTCAGCGTCGGAAGTATACTTCTTAAAGCCCATCAAGATTACAACCGTCATCAGTGGTAGAACCACGGTGATACAAACCACCACCGCGGTGAAAGTCATCACGGCGAATCTGCCGAAAGTCACGAGCTCGATATTACCGGCTATTAATACCGCGAATTCGACGAGTAGTGGATCGGCGATACCCAAGATTGAGCGGCCGACGACAGGCGTTTCGCTTGTTCCGCCGCCGGCAAAGACGGACGCTGCGTCGAGCATTAGTCTCAGCAGGATGTTCGTCTGTTTAAGCGCGTTTTTTGCATCCCTTTTGGTTATTTTTGTATAGGAAAAAGTTTTGGTGATGTGTAATGATTTTGCTTATGAAGCGGAGCTGTGGAGTACTTGCGATTTTTATATATATATATTTGAGCGCTCAGAGCGTACGATTACAAGTGGCATGCACGCATGTCTCGATGAGATATTATTTACAGCATCTAGAAGGAAGTTTGTCTCGCGTTTCAGGTATATTTAAACTTAAATATGTAGTTTAATGGGAAACTTACTTCTTGATAGCTTGTAGCTTAAATTGTACCATCGATGGGATAATTCGGGACCTTGAGAGAAAGGATGATACGCAAAGAGAGCCGGCACGGAGTCGGAAGCAGAAGACAGCTTGATCCGCCCTAGTCCGACCGGGCTCCGCCTACAAGCTGCATCCACCAGCAAGATAAAATTCTCCTAAGCGAAACTTTCGAGAGCTCGAAGTGACACAGCGAGGCGCAGCGCGAGGCGTATGTCTGGCCTGGGCACGACAAACCTGCCGAGTACGTCAGCCTAAAAGAATGAGGACATGTGCATGTGCGCTGTTGTAGACGGTGGTGCCCGTGGCAAAACGAGGGGAGGACAGGCCAATCCGCTGGACGAAAAAGAGGCAGATGACGAATGCGAGAGTGAGGCATGTCTTCTCTGGTTTCTTGGAATGGGATGGAAGGATCGGATCGGAATGGAGAGTTTTTCCTTTTTATATCTTTGAGGTCCGGCCTTTGATTTTTATTCCATCTTGTCTTCGTCTTCCTCTCGAATTCTATCCTCTGCCATTAAATTCAAATAAACGTCACAGCGAGTCGCTCGACGTCATTTCACCAACGTCCACCACAACACATCTCATAGACGCACACCAACGTCGCCGTCACCATGGTGCTCTTAGAACTCTGCCTGGTTATAGGCGGCGTCTATTTTATCAAGAACAGAAAGTCAGTTCAGCCCCTCCCATCTTCTCGTTATCTCTACTAACAACTTAACCGTCGATAGGAAGAGAAGACAGGAACGCGCCGAGAGGGAAGAATGGTACAATACCGGCCGCCAAAGACAACAACAATATGACGGCTACCCACCATCACCCTCTCAAATCGCTCCATCGCCTAATGCGCCTCCGCTGCTAAACTACGCTCCCCCATCACAAATCCAGCCGTCGCCCACGCAAAAGCCTCCGATCACCTATGGAAACAACACTTCCCAAGGGCAGCCGATGATGTCTGCGCCCGGATACAGTGCTTATGCGGGAGAGGAGCCGCCACCGGCCTACGCGAGTTTGAGACAGGATAGCCAGCAGCAGACGTCCGGGAAGAGGAGGTGATTGCTTCAATAAATTTTCTCAAGTTGGTGTTATTCTGTTTTCTGTGTGTCCTTGGGGGTTCCAGTTTCGGTGTTTTATGAAATCATGATTTTTTGTTTTTGCGGGTCATTTATATTTGCTACCGGGTGATTTGGTTCAGATTATGCTATCCTTTGGGGTATTGCTAGAGATTCAGCTTCACCGCATCCGTATCCGCGGGTCTCACTGGCGATATTGATGTGGTGGCACCCCACAAGAGTTAGAATCTCTCCAGGATTCATTTGTATCTTGTCTTTTTATTCGTCTTGCGACGATGGCTTCGATATTTAGCGATCGATATTTGCTTTCTGTGTTTGGTTTTCTGCTGGTTCTTTCTCCAAAATATTTTGCTACCAACTTCTCTGTATCTATTCTATACTTTCTATCTTGAAAACCCATTAATATTCCTTTCGTTAAAAACATTCGTCTCTGTCCATACTCGTCTAGCGGCGTCCCATGTCCTAAATTTGAGCCCCGCGATCTGCCGTCGCACAATCGATCTTGCATAAGCCTAGATCGCACCCGATCTAAAACCAAGCCTCTAGCAAATCGACAATGTCGTCTCTTTCCCCTGCGTTCCTGCATATTTTCCCGCATCTAGCTAAACCTAACCAAATTATAAACAGCCGAAACGCGCATGGAAGCCGGATTAGGAAATCTAGATACCTACCTCGACCCTGAATTCGCACTTTATTATCGGTATTTTTTTTAGCTCCGTAATTTACCATCCGATCTGAGGATATATTCTGCGGACCTTGAACGCAACTGACAGATCGAGTGGCTAATCTCATGATCTCATCGAATACTTACCATACACGACCGCTTCGATATTCGATCATGACCGAGCACGCCCGTAGTTTAGCGTTTTCCGAAAACGGAATAACCAACACCCATTTTACAACATCTGTTGGATATCGTCCGCAACGCAGCATGATCCGCGGGTATGTGCACGTACGAGAGAGGTCACGAGTGAAGTCCAGAACCCTTCCGGTTACGATAAAGACTAGCGAGCGGGAAGGTCTAAGTAGTAACAAGACAATCTGGACCTGTCAATGCTGCCATAGTCATAGTCAGAATCCCCCTTGCATGCAGGTCGAGAACCTCGTAGTGCCGGTTATCTAACGTAACGTTAGGGGGACGCCAATCGCTGCTAGATGCAAAGCCCCTCACTGTTAGATGCAGATCCCTCAAGGCACTATATTGCTTTGATAGAAGCAGGCGATATCATGAGGCTCGCGTATTTAAGATCGTGCCCATATCCTCAAAGGATAGAAGGTGTTTAAATTTTTCTGCAAGCTTCCCCATTCAAAGCTACACGAGTCTAACTCAAGTCCTTCCTTCATACCAAACTCCAATATTCACACTCCTTCTACCCTTTCCAACTCATCTTTACTCTGATCCAGGGTTTCAATTATAGCAGCCCACACCTAGTATATACCTCCATTCCTTTAACAACCTCTTTCATAGCTAGTTTCGGATTACAAAGCTTTTCTAGCTATACATCTCCTTGCAGTCGATTGCTATTACTATCTTACTACTTTCCGTATTTCGTAGCTCTAGAGGAGTGTCGACAATGAAGGTTCCAAGTACTTTTCTTTTTGTTTCGTTATTTTTCTTTCTCTTCGAAGCAGTGACTGCAGTCCCGCTAGTCATTAAAAAGGCCAAAACGACATATACCACAGTCCAGGCGACAACGGTTTATGTCGAACAAGTTACCACCACAGTCCTTGTCACAATAAAAACCTCAATCAAAACCAACGGAAAATATACATTTACTCCGAACATCGTCATCAAGGTTAAGAATGCACCCACCAAAATAAGGACGACCACATACGGAACCACAATTTACGATTCCACAATCACTTCAGTATACTATACTCAAGTTCCAGTAACTCCGGCACCTGCAAGGACACCCCCAAGCACAACAACATCAGCTAGAAACTCCATTCCCTCGGCAGAGTGCACCGGCGTCGAAGGAACTGCCTCGGACACCTACTTTAACTTCCAAATCGGCGACTACTACGCCGACATCCCCGACGCCAAGTCCTGTTCCGACAAATGCGCACAATTCGACGATTGCCACGCCTTCGAATTCCTTCCTCCCCTCAACGCTGATCCAGATTATCCCCAAAACTGCTGGCTATACACCAAATCGTTCTCCAACTACGTGACACAAGACACGGTCGGTTACTTCTTCTACGACCAATCTTGCTTCGCACCCGTCAAAGGTCAATCCACGCATAATTATCCGAAAGATAAAGTATGCGGTAGCCTTTCGGGTGTTAGCAGTCAATATGGACGGACTAGAGTCGGTGCTACATTCGCCGGGAGTATTGACGCTTGTGCGAAGTTTTGTTTGAGTCAGGCGAATTGTAAGGTTTATATGTACAGTGAGGTTGAGTTTCAGGATGGGGAGAATTGTCATACTTATTCAGGGAGGTTTGGGGATTATTTTGATGTTAGTGGGATGGTTGGGAAGCCGGTTGCTACTGTTGAGGATATGCGGCAGAATAATTTTTATAGGATCGCTTTTGAGAGGGAGTGTGCCCTTGCGGATTATACGCGGGTGAGAGATGGTTTATGAGATGAAGTTTTTATAACTATCTTTCATTAGTTTTTTCGGAGTTTTGGGTTCTAGTAATATAGTTTATATCTGTCTTGACAACATTCCCGCTAGCTGATCAGTGATATTTGTATGTAAAACTCATCA
Source organism: Dactylellina leptospora (assembly GCA_036971365.1). Lineage (NCBI taxonomy): Eukaryota > Fungi > Ascomycota > Orbiliomycetes > Orbiliales > Orbiliaceae > Dactylellina > Dactylellina leptospora. Next base: position 415,933 of record JAJTUC010000005.1, read on the forward strand.
ATAGCATATTGTAGAAGTGAAACGTCTAGACCTTTATCATAAACCTCCCAAAATAAGCTTCCAGACTCTTGGTGTCATCTACAGCGACAACCGTTGCGATGTATCCATCTGGTCTCACCACGACGATGCACCCTTCATTCCGATCGATTCCAAAGTTCTTATATACCTCGCCATGGCCCTCGTGATAACTCTCATCATCAGCGTACACCTTCCAATAATCCCAACCCCTCACTCTATCAAACGGATGGAATGCCTCGGGCAAGGACTGTAACTCCACATCCGACCTCTTTGCCGAATGTATAGTTATTATTTCGATGACGGAATCCCTCGCTGTGTTTTTCTGGGTATAAGTGGAGATTACGCCATCGGCGGAAGAGAAATATTCCCCTAGCTTTTCGTAACGAGTGTATATTTCTCTTTTGGAGATGTCGCCCGCGAAAACGATTAACCGAAATCGGCCATCCGAAGGAAGTAATCTCTGTAACTCGATCGGGAGGGCATCTGATTGATTTACGACTTTGTGACTGGCGAGCCTCATGCCGATTTTAGCTTTGCCAGCTAATTCGGGTTTGCATCTTACACCGCCGTCTTTTCCTTCATCCTCTTTGACAACTAGAATGTTCGGTCCGTAATCTACACTCAGGCCTGCAGCGAAGACAGCACCCTGGTGGAAGACTTTTCTAAACTCTTCTAAGCTGATACCGGTTTCGTCTGAGACGTCCTTCGCAGGTCTCCCTGAAAAGAGTTTTGAAAATTTCTGATCGAATGCGATTAAGTCTCTCGCTATTTGTTGGCGTTCGGTGGTGTAGGTCTTCAAGATTTCTCGAGTCGCTTGTCCGCGGGCGACTAATCCTATCTTCCAGCCAAGGTTATAAGAATCTTGCAACGATACATTTTGGCCTTGTCCAGCTTTGGGGCTATGAGTGTCTATACCACGTAGTCAGTCATCTCACTTAGAATTCTGTTTGAAGTAGCAAAATGAAAGATAGAACACTTACGAACTGCATCCCCGGCCAAGAAAACTCTATCGAATTTCTCGAATCCATCAGACACCCTTTGCGCAATTTGATACGCAGTAAACCAGTCACACTGTTCGTAGCTAAGCTCGTATGGCGCGATGATTTTCTGCGCAGCCTTTAATATCTGCTCTGGTGTAACCTTGGACCTATCGATAGCTCCACCACCCTCCGAAACTTCCTTCAGTTGAATATATAACCTCACCACCCTATCCTCTCTGGGGATCACCATAAGCGAACCGGAGCTAGCCGAGTGAATGAGACTACGAACTCTGATATCCGGGAAATCAGTGACAGGCACGATATCCAGGACCCCCCAGATGATTTCTGTATGTTCTCCTTCCATCTTGAATCCGAGCTGTTTACGGGTCCAACTATGCGCTCCATCGCAGCCAACTACGTATTTCGCTCTCACGATTTCTTCTGTGCCTTCCTTCCCCGATGCCTTCTTAATCAACTCCTCAGTATCATCGGCTGTCAGGTTCGATCTGAAAAGGCCGTTAGGGATATTACCACCCTGATCCGGCGTCGCTTCCTCATCAGTCAAATGCCGAAGCGTAACGGTAACGGGATACCCCCCAACATCCTCAACAATGCGTTCATCAATTCGTAAACCCGACGGTAAAACAGGTCGCTCAACACGGATTTTATCCCCGTTTTCTTTTAAATGGTCCAAGAAGAACCTTTCCATTCGTCCTTGATGTAGCACGCATTCCGTGAACCTGCTGAACCCCGCAGGTGTATCAGGAACCCTCCCCGTACGACGAATGACCCCGTCTTCATCTGGATTCCAAAAACACACTTCCAGCATGTGGTTCGATTCTTTCCAGACGCGGTCTATGCCGAAACTGTCGAGGATTTCGAGGGTTCGACATTGAAAACCGTCGGCTTGGCCGGCCATGATTTTTGTGGATCGTTTGTCTATTATTCGGGTGGAGACGTTGAGATGGGAGAGCCATGTTGCTAGCATTAAACCTGTTGGATGTTTATATGTGAGTTCTTTTGGTATTCGGGGTTTGGGAGAGGTTTGGTGCGTACCTGCTGGGCCGGCGCCAACTATTAGGACGTCGACTTGTGATTCCGGCGGCGTCATGATGTTTTGCGTTGTTCACGGTAAATTACAACAAGTTGTAAGGAACAATTGGGGTCACTTGTGAGACGAGGGAATTATGGAAGTAAAGATTGGATTTCTGCAATTTGAAAAAATACTGAGAGATGCTTATATTATATTTGCTTCAATCCATGACTTCCTTGAAAGGGGTTTCCATCTCTTAAGGAAACTTAAAGATATCATAATGCCGAATCGTCAATTGGTCAAAAAAAAAAAATCCGACACAAGGCAAGTGCGTTTCGGGCCGAAATGAACTACCGATTCGCACCACCCCTTCCGCCTTATACAAGAAATGCTAGTCATGGTTCCCCAAAGTGGGGTATTGCGGGGGATCTCTTACCTTATACCGTTAAGTTCATCTTGATAAGCTGCTTGAATAATCAGATTCCGATTTAGTAAGATGGGTTTTTGTTTGACATTTTCCGACAGGCTGGGTTTACAATCCCGGGTCTGATAGAATTAAAGTTTTTAAGCTATCAGCGTTAGATCTCGGATTAGAAACCACGGGATATATACCAAGAACATTTTATTGGGTGTCTGTAGATGATAATGAACCGATAGTAACTTGTTTCTTAAATACCTTTTAGAAGGTATATTCTTGGGGTACTCGCGGGTAGGTAAGTGAAACGACTCCCGCCGCCGATGGTGTACAGCCAACTTCATAGCATATATAAATATTTTAAACTCCTGGGCAACATTAGGTATCAATCAATCAGACAAAAGACGGCTTCCCAATACAAAAAAAAAGAAAAGAAAAGAAAAGAAAACTCCAGCTTTAGCAGATAGCTCGAAATGTGAAAATACAAGGTATATATTTTATAATAATACAGAATCCATTTCCAACTTTTCGCATCATCCCCGAAAAAAAGTCCATTTTATATGCTTGCCCAACCACTACTATCTCCTAAACCAAGAATATTCCACAAATCGATCACGGTAGGCCCCATCTTCGCGGGATTGAAATTACCCTGCGTCATACCTGCAATATCCGGTGCGCCAGCGAACCCAATTGCCCCACCGGCACCCATGGGAGGCCCGCCTTCACGGTGGAACGGCATACTTCCAGCCAACCCGTTCATAGCCAGCCATGTAAGATCAGAACCTCCCGCGTCCTCACCCGCGGCGTCGGTCATCTCTCCCATCCCACCGAAGCCCCAACCCTCTGGTCCTGTCGCAGGCTGCATCATCTCAGGATGTTGACCATTCCACATCACATGACCCGCAGCGTCAGGACTCAGAGTCTCCGCATTCGCTGGGTTCCAGAACATAGGCTGGACGTTCATGTGGCCGCCGGGCGTCGGTGTCGCGGAGTCGGTCATGAGATTCGGCATATTCATTCCGTGCGGTACCCCTCCCATCGCAGCTCCACCATGTCCACCACTCACCCCTCCCATTTCTACTCCAGCATCATCGCCGCCAGCGTCGGTGGCGAGTTGAGGATCGATGGCGAGTTCTGGAATACCCTTATGAGCAGTGCAAACATCCGCGTCATCAACAGGATGCATACCTCCATGCCGATTGTGGGGATTTAAACTGGTGTGTGCGGCGACATCAGGCGGCACACCTGCGCCGCCCCCAACAGACATCTCGGGTTTCCCTATACCGACAAATTTATTCTTGATGATGAATTCGAATAGTCTGAATGTCCACGATGAGGCTGCCCAGATCTTTCGAAGTTCGCCGAGTGCCATCATCCCGAGTGTGATTTTGTTCGTGGCAAGGTTGTGGCGGGTTGATCCTTCCGGTGCCAGCTTGATTTCTTCAGCGTAGACGATCATGGCGATGAAAAGCGGCGTTTGGCTAGTAAACTTAGTCAGCAAGGTAATTTAGATAAATTCTCTCGAAGAAAGGTCGGCTTACACAGCAGCTGGAGCATATTTCAGCAAATCATGCCTCAACAAGTCCTCAACTAGCCTGAACGTATTGCTAGCAGCGCTAACAACCGCCTTTCTCGCCTTCTCCGTTTCCTTCATCAAAGTCTCTTCGTCGGGACCGCGGTTATCTGTCTCCCAAGATACGCCTGCTTTCGGCTTTGACCTTGGCCTGAAATGCATTGAGACTGCTCGGTCATGTACCAGCTGGAGCAGGATTGGCCAAAAATTCTCCGCTGTCCAGGTGCGCATTTCGTCGTATCGCAATGTTGATAATTCAGGAGGAAGGTCATTTTTCCAGTTCGTTAGCTCAGCGGCAATCTCTTCGAGGTCGTGGTGAGACGGGCGATGTGTGCATGAATATTGAATTGATGCAATCTTTTCGTCTGAAAGCGTGAAAGCACATGGTAAGTATACGGCACTAAGCAAAATTAATAAGGAAGAGAGACTTACAAATCTTGCCCAGCCTTGCGATTTCTATAGCGTATTTGATGTTGACAGGTTGTTGTGGTGGACATAAAGCCTCGATCTCTTGGGGGTCCATCGAGCCCCAATTTTCCAGAAAATCATCTTCTTCCAAATCGCTGACATCGCAGTCACTGTTCCTTATGAGACTTGGCTTCCCGAGACTGGATGCCGTGATATGATCTCGACTCTACAGTAAAGTTAGATCGCGTAATAGTCAAGTTGGAAGTCAGATATCATACGTATAAAGTCCACCATATCCTTTTCCACATGCGACGCTCGCTGGCACCAAGACCCCACCCACTCCTAATCGATCGATGCATTCCCATCCGCTGACTCAAAAGGACGGCAGCCTGCAGCCAAAATCTGGTTTCCTTTTCCTCTTCATACCTTGTCCACCACATACTCATAAGAGTGCATCCCTGGATTGTGTACAGGTGTTCCTTCTCTCCATCCATCATGTGCACCAGCTTGGCGCGAGAGAAAAAGTAAGCCCTAGCAGTGAGCCGGTTCTCGAATCCGCATTCTTTGAGTATTTCTGTAGGTGCGTGATAAGTCGACGCATAGAGAACGGTGTGTAAGAGGAATAGCGAATAGGTCCCTTCCCCAGAGATCATCTTTCTATAACCTCGGATGAAGGATGGTCGGTTGAGGATAGGTAAATGAGGGTAAATGTATCGAAAGAATGTTTTGATAAGCTTATCACAGGTTTCAACCGCTGGGAAGATGTGCACCTTCTTGTGGTCAAGAAGAAACGACTTATCATCTTCGGGTATTACCTTGAGGTCGGTTATGTGTGCTCTACTAGTGACGGTGGTCCAGCTCGAAGGCGGCGAAAACGAAGGAACGTGGTTTAAAGATAACGATGAATCCAAACGAGGGTCCAAAGTAGCGGTATTCGCGTTAGGCATACTTTGCAATCCAGCGATAGTCGGGACGGCTCCGTCGAGAGCTGTCTCCCCATTAAAGATCAAAACCTGCCGCTTTCCTTCCTGTTCACGATCTGTCGAGCTGTCTCGAGTTGGTTGATAGTCATCTGGGCGTTGACGGTAATTGGAAGGGGTGTTCTGGGCAGTAAGTTGCTGTTCCAGTCCTCCACCACTCCCAGAGTTGTCATGAACTTTATCCAGAAACTGCACCCAGACATGTTCGTCACTTAAGGAGGGGTTAACAACTAGGGTTGTGTCTTTATGGGGAGGGAAGGGGGTGTACGTAGATTCACCGTCCTTGGGGGACAGCACGGACCGGGTTGGATGGTACGAAGTTCCGGAAGTACGAGAATCAGATTGACGACGCTGCCGACCTCGCTGGTCCGCACCTGGGGCAGAAGATTTAGGTTGACCGCCGCTAGCGGTAAGTGCAGCTTGCTGCGCGGCTAGTCGCTTCTTAGTCTTCTGATATGTGCTATAGAAGGTGAGATCACAATTAGCATTGTATCAAAATCGAATGGATCTCATAATAGTATGCATAGTGTCAGATTGCATGCCTCGATTGGCGAGAACGCGAGCGCAACTGACAGCTTCTCTTCCCCAAAATAGATCAATTACGCGACGGGAGCAGGAGAGATACAATGTTACACATCGGCTTAAAATTTGTCAAGTATGTCGCCTTACGATAAGGGCAAATTATCGAAGGTCATTGTCTTACCTTCCGCGTCTGCCAGGGAGTAAAACGCACTCATGGCCCGTACTCCGACAATAGGAACAAGGCTGGCCATCAGCATTCAGGTGAGCATCACATCGAACCTTACGTCGGTGACAGTTCCCGCAAGCTTTAGGCGCACGCTTTGAGACATGGAAAGACGAGGTCGAACGAACCGCGGGAGAAGCTGAGGACGTCGATGATACTGTCGCAGGTGCATTCGGGTCGGCTGAGGCCGGATTATGCTGCACCTGCAGCGCGATGGGAGGTGAATCCCCAGTCGTGCTGACAGTTGCAGGGCTGTCGTGGCCGTCAGAGCCGTCCAGGCTCGCCATGCTGGACGACAGCTACCACGATATTGCCGTTATCTATCGAAGCCAGTATGCAAGCAATGCTGTTCCCTTCAGATAGATTACGGGAAAGCCGAGAAACCACAGGGACAATATGGCTTAAAATCTCGGGATTGCAGAAGCGAGAGCGCTCTCGTTCTTCTTCCCCAGCTTAGCTACAGGACGGTTGCGTTTGTTGGTGGTTTTGGCTGTTAGTTTATTGGCCGGAAAAGCCGCGGCGAATTTAGGTGGAAAGTGTTAATACAACTTGATTATTAACCTTGGTTAGAATGTCGCCCAGAGGAGTGCGAGGACGTGGTCGAATTTTTGAACCGAAAGAACCAAAATAAGAGCGTGCTCCCTTGGTCTCGATCGGTCAGTTGTCCCTTGGTACTGGAAACGAAATGGGGCCAGCGGGGCTGATAAACGAGAGCGCTGCAATTAATGCAATGGCCAGTGCAGTGGAACGTAGCGGAAGGGAAGGAAAAGTAAAATAACCCACCCTTTTTTTTCCTTCCTGCCTGCGCGCTTGAATCTCCTCTGGGGAAATGCGGGGGATCCAACCGTTTTTCCTGACTCAAGTTCAAACTTCCAGGTAAGACTACACCTGTTAACTTTTGTGCGGAAGGCCGGGTATGTGGTTTCCGGACCTTAACGAGCGTCGTTTTCGGGAGTTACGACCAGACAGACAGCGTCACGAAAAGTTTTTGTACAGAAAAACAATTGAAACAGCCTATATCGACTACTTATTTCTATTATCGCCTCACAAAAGAAGGAGAACGCAAAACTTTAAGAATCTCCTCTACACTCGGCCTCACATGTAAAAGGTGTCCTTAACATAAAGCACTGACAATTCCTGCTGCAAAGCAGTGCGACTTTACCTCAAAGCCCTCACTTTCAGTCTAAATCCTCCTGCAAGTTTAATAGCAGGCTCCTACTAATTATCTGAGCACCAGCACCCAAAAAGCCTTTGAAATTGCAGGATCGGTCCAAGCTCGCTATCCCATCCCCGGATTTCGGACTTTGGAGGCTTTCAGGCTAACCTCGGATCCCAAAGTTCCACCGAGTTACCGGCACTCAAACTTACCACTTCAAGAAAACCTCGCTTTTCTGGGGAATTACCCCATGCCAAACATCCGAACCTCTCTCAGCGTGTTGTCCTCTATAATTTTACAACATCCAACACACATGCCCTTGATTAAATGGTGATGTTTAAATATATCATGAGTCCCGGGAATATTTGCAGATATCATGATTAACAATATTTATTCCAACTGAAGGAATTTTATGAATACAGTAAATTAATACGTACTCAGTGCACAATTCAATTATTCCAAACTCCAGGCCAATGCATACTTGACAGTCTGCCCAGGCAAGAGTGTCTCGCATGCTACCTCGAGCTTCAGCTCGCCAGGCGGCACGTTTTCCCACACAACGAGTTGCACATTATTTACATTATCAAACTCTTCAGGCGTATCTTGCATGTTCCGATCGCCTTTGTTACCATGCATTCTCTCTCCATTATCGGCTTTGACAGCGAGCCCGAGTTTATTCTGCAGTCTTATATCGGGGGCATCGTACCAAGTTAGTGTCACCTTGAGATTATGGGAAAGCAGAGGGCTGTCTGGTGGTGTCGGGTTGGTAGATGCGGTTCAAGAGCTGTAAATATTGGTCTAGCACCTGGGACCTGGAGTGGAGGAAATTCCTGCTTTTTACCACCAACGATAGGCTTGTAGGTTGGGTGGTCGTCGGTGACGTCGAAGAAACCAGCGTGTGGCAGTTGGCCCTGGTTGTGGTTGATGTTCCTTGAGGTGCCGACTACAATCATGTGCAAGGAGCCCTGTAGGTTTACGCGACCAAAACCTTGACTGTTGTTTGGGATTTGGGGTGGCTGGCTAGGCTCTCGCATGATGTCGATGGCGCTATTAAGCACTTAATGATTGAGGAAGAAATTAGTTTTGGGACCATTGTCAAACTGAAAAAAGAAAGAAAAGACTTGGATGAGAAACTAACACAAAGCTTTGATGAGAGCGCCCGTTGGCTTCAAAATCCGTCGTTGTCGAAGTGCTTGCCGCAGAACTGCAGCACAACCAGCAACCGCTGGAGCCGCCATACTCGTGCCCGTGTCCCACTTGTAGGAAGGGCCGAATTTGTCTTGGCCATTGGCAAGGCGTGAGCGAGAAGACAGAATGACATGGCCCGGAGCACATATATCAGGTTTGAAACGTCCCTCATCTACTGGTCCACGGCTGCTAGTGTTCGAGATTGTAAAGGTATCACCTTCATCCGCTGTGGGACTATAACTGTTGACATTGATACGACGAGCGTTCAAGTTTGAACCAACGGTGATGACATTCTTGCATCTGGCGCGGCCAATGATCTATCCCGGTCCCCCTCGAGTTGCGCTCGTGCCGTCGTTGCCAGCCGACCATGTAATAACAAGCTCTGGATGGGTATTCAGGTACGTGTCAACATCTTTGCGACGGGCGTCGTATATGTACACTCGCCCATCAGCCCTAAACGGTGGACCATATGAGTGATTCGAGATGCGGCAACCATGTTCGCTATAAGACCTATTCACGGACTCGTGTATATCGCGCGTAATAATGGACTTGTCGCCATCCATGTTCTGGGTCATTGTAAAACTAGCTCCGTAGGCGGGTCCACGAATCTTTCCAGGCTTGTCAGCATCGACGCTGCCCATTGTTTCCGACTTGCCATCGGCCATGGCGCAACCCGTAATATGGGTACCGTGGCCGTGTGCGTCATCAGGACCTTTTGAGCCCGGTAGATTGCCGCGTGGATCAATGGTATAAAAGGCTTTGCAGCGCTCCCTTTAAAACGCCGCATGCATGTCCTCGAAGTTAGCCTTGTCAAAACCAGTGTCAGTTATATTGATGACTTCGCCTTCACCGTTGAGTGTGACCAGCGCATCCTCAGCGCCATCTTCCGTCAAGCCAGGAACGTCACTGGGGCAGTTGAGCAGGTCTCGAGCGACGGTGATGTGCGGTTGTTCATCATAAGCGTCGTCGATAGACCGAACTTCGTCAATGCCTGCGATAGCTTGGATCTTGCTGACTTCTACTTCAGCTTCGACGCGGTTGCTGAATACTTCCGCTTGGTCTGGATCTATTAGCTTTTGTTCTACGAGCTTGTTGTATACCTGCTTGACGTTAATTCTTGGGCTTATGTGCGGCTCGATAATAACGTGCATTTTCTCCTTCGTAGCCAGCTGCTGTTCACCGTTTCCTTCCTTTGCTTCCTCATCACTACCCAGCCTGGACAGATCCAGAGAGGGCGGATATTTCCAGAAGGTATGGTAAACGTCAGCATCCTGAATGAATGTTTGCTTTCGTAGCTCAACGAGCAGGCGCCCCGGAAGTTCATATCTGCAGAGAAAGGTCCTCGTATCCACCCGAGACAGTATATGAACTTCTTTATCCACCAGCCATTCATAGTCACCGTCCGACAAAGGTTCATTGATTCGTATCGTAATGAAATCAGTGCCAGCAGCATTGGTCGCACGCTTCGGGTAGTGTGAGTACGCTGGATCGTCAGTGTTGGGCATGTCAGCGGTCCCCTCTGGGTCCCACGTTCGACCGTGAATAGTGAGGGGCGCTATCTTTGAAATAGAATATAGTAGATAGCAATGTTTGAATGCTAAGGAATAATCTTAGAAGCATCAACGCTCCCTCGATTTTCGATACTGTGAGAGTGGATATATCGGAGGATTAGTGGTCCGGCAAATTGGTAAACTGGTGAACCGGGCACCCCACTAAGCACTTCGTGGGGTCACAAATACGTTGACATTTCGATAGCATGCACAACAGATATGCTCGGCAAAGTTTGCTTCGTTGTCAGAGATGATCAAAGAGTGGAATGGGGACCAGCTGGTGGCTGCAGATTGACTCCCTCAGTTGGCGGTGGGTCATACAAAGACGAGTATGCTTTTCGATCAGACTGATATTAGCTCATTAGCATTAAATTGCTCTGATCATCTAATCTTGGCTATATCGACAATATTGACAAACCCAATGACAAAATCATTACTCACATTGTAACCATGAATGTAGGACCCTTGAAGACTGCAGAACCGATCAGTTCTAGCAAAGTCACCCCACTATCGTGGCGGATGCCGCCTACCTTCTGTATGGTGGTGGTGGTGGTAGTGGTACCCCTCGATGTTCAGCTGGGCAAAACCATTGATAATCCATCGAGCTGATTTACGGCACACGCAGTGAGCTGTTCCACGCCATTTAACGTGGAAGCGAACCTGACAGATTTTATCAAGAAAGCATTCGATTCTGGGCTCATATTGTCACACTGGGATAAAGACCATTACGGCCTAGCCACCTCAAAGCTTGCCACAGACCTTGGCAATGATCCCGCATGCCGGACATGGCTTGCTCCTAATAATATCACAGGACAATCGGCGATACAGTTACACGCTCGTCTCGATAGAGCGGAGAAGATTGGTCTTTGGCCTCATAAATAAAAGTCTTATCAGGAAGGCAATATGCACATTCGAATATGTACTCTAGTCGGAGGTGTCTCGAAAGGAAAGAACAATGACAGAGCCCTAGCATTTATCTTTGGTGACGATAAGGAAGGCTACATATTCTATCCTGGTGATGCGAACTATGAGTGTATCCCAACCCTTAAAAATCGTGAATTTGATGGAGAAGTCGTTATAATGGTAGCAACTCACCATGGTAGCAGAAGGTCAATCTTGGTGGGCAATCTACAGAAGAATGTCGGCAAAACTATCCCGGTAGATAAAGCGACTATCCCGGTAGATAAAGTGGATGGTGAATTCTAGTTCAGCAACAGCAGAAAAATTTCTAACCCTAGTGCATGGCTTTTCTCATACGGCGCAAAGAACTCATATGGTCACAGTTTTGCTACAGTTGAGAAGTATTATGCGAAGGCAGCATATCCTTATCACGCTGGAACGGATGCAAATGAGCCAGGGTCACCTGGATATATACAGGCCATTGGCGTAGCATTGAAATCAGGTGGTCGTATGGGGTCAACGGGACATTCAGAAAATCTTGAATCGAAAAATGCTACTATCATAGAGTCTTCTAGAGCTTCTAGTCCATTATCTCTAGTTCCAGGGGCCTTCAAAACAACCCCTTTCTGCCAAGACATAATTGCTTGAAGCAGCGAGCGTACTCCCGACAGCTCTCTCCTTACTGACTATGCGATTTACGACAGCCACGGTTCCATTGTTGAGTATCGAATTTTTGCCTATACCATCCGTATCGCAGCTCCATTGAAGATCAAAGATTTGCAAATCTAAAGCAGATTTCTCGGTTTCTATAACCATCTTATACAGCGATATCCATATCGAATTCAGGTCTACACCATATAACTTCTAGAAATTAGTGTGGCAAATGGAAAACAATGATCATCTCCTGCGGAAGCCATCAAACCTGGTGCTGCTGGAAACGACGCCTGGCAGGGTGCGAGTTTGGATCTACGCGTAGCAGGAAGTTGGCTTATCCGAGATCAGCAAAACACCGTGTTTGACTTTTCCTGCCCGAATGTCAGCAAAAACGTGGAACTTATCCTCAAATATGCTAATGGCAAAGGTGGTGATGGTCAGCAAGGAGGAAGAGGAACCGAAAGAGTGGAGGGGGAAAGGTATACAGATGATACAGTTGACAATAGTCACAAAGGTACCTCAGCACCTTCTCGGGCAAGAGATGGTCAAGGCGCAAAGGGAGGGGATGCTGGCGGGGCCGGTTCCTTTTTGCCCTCGCAGATTTGAGGTGTTCAAGCAATGATGGAGCTCGCTGGAGATAAAATGAAACCATCCGTCAGTTTTGGATTAGATGTTGAAAATTTTGGTGGAACTGGAAATCCTGGCCAAGGTACGTATCGCATGAGATCTAAAAGGCAAGGATTTTTTATTGGTAGCGTTACAGGTGGTATTGGGGACGTGGATCTATCTGAAAGCTCCAATATCGAGGAGAACGTCGGTCTACAAGGACCCCAGGATGAAAATTGGTCTGGAATTCTTCCTCAATACTCAATGCTCACACCCGTTGTTAAGATGATCTCAGTATAGGAAATGAAGAGATAGTTCTTTAAGTTTTAGCATCACACAAACCCATGACATACATGCAATATGTATCTGTAACCCAGATTGCTGCGTGGTTAGTCTGGAAACTCGACGTTTGTCTTAACCAAAAGGGTTGCGTTGCAATTTTTGGTTGAAGCATGTTAGTCAATGAAGGCGTCAAGTTTCTAGGCCAATCTCGAGAACAAACTGTGGTGCTTGAAGCATTTATAGACCCATTATCGTTATATGGTATGAAAAGTACTGTTCAAAAAATGAAATATAAGATGAACAGACCTCAGCGAAGTTATATGTTTCTTTCAGGCAACTTATCCTTACTACGGCTCAAAGTTTAGGCTCTCAAATCGGCTTAATGAAGTGAGCTCACTTCATTAAGTATAATACTTCACGTGAGGCTTCTTATGTAAGCATATAGCGAGGTTACCATCCAACATATAAGGAATTGCGCAAAGTCCAATCGTATCCAGGCTCAACGTCGATAATTGCTTTATACGTCTACCTTTGGATATCCCAATGTGTCAACCTAAGCGGCCTTACCTTTCTCTATTGCGAGTGAGAGTTCGTCTGCCATGAAATCCCTTAGCTTGATACGTTAATTCCCAAGAAATTAACAGACTATTAGACCAACATCATGGAGATTTATGCGAATCAAGACGAGATGTCTTCGAAGATATCGTCAATCCTCTTCCAACAGGGTAGATCAATCATTACTCAATTCAAGGGCCAGTCGATCGCTTCGAGACACGTTCTTATCTTCAAGCCACAGCGGCTCTCAGATCGATCCAATAGCATCATCACTCTCAAGCTACATCGTCGCACAGAACTTCTAGCCAACATAACTCAACACAATATCGTTTTCATAGGAGGTATTTTTCTTGATACCGGAATCAAGATTCTGGATTTCAATATTGCTTAATCGCCGTAGTGGTGATGTCGTGTCCTGCTTTACAAAGCATCTATTACGTATCATCTTTACTGTTTGTTCGTCAAAAACTTGATTTTGTGGATCTTTAGAGATGCAGCCCACCTGCAGAGATTGATATTGCACGATTGACGTACTGTTACAAAGGTCGTCACACCAGTGGCCTGGATTGTCGCGCGAGGGAATCACTTTTGGGAGCAACTACACGAAGCGTGCTAAAGACGAAGGGACTCACGAAGAATATGAAGATAGCACTGTGGAATTATAGGACTTTAACATATAGTTCTGTGATACCTTGTGAGCAAATGGATGTGCACATGTGACATTTCCTCAAAACATATTTCTACCCTGCAAAGCTTTTTGGTATGGTGGTGAAAGACACCTTGCTGTGCATTCCCGCTCGTTTCGAAGCTACTTATTGGAACTCTGAGGATCAGTGACGTATGAACTTAAAGGCCCACACCGAGATATCTACCCCGTTGAAGTCAACCGAAAGGTTCCACAAAGAGTAACGTTCAGATGCATATGCATGCCGATAAAATTGTAAAATATTTTATCCAAGAGGAACTTCACCTTAGCCATTGAGGTTCGAGCTTTAGATCTCAACCCAGCTATTGCGCATTTGGTGATGTGCCAACTTCACCTGACTGTTCCCCTCCTTTAGCGGTGACCAAAACTGCCGATTAAACGGCATGATGTTGCATGAGATGCAAGACACTACTCCATGGCATTCATGGCACTCGTTATCATCTCCCTAATGAGGAAATTTTAAGCCCGATGAGAAGCATGCATCCTCCATGGATGCATCCCATACATGGCACCGGTGCATCCCCATAACTACCAAGGGTGTGAGAAACACACGCCTTGGGGATAATTGCCAAAGTCCGTCGGGTCGCCCCCTCGTCACCGGTGATTACCTTGAGAGCGGGGTCTGGGGGTATTAGATAGATCCAGGGCCAGGGCCAGGCACCGGGAACCGTCTATAGAACGCCTTCCCAGAACCTAGTGCGGAGCATTGAGATCGGGTTTCTCGTGGCTCGGGCAATATTTTAGATCTAGATCGATCTGGATGGCTGAGACATTCCATTTAGTTCCGTCATTACCCGTGAGCCGATGAATTAACTGGGTCAACTTCCCAAAAATCTACAAGGTGATGTTTTAGAGCACAACTCCACCAAACGATAAATGGGAAGGCACACAGCTTCAAACTTAAATCAACCATCATCCAAAGCTCCTAGGAACCCCGAGCTTTCATCACCCGCATACCTGGGCCGAGAGTTCTCCGAAGCCATCCACGTGGACCTCACCTCGTGGTCTCGAGCCTCTCTAACACAAAAAAACCCTATCTGGAACACCGGGCGTTGACCAGCTTTAGTCTGAACACCCGAGGTCCATATCGATAAGACCAGACCCTTACAGAAGAAGGCCTAATTTAGCGTCTCCTCATCTGCAGAACAGTAGATTATTGCGCATATACATGCCAGATAAACGTGATGATTTGTCGTGGTTACGCTATTTTGCCAAGTACTTAGTGGAGGGGTCGTAGTTCCAGGATTACTTCGTAATTACTCTAAATCGTTCTAGAACACAAATACCGTCTTTGCGGGGCTTTTGAGCCAAGGATTTCCAAGAGAACTGGGAAACCTTAGCCGTGGGGCTGGTCGCCGTACGCGCTGAGATGCATATCGATACTAAGTTTTGATGCTGACTTTGCGTACCTGAGGTTCTGGCACACTAGGTCCTGCAGGTGCTGGCTAAGTATTTGGAGAAAGGCGGAGATTCCCGTCAAGTAGGCCATGTACTAGTTAGTACCTGTACTGATCGATTCGAGGCGAATTTATTACGGCCTGTGCAAGTCTAAGGTCGATTAGATGTATATACTTATTATCATGCTAAATAGTATGATCATGATTATTCTTCATATGTAGAATCTTCACGTCTTACTGGGTGCCCATTCTGCCAATCGACCCTCTCTCTAGTTTCTCCACATGATGTCAAGTTTCTTTTATTTTTTCTAGTTCTATGAGAAACCCGGTCATCTGGTATTCATGTCTTAGTTGGAAGTGTTTTCGGCTCGGAAAACGGATAACTGATAGCGTGAAAAGAGTTTTCAGTTTTCAGCTGAAAACTCTATTTACACTATCAGTCTTGGACCCTGATCAGGGTCCAAGACTAACAATCCGAATGATGCGACGGCGTTCATAGCTTAGATGCACAGATACTCTCGAAGAACTATTCCTTGGTATGCCAATATGCAAAATCGATGAATTTGCCAATGGGTCTAATAGGGCTGCGTTTGCAGGGGGTACCCTTCAACTTCATATCCAACTGAGGGGAATTGAAGAGTTGCGGCCTCCCACGATGTATACCCGAAAAAGAAAGGACAATTTCTTGGAGACCAATTCGTTAGCACCAAGTGGTGAGGCGAATTGGGCGAGCTAATCCATTTGATAGATAAGTTAGTCTTGCATTATTTCGTACTATGCTGGTATTGTGGGCGCCCTCTCGTGCGAGTTCTCGGCACTAGAACCAACTTCCTCTTAGTTTTCAATCTAATAGCTTGGCAACCCTTGTAGTCAAATTTATGATACTATATGAAAATGGTGGAGCATGGCAAAATCATTCTCCTGCTGAAGTAACTTGCTTTCGCTGTGGCGTTCTTAAAAAATTTTGGGTTTCTCTCAGCCAATCGGAAGGTGTGCCACAGATTCAGGTCTTAGCTTTATGCATGCGAAGAACTCGTACTTCGTATCCAAAGGAAATGGTAGTGGTTTGAGATTTCTGAAGCCCCTTCTGCTGGAAAAGACCCAGCCAATTCACCGATTCACGAGTGGCTATACATCGCACATTGTTGAATCCCTTGATGCAATGACTATCGCAAAATGCCGCCCCTAACTTCGTATCCCCCGCATTATATGAGCTTGATGTTGAAGCAAAGTTTTGACAGTTTCGTTAGATTTCAGGGATTTCCTTGTTGAAAGGCCGGGAACTTTACGGAATACGGAGACTCCATCATGGCATTTCAACGGTTGGCGGAGAAACATTTGGCTTTTCGGCGTGTGGTTTCTGATGGCTAGAACAGCTTGACTAGCTCCAGCTCTAATTTACCCTTTCGATCTAAGACAAAACATCTGCTGCCATTTTTGCATCATAATCTCCAAGGCCTTGCAATTTGATCGTTCTTTTAAAGACATCCCTTTTGAAAAGAAATTCTTCGAAATTTACCCACCCGAGGCTTTGGATTCCTTCGGGTGATACAAGTGGCTCAGAAAAGTGATAGATACGGGGACCAAAGTCGGCATCGGATTCTGCCCCAAGTCCTGACCAGGCGAACATGCCGTATCGTATTCCAACACCCCTTGCATGAAGGCTGCTTTCGTTTCCGGACTTCAAGTGGAAAAAATGCTGGATCCCACACCCTCTGGATAAAATCCCACCTTTAGACTTCGCTCTCCGCCGCTTACGACAACGAACACCCAAGTCGCTGGGACAGACTGAAACCCAAAGCCCTGGATCCTGGCTGATTTATTTCAAAATGGTGTGGGGGACCGTGCCTCGCCGAGGTGCTGTCTGAGCGCAATACGACGAGTGTTGGCAATACCAGTGTTGGCAATACCAGCGAGCCGCTTGAGCCCACTCAAGAAATGTTTCCCCTCGATTAACAAAAGGAAGAAAATTACCGATTTGATGGCGTTTTGACAGTTGGTGGCACAAATGGCGAACCCTCGCAAAGTTTGGCCTAATTGATCCTCTTGGGACACGGCAAGGAGACTGAATCATGCCACTTCCTCTCAAGTATACTTCGTAGGATGAGTGTGTATCGAGAATATTTTTGCCTAAGATTTTGATGCTGAGGATAATGAGAGATGCCCTGAACTAAACACATTTAGCTTTGACAACAAGAAAATCGATGAGTGCCTTCAGTCATCTCATAAACTAGCCGAAACTTTGGGTTCCGGATATGGCTTTCTTTGGTGGGAATTCCTCAACAGTGCCAAAGCATCGACATCCGTGCACAAACAAATGACGCAGGAAATGATTGAGGAATGCAACCCCGCTTGGGGCAGCTCATGATCAATATCCAAGGCAGTCCTAACTTTCGTATCCATGTGCCAAATATATCTAGACATATTGTGTATAGAACACCAAGGATTCAAGAATTTTTAAATCGTGAGAAAAGGGGTGAAGATATTTTTTTGGCGGTCCAGTCTAGATGCTAGATGCTGGTCTATAGTAGCTATATTATAGGTGGACGTTTCTCCACTGTCTTGATACCAGTGATAACAAATCCAGACCCAGCAGCAAAAATGTGGAGGGGTACCTAATTACAGGGGGAAAATACAAGGCGACGGAAGTATCGAAAAATTGTTAATACCACAACAATACGAATTCCTCCGCAAGGTAGCGGTTTTCGCTGGGAAATGATCGCCACAAGGTCCACATCCCAAGCTGAAAAGCGGACATTTATTACGCTTGAGAATAAGAATCAAGATTCAATACAAATCCTGCGCTTTTTGATCAATATTTTGGCTGTTTTATAGCTATGTTAAAATCTTTGGATCAAACTTATCCCGTAGACTATACGCACCGCGGGCGGTGTGCGAAAATTTTGTGACGAGTGAATAAGTATCCATTAGACTTTGTACTTGCCATGTCATTGTAAAGTTAGGGCGACCCTGTCTTTCGAGCCTAGGACGCGGAACGTCAGGTTTTCAAATAGGCAACCCGGCGGAGAGCAAGAAGAAATCGGATGTGAACGATATCTAGGCAAGATGTCTTGATTGCAGGGAACATGGATGCGAACCTGATCTAGTCGATACACGGCATTGATCGCACCTTCTAAAATGATAATTATACATTCGGGGCTATATGTCCTTGAAGCACTTGTGAACAAAGGGGGAAATTGAGATATCGAGAGATTTTCCATAACCATCATAAAAAAAATATGGCTTTTGGGTACGTTGCGTGTTCTTGTAAGATTATAGGACAGGGCGAAAAAACCAAGTCCGCGTAAAGTCCGTTAGCTTCAAAGTCGCTAAGATGTGCGTGTGAAATGAAAATTGAAAAATTTTGAAACCAGAAAATAAACGCCACCTCGGGTGACCAGTATACATGTACATTTTTTACAAATAAAAAATCAAAAGGACCTGTGCACATGTACCAAAGACTCCAAACCCCAAAACATACCCCCAACAGTAGAATTCAAGTTATTACGTTTAGAAAGCTTCCTTGGTATCATGCGCTCGCTCGCTAGTGACCGAAATGTTGGTGTGGACGGCAACACCAGGGCCCGGCCCGCGGAGCACCTCTTCGCTGCTGTTGTTACCTTCGTAGTACATGGTGGACACCTGCGGTTGCTTCGAACCGGCCTCAATCTTGGTGATATGGGAAGAGTCGGAAAGGTCATCAAGTTTGACGTGTGTATTTCCGATTCTAGAGTTGCGCGCATAGCTGCCGCCACCGAATTTGCGAGATCCATATCGGTATCCGGCGGTAGGACCATCAGTAGATCCACCAGTGATAGATTTGCTGAGTAGAAGTGTTCGAAGAGATGGGAGGCAAGCAACGATGAGAGCGACACAACCTTCACTAAAGTAGGAGTTAGTAACAGTTTTACATCTGACTGTTTTGCCGGAGTCTTTTTCGTACCTTTGAGTCCACACGCCCAACCAGATTGGCATAATTGCGTCTCCAACGATAGAACCGACACCACGAATGATGGCGAAGATAACGCAAAGCAATCCGAGGGAGAAGATGAGAATCAAACCGAACTTCTGCTTCTTGTTGATCTTAAGACCGTAAAGAAGACGCAATGGGAGAGCCATGATTGTGATATCCGTGATAATATCAGCTGCCATTGCGTATAGAAGTGCTCTAGCTGAAGTTCCGGGATGAAGACTTTCGCAGGCTTCAGGGCCGATCATGAAGGCGGTCTTGAGAGGTCGACAATTCAAGTACTGCGACATGACGGCGGAAGCCCACATGATAATGTTGAAGACACATACTCCCCACCACCATTTGCGCATGGTAGGAAGACCATCGGTGAGTCTCCAGATGAAGACCAAGAGGGAAAATTTGACAGCCCATAAGATATTCCAGAAAAGGGTGATAGCCGCGAATTGATACTTGAGGTACAGTTGCATGTCTTCCAAGAAAGTCGGACCTGGCTGAGCAAGTCCGAACATGATAAGACCCAGCTCTAGATTCTTGTTAGTATGGATTACACCGTTGATCCCGGCGACTGCTCGATAACTCACCATGTGACATAGGTGTCATGAGCGTGTGCAGTACTGCGTTCGTAAGAACTGCTGCTGCTGCGAAGATGACAAAGGCATCATCTAGTTGTAGTCCATTCTTCTTCGCAAGCTTGATGGCCATGCGAAGACCGAAAAAGACCAAAGCGAGAGCAGTCACAACCCAATATATTACCTGATCGAAAAGGAAAAAGTGTCAGCAATTGCTATAAGATCGGCAAAGTATGCAAAAGCATGAGGAAGTTTTTAAGTCGTACATAGTAATTGTTGATCGGCAAAGGAGCTGATGCTGCGCCGAAACCCATCTTGAATGCGCGATGATCTTAATTCTGACAGCGGGTGAGTGGAGAGAAAAGCCGCTTCTTTAGCTGATTGAGGAAGAGAGCACTTTAATAGAAGTGTGAAGCCTGTCGATCTTCGGCTCTTCAAGGAAGTCCTCCCTTATATAATAGTTTGTCTAACGTCGGGGATTATCGAAAAGATTGGGACGAGGTGAACCGAGACAGTGGACAGCTTATAAGTTTTTCGGATACCCGGTCGCTTAGTTAAGTTCGCTAGCTGGACCGTCGTTTTGCCCTTCTATGCTTGAAACATCTTGGTCTAGACGGCAAATTCCTCCTGCAGGTTTCGGGCTTCCAAGATACTTTATTTCAATGTTGATATGATATAGCTCGCCTTGGAAAGGGGTCTGTTGAGCAACCTTATTCCTCGACGGAAACCAAGCGAAAAGCAGGCTTCAACCGTTAGACGCACATGCACATGCGCTCTTGGTGAAGGCGATTCCGAAATTATGCTTTGACCGATATTTACTTCTTTTGAAACTCCCAAAAGACTTCTTTTTAGCCTGCGGACTTGGTCCCCCATGCTCAAGACGGTCCAGTTTGATAACAGTTGCATATGAATTTCCACTATGCCCTCCCAGGTCAAAAGCCAAGAGTCTTTTGGACGCTTATATCCACGGTTTCAAGGAAGCCTTTTAACGCTTGGGGAACGGGCAAATGTATTGATTCATTACTCTGATTGATACGCGGCCGAGGCTGAGGTAGCCAAGGGAATGCGGATACGCCTCTGCCAAATCACTCAAATTTCTGGACTTGGACACTGCTGCGCTGAAAGTTGAGATGGCCTTGCTCAAGACAATGATAGTTCTTGGCACGTTCGGTCCTCTTGTCCATATGAAACATTCACTTTTGCGCTAGGCAGGAATATCCAGACAGGCTATCTCCTTGCTGATATATCACATTTGAAATATCTTGAGTATTCAAGTATCTAGGGAGTTCGCAGTCGACTGTTGTCTACAGTCAGTGAAAAACCTGCGTTTTTAGAAGGAGGAAAGATGGGACCGAGAAGCATAGTTTCGCCTAGCAATCGATAAAGTTCGCCTAGGACGCTAGGTGTTGGATCGAGACCAAGTCGAAGGCAAAGATATCTGCGCACCCCGATGGAATAAAAACGAACGGTGGCTGGCCATAATCCAGGGACCGTTCAATAGGGGTCTGGTTTTTCTAAGAAATCTTTCATAGCAGCGGTATTATAGACTGAGTCTAACGCTGACCAAGCACCAGTTTAGATAGCCTGGAATTGCTTCGGCTAACCTGGAAACCTCTTCGTAAACACAGGAAAAAAATATTAGACCGAAAACAAGGGAGTGAAAAAGGGAATGGCGCGGGGCAATACCACCAAAACCAGGCTCATGCAGAAGAAAGGATTATTGACCTTCCGCTTTAAACCGGCAATTTATTCAGAGCATCTACTCGAACAAAACAACTAGTTCTCGACATGCATTGCTTCCGAATATTCGCTGCTAGATAGATTGGTCAACATTGACGCCCTTCAATCGACAAAGATCTATCAACGGGCGTTGCCTAACTTCTCAGTACCACCAATGGCTTTTGGGAGGCTTTTGGGGCTTGATTTAAACCGCAACCTTTACGATTGGCTGAAAGGATAAGCGTTCTGCAACTTGGAGCGTTGCCGAGTCCAGCTTAGTGGCACAAGCGGCAGAGACACCGCCCATTCTGATCATTCGCGACTGGGAAAAGTCACCAACGACAAATATTTAGCAAGGGTCCCCTGTGGACACGGCAAACTCGGCTCTATGCCTCAATTCATAACCGTGAGGTCTTGGTGCTACTGCTACTGCTTCACAAGCTCCTGAGAAGAAGAAGCAGAGGGTTTAACTTGCATGCCTTACCAAACCCTGAAGCTGATGGCTTCAGCCCAATTGTGAAAACCTCCTTCCAGACATTCGGGTTTCGATTTCCATCTGCATATGTACGAGGTACCAGAACCCAATATTGAGATCGATTCAAGGGGTCGGTGCGCGGAACCCCGTGACACTCAGTCCTCATCTACCAGTCGCGACGCCTTTCAAATTCCCAAAGTGCCGGTTTCCGCGCGGTGTCAATACTACATACAGTTATCCACATTACCACGCTCTCGGTTATCTCGGATTTTTCGTCGCGGTCCTCTGCTTACAAAGAGCTCTTAGAGTGCCTGCACTTTCGCAAAAATTGTTCTGTATATTGGGCGGGGAAGCCCGTGCTTTTCTCCACAGGGATCCCCTTTCATGAATAGTATTTTTTCGTGTAATGAGAAGTACGCATTACATGGCGATTTTAAATCTCGACGCATTAACATTGCATGACAGGAGCTGAAAAGGCTTATTTATTCTCCATTAAAACGCGATAATATATGTTATATTCATTCACTTCTACATGTGGATTTGGCGCACCAGTCAACATGCGGAAATGATATCTGCAGGGGTGTGGCTTTTGGCTGTTCGCATAGCGCCTCCTTGGGAATTGCGGTATTGGGACATAAGCTAAAATGGATTTACCTCAGGCGAATGCAGCAACGTTTTTTAGAATCCGTGAATGGCGCAAGCCTAGAACCCAGTTGTTGGGTTTTCATGTCATCGATCGCGAACGGGAGACATGTGGAAATGTGTTTGGGCAATATTTCGCACCGTGCCGTCAAGGAGACTTGTAGTTAAACATTGACACCAGAAGCTAAAGTTTTCGCCCACCATCGGGTTCCACGAAGGGTCTAAAATCATGCTGTGCCATGCTGACAGCCCAAAGAAGCTCACTACTCCACAAGTTTACTAGGAAATAGAGACCCCGCTAACCCCATTCATTTGCGAAAGGAAGATGAGGTTCTGGGACACGCAGAACTAGCTAGGGTTGCCACCGCAAGTGGATTCGCCTCGCAGCATCTCAAGCTGCGCCGAATACCCTCTATGGGGTACCTGCATCTGAATTTTACACAACATTATCCGCAATAGCTGGTAGATAGATGGGTCCAAATCGAGTTAAATCTTACGGCGCTATCTGGCGCAGGCAAACAATGGAAACGAGATCGAAAAACCACGTTTTTTGCTTCTAGTTCTCGGATTCTCTTGGATCCGGAGATCGCTGCTGTCAGACTTCGGTCAGAAATAAAAGGGCCCCTCGCGCGCCCTTCCACCCCTATCTCAACATCCTGGAAACCACGCGAGACTCGCAGGCTTGGTATTTCCTGTAATTACCTGCAACCGGTAAACCTTTTTTATAAGTTTGCCATCGCTTTGCGCTCTTGCCCACGAGTTCTTCCTTCCTCTCCTCGGAAAATCCTATCCCCAATTCTCGGTCTCTCGTTCATAGGTTTTGCTTTTATCTTGTTTATGTAACAGGACCTTACCAGAGCTCAACGATCACATCGTTCCCCGAGCCTGTCTTCTTATATCCCTACTCTTTCTACCTTCTCTCATCCTCCTCGCTCATATTTATATCAAGATGGTTCGCTTCTCGGCCATTGCCCTTGGGTTGTTGTGCGGCGTGTCAAACATCCTTGGTGTTGTCGCAGACGACGTCGCCGTTGTCTCCGACCCGAACCTCGATGGAACCGTCCTCGTTGGCTTCGCCAGCGTGAACATGACAGCTATTCTCGCACAGGCTGAAAACCAACTTGGTGTCAACGGTACTGTCACTGACAATCTGCCTGCAAATTACACTGCTCCTGGCACAAGTCTTCAGAAACGTGATCTAGACTATGTCAAGCACCTGAGGAGGATCAACATCAAGCCCCTCCTCGGTAACATTTCATGTATAGCCATTTCCGTGGCGCTTCCTGGAAAGGTTGCTCTCGCTGGGTCTTCGAACTATAACTCTTGGAACAACCCTTCGTTCTGGTCAGCTACTACATACATGGAACCAGTCTGTGTGTTCAGACCTTCATCCGCCGATGATATTTCCCTTGCAATTCGTCTTATCGCCCTTTGCCAGGCCGATTTCAATGTTGTTGGCGGTGGTCACAGCGCAATCAAAGGATGGGCAAATGCCGAAGACGGTGTCCTGATCGTTCTTTCAGCTCTTACCGGTGTCACGCCCGTTAGCGCTTCCGGCTCTAGCCAAAGCTATGCAAAGATTGGTGCCGGTGAGAGATGGGGTAATGTTTTCACTCAGCTTGACAACTACAACTTGGCGGCACTCGGTGGCCGTATGTCTACCGTTGGTGTATCTGGGTTGACGTTGGGCGGCGGTGTCAGTTATCATAGCAATAAGTGGGGGTAAGCTATATCATAAACCTCCGCAGCTTTTAGGAACAAGCAGTCGCTAACAAGCTATGATTTTAGTTTCGTCGCGGATCAAGTCAAGAACTTCCAAATTGTTCTGTCCAATGGTTGCATTGTCAATGCGAATGCCGTTGACAACTCCGACCTCTTCAAAGCCCTCAAAGGTGGCAGCTCGAACTTTGGCATTGTCACCCGAATTGACCTTTACACCTGGCCAAGCCCCAAGGTTTACAGTGGTCAGCTTACCTTCCCTGCGACTGATATTCCCAACCTGTGGAAACCCATCTACAACTATCATGTCAGCGGAGCACTCTCTGATAGCACGACCCATCTAATCTCTGCTTTCGTCTACGTTGGAGCCTACCAAATGCATTTGGGTGCTTTCACTGTGTTCAAGAATACCACGGTTGCCGACGTCGGTCCTGCATTGCAACCCATTCTTAACGTCAACCCATCTGTTACATCATCCTCAACCCTACAACTTCGAAAGTACGGTTCCCAGGCTGTCGAGCTTGGAAGCGGTGATGCCACTGGCTTCCGACAGGACATGCGTGACTTCTCCGCCTATGCTAAGGATGGTATGTACCAAGAACTATATGCTCTCTGGAAAGCTCAGATTCCAGATGTTTTCGGAAGCCAGGATCCCGGTTTCTTGGGCACAATCGCCTTCCAGCCTATTACCAAAATCGCTGTTGCTGCTGGCGTTAGCCGAGGCGGTAACTCGCTCGGTTTGGAGGGCAACACTGGCACCATGCTTATCATCAATCTAACCCACCAATGGACCGATCCTTCCCTCGATTCCAAAATCATTGCTGCCCTCGACTCTCTTCAGGCACAACTCCTTGCGAAGGTCAAGTCTTACGGCGCTTCGCACCCATACTACTACCTTAACTATGCCCGCAAACAAGATAACCCCATCGGCAGTTACGGACCTGCGTCAGTCGCCGCAATGCGAAGAGTTAGCCAACTTTATGATGCGTGCGGAGTGTTCCAGAGACAAGTTCCTGGTGGATTCAAGATTCCTAACTAAACACACAACCCACTTAGGATCCTGTATAGAAAAGAATCCGGTTTCGAGGTCATGAATAGAGACTGTTTTAGCTTTCGGTTTCGCATACCCTTGGAATGTCTAACATTATAAGCATTTTTGTTTTTTGGAGAGCGTGTTTGGCATTTCATATGTATGTACTTTGTAGATATACCTTTTTAGTCATACCAGTTACCATCTTAATATTATATGAGCATTGAACGAAGTTTAGGGTCTTAACGTATTCCTCAATTAGTCGAGCTCTCGAGCCCGCGGTGACCTCAATTCTACGAACATGCGTTGAGTTGTGTGGAATTCCCCTCAAGACCGGCGGCCACTATGTATAAATGGTAAACTAAGTAGTTACCAGTAGTTGTTTCTAAGTAGTGGGTTCGTTCCACAATGGCTGGATCCAAAACTTCGGGGAAAAGGAGTAAGGGTTATTCAATATCATCAAGATCCATTCGCTGAGGCCCATGTTCGTGGCACCGAGCAAATTTAAGCTTTGAGGCAGCTAAACGAGGCTAGCGGCAAACGTTTTCACGCAACAAGCTTGTAAGTTGTCACTATGATTCATGCATACCCCGCTGCATTGATATAGTTTGTCTCGCTGACAGATGCAGCCGTCTACCTAACATATAAGTATTCCGGAATATCACTTCCTTGGTGCTTCAATAAGTCTTCAATAGATTGTTATGGACTTGACCATTACTCGTTTGATAATTCCCCCAAGATCTTAGTATAAGTATTGCTTTGCTTAGTCACTTAGCATTTTCAACTTCGAAACACAAAGTGCCACAACTATACAACATTACCCAATAAACATGGCCTACACGACAGCTTCGAAGCTGGAAGTGCTAAATTCCGCGGACCGAGTCCAAGCGTACTTGAGCTCCATCGTGGACCCTTCATTCCCAGAGATATTTCGCTCACCAGTTTCTGTAACAAGCCTCACCACAGGAATTGGAAACGGGGTCCACCGTCTCACCTATGACACAACGTCAACTCAATACATAAAATACCCAACGATAATCATAAAACACTCAACGCCATATGTCTTCACCGTCAACGGTGTCACAGGCGTTTGGGATTCATGGCCACTAGGATGGCATGCGTTACTCGAAGTTCCGAATACCGAGTTAGTCAAAACTCCAAAAGTTTACTGGGTTGATGAAGTCAATCGCGTCACGTTTATGGAAGATGCTGGACCAAACAGCCAGAATCTGAAAGAACTATTACTCTCGGACAAGATACCAGATACAGCAGTGTTTGCGAACATCGGAGAAGAACTAGGGAAATATCTTGTCGAGCTGCATTCTTGGGGTCGTGGGACAGAGATCTTGGATAAATTTGAAAGCAGCAGTTCTAGGGATATTGCTAGTTGGAGGACCTATGGTCGACTACAGGAAGTCATCACCAAGTGCTACCCCGAACTATCAGAAGATTTGAAACGAAAAGTGAAAGATTATTGTGAGAAGGAAAAAGAAAGAGCGTTGAAAGCCAGGGAAACAGTTATCATGGGTGACTTTTGGACTGGGAATGTTTTGGTTGACCTCACCGATGAAGGCAATCTGGCATTCCTGTACGTTGTTGATTGGGATTTAATCCGCCCAGCAGACGAAGCAACCGAGATCTCACAAATGCTCGCCGAAGTCTGGGAAGGAGGAGAGTTCAGCAAGAACCCGAGTGCCAAAATCGCGGCTAAAGAGTTGTTGGTCGGGCTTTGTTCGGCATACAAAGCTACCGCCATACAAGTACCGAAGGGCATGCTCCAGGATGTCATGCTTGCAGCTAGTTCCCACGTCTTGGTATGGGCCCCATACGGATTTGCGGATCATGGAGATGAAAAAAAATTCAAGGTGGCGCGAGACAAAGCGTCGCAGCTTATGTGGGAGGCTTTTGGAGAAAACGTTGAAGCTCAGGATTGGGGCTTTACGGCACTTGGGTAGACAGACCATGTTGCTGTCTTATATAGATGGCGAACGTTGAATTGACGGCAATAATATTAATTCATATCAAAGACATTATATTATTTACTTGGCAATCTGATATTTAGACACGGTCACGTAAACCAGCCGTGACGCCCGAAGAACTAAACTTTTTTGTGGTTGATTAGATTTAAAGCACGAGCATTATACAGCCAGATTTCGCACAAACTCGAAAACATTGTAAAACATTTGATCTAAGTTAAGAGAAAAAAGCACTAACACCTGATAACTTTCAAAAACATCCGAAGGAGACGAGTACCTTAACGCCCTTTTGACTCAATGATGACGATTACTCCTTTTGTGGGTCTGAGGCGTGTCTCTCCTGTGCTTATGTCCGACACCGGCATTATCGCCTTCAAGCTCCGCTCCATACCCAGCGGACCCTTTTGGAATCACCAGCCGCTTTTGAAGTTTGCCAGTGGATTTGAAATTGCTCCAGAGCTGGCAGAGACTACTGTAAATCGAAATGCTGCTGGTGTCGCTACAAAGAGTGTCCAAAAAGCGCGACACATCCACTCCTGTCGACGAAGGTGTAGCCGAGGATGCAGTAGACGTCGCTCTACCAGTAGACGTTGACGTCTTTCCTGTTGTTGAGGACGATTTCACCGAGGATGTCTTCACAGATGATGATTTAGTTGTAGACGTTTTACCTGTGGATGATGTTTTACTAGCGCTGGAGGTAACGTTGGCGGAACTAGTGGATCTCACAAGAGAGGCAAGTGAGGAGTTTGAAGCAAGCATAGACAATGATGCTGAGGCTGCCACCGTCGATTGGACTGAAATTGCCGCAGAGACAGGGAAAGAGCCAACCAAGCTCGTGGAAGGCAACGAGAGTGTTGGAAAAGTAGTCGTCAACGCAATGGAGGAAGATGCAACTGTGACCTTGGTTCCTCGGCTTTATGAAGGTATTAGCATAAAGTCGACAGTTCAAGTAGGTGGGAAATATCACTTACATTTTAATCGGAGTCTTCAGTTGGTAAGTAGCTGGAAAACTGGAAACCCAAAGGGTGGTAGGTTCCGTTCCAACTTTCTCAAGGCGAGCACCCGCAGTGTTAACAACATCCCCAGGAGTCATAACAGGGATCTCTCCTGCCCAGCTAGAGTTGCTAACACTGACTGTGAAGCCAGTGATGGTGGTACCATCGTCGGAGGTCGTCCATGCGACGGAGGAGCCACTATAAAGATCGCGGTTCATCCTGTCCACAAAATCTTTCCCAAGCTAGTTTTTTGAATTAGAAAAGACATAAGGCAAGTTTAAGGGGTGGTCTCTTTCTTACATCGTCGTGCTTCAAACTTTTGATCGGCCAGTTCACATATTGTGTAAACTCGTCGAGGATACTTTCAGTCCACATTTGGATCAGAGACCATGGTCCAGAAACTCCATTGATAGAGACACCTGGGTCATCCCAGACGCGCAAGTTTGCCTACTTTCGTTTAGGACTCGAAGCTATATTATCACACGCAAATATTTCAACGCACCTGATGGAACATGAATGGGTCGTGATAGAGACCCAAGAGATACTGGGCAGTGGTAGCTCTCTCAATAGCGAGCAAGTTGGTCATACTGTTTGTCGCTTGGGACGGCGATACATCGAGCC
This sequence comes from Dactylellina leptospora, assembly GCA_036971365.1. Classification (NCBI taxonomy): domain Eukaryota; kingdom Fungi; phylum Ascomycota; class Orbiliomycetes; order Orbiliales; family Orbiliaceae; genus Dactylellina; species Dactylellina leptospora. Next base: position 444,795 of record JAJTUC010000005.1, read on the forward strand.
ACTCCTGGACGTCAGAAGCAACTCCATCACTATGTTTGTCGAAAAACGAGATCTAATTAGCTTCAATAGAACATCATGGTTACTCGTTTTAATATCACTCACGCATTAAAGTAAATTCTACTAGCCCATCTAGGGATAACCACGAGACCGGGATAACCATTATCTGCAGTAGTAGTTATCAACGGCCAGCGATCGCTTTTCTGTGAAAGAGTCAGCATTATTACTATAGTACCAGGGACCTGAGTCACTAACTTGGTTCCTTAAAGGAGCCCGTGTGTTATCGCCCACGACATATTTAATACCATTCTCCATCCACGCCTTGATAGCATCTGCGTTGTGCAGACCAGTGATTGCTGGTGGAATTATACCATTAGGACTGAAAATCTTAGCTTTATCAAAAGAAGATTGTTTCTGAAACATCTGGTTAAACGTAATCTCCTTGATTGCATCGGCATATGTGATCGGATTCTCGCCTTCATGCGTGAAGGTGTGAGAAACCAAAGCAAATATATCAGCAACCCCGTTGATATTGTCGCCTCCGGTGTTCGTCTGCGAGAACATCTTTGCAATCGGATCGTAAAAGATACACTTGTCGGGCCAGTTGTATGTTTGGTTACTTGGCCATAGGTCCACGCCCGTACCTGGGGTTTTCATATATTCTAAGGCCGTGACAGGTTGGGCGCCGGTGTAGGTAACGGAGATGGGACATGTCCCGTTCTTGTCTAGACCCAAGACCGTTTGGTCGTAGATGAAAGCTCCGTTTCCGTTGAAGCCGAACTCAAGGAAAACCGAGCTACCAGGGTTTGTAGAGCTTAAGCGACTATTCAAGCTACTTTGCCATTTGGCGTGATTTACAACATCATTGGTTGTAAGGCGGTAGGTATAATTTGCAGCATAAACCGCAGTAGGTAGGAGCAAGTCATCGACTGTAAGGGGGAACCGTAAGTAGCTGAGCCAATCTAGATACTTGTCTTCGTGTCTTCTCGAACTAACCTTGTAATCCTAGGAGAACCGCTCTCCTTCCTGGAATTATTCCTCTGAATGCCCAATTGATCCAGATATGGTTCATATAAATTGAAGCTTCGGCCCATTGTGCAAATGTTGAGAAGAAAGCCATATGTTCGCGCCCAGTGTCGAATCGATTGATAACACCTAAAGCAGGCTTTGGAGTCGTACCCAGCGTACCGGACGCGGGAGTCTTCATGGTAATTGCCTCGGTGTAAAGAAACGTGTTCTGGGATGTCATGCCCCATGGCAATATACTGTCGTCACACCAGCCTGGCGTGTGCCAAATGCTAGAAACGCGGGCGTTCTTTGGATTTCTAACAAATGTCTTAGGATTTCCGTCGTACTGCCATAATTCGGGGGGTTTACTTACTTGAGATTGGCAGATGGGAATTCAGCTTGTGCAACTGTGGTATCCAACCAAAATTGGTGGCTACCAGAGTACACGGCAGTATTCTCGTCTCCGGTGGTGCTTTGCAGAATCGAGCACGAGAAATCCCAAGCACCAGGAATAGCTCCCAAATGGACCATTCTGACTCCACAGGCTACCTGATACTCGTACAACAGATTCCATTGATCAGCACCGATAAATGAAACCCAGTTTCCAGAAGAGTCAGAGTTGTACAGCTGGCGGAATGCTACAATAGCACCATACTTGCAAGACCCGTCAGTGTCATACAAAGACGGCAGAGTGTAGCCGGGCTTGGTAATGACGGTGTTTTCGTATGGGATACCGTATGAATCCAAAGTGCTGAGAACAGCACTTCCTGAACTATCAGTAGCAAGAATAAGAGCTCTAGCATCGACATTCATCTTCGCGGCTGCACATCCCATGCTGCTAGCAGCTAGGACGGCAAGTGATATCTTGAGCCGCATGGTTGAAGAGGTAAGACGCTACCTCACCCCTTGAGTTTGCTAAAATGTCGTAGTATCTCTTTAAACGTATAAGCTAAATGGTGATCAATTTAGCTCCTTGTAATATTTCGGTGAAAGTTGGACCATGCAAGAGGATTTCACATGGTCGACAAGACTTTATATTGCTATTTCTCGGAAAGTCTATTACAGAGTTCATGTTTAGGTTCAAGGGCCGGCACTCTTAAGAGTAAAGATCATAGCCCCAATCCGAAACTACTTTACCAAATTATAGTTTACAAGTGCACTTGTAAACTACACTAGTGTCTAGCCCCTATAAATTTTGGGGTATTGTATCATCACACTGCCTTGTGTGGACGCAGACATGCTCGGAGCAGAATCGGTAGTTCCCACCTTTATCGGGAGTAGACTTCCCATCTTAGACAATGGGACCGTAACAGTACTTCGACAGATCTGCGAGGCGCTCAAGCTTAATATAAATATTTAGTGCCTCTCGTAATTAGATACGTTGTGAATCCGCATTTCACGAACAAGACTTACCAATAGCTAGAGTCATGACTCTGACGTCAGCCGTAGATTTATTCACTTTCTAGCTTGATAGCACTATCACCAGTAGATTATGTTGATGTGACAATACAATGAACGTTGAATCTCGAGGGAAGACGATATTTCGAGAAATCGAATCTTCGAAAGTCAAGAAATTGGGGAGTCGAGCCCCACCAGGATAACTTGGCCAGGGCTGGGTTGCATTGATTATTAGGCGTTGGCGAGTAAAGTCAAACCTTTGAAATGCTTTCTTCGTCAACAATGCTTCAGAATTTAACATCATCTAGGAGTTTATTTAAACTCAGACGAGAAGCCATGAAAGTTTAAACTTCGGCTGGACGAACGTAGCTTATGTGGGTGGCTACTGTGTAGGTTTCGGTACCCAAGCATCAAGACCGAGATCGAGAACTGGTGCCAACACAATAAAAAACAAGAATATGTATTTACTTAATGCGGGCTATGTGAATAAAGTTTAGATGATCGCACGAAAGCAGGCACTGTAAGCCTTGCAACCGAAAATTGATCTGATGCTAGCAAGGTGGTGATAGAAAGATAATTATTGATTCGAGTCTCATTACAACGGAATAGCTATACTAGTGATGTTCTAGTCTTTATGCAGATTCTGATATTTAATTTATAGCATTATTATTTTGTCGCAGAGGGAATAGCGCCCTCTTTTTCGGCCTTTGCAAGGGCCTCTTCGTCGGTAACGTCAATTCCGAGCCTTTCTGCCTCGATTTCTCTGATTGGTCCAACGAACCATTTTCTTGCCCATAGGACCCAAGAACCTAAGGAGAAAACGGCGATGATTCCGACGGCAACCGGTGTATAATTGAGGGTTTCACGGGTCACTGGGTATATTCCGGGGAGGCAGAATACAACCGTGATGAAGACAATCCATAATGTAGCTACGATGGCGACTGGGGCGGAAAAAACGCCCAAGTTGAAAGGACCTTTCATCTTGTTGAACCGTTTCGGATTGCATAACCCTAAAAGGATTGGTAGACCATAAGAAAGGTACAAGCCACTGCAGACCCCACTCTGTTAGCTAATCAAGTCCAGAAACAAAATTCCGTGAGCCTTCAGTCGACTTACATGGTCGCGATCGACGTGCACGCGGCAAAAGCCACGCTGGATCCCAAGCTTGGAAGTGCAAGACAGAAAGCCAAGAATGCGGCCAGCCAAACTGCATTTCTCATCATTAGTCTTGATTTCTCGAGATATCTCGATTGAATTGGAACTTACTTGTACGGATGGGGCTGTGAAACTTTTGATCTGTGTGAGCGAACCATCTTGGTAGGCCAGCATCACGAGCAAACCCGTACATCATACGGGAGTTACTAGTGAGGGAGAATAGCCCACAATGCCACACACAAATGATGATGATAGAAAACAATGCTATAGCCCCATTTTCACCAAAAACATCGACAAAGATTTGCAAAACGGGCTATTCGATTTCGATTAGACTGTCAAGATCTGAGTTCATCATGCTAAGGAGCACGTACCTGTCCATAATCACTGTTTATTGTGCGCTCCAAATCCTGGATACTGAACAAAAATGCCAGAATAATGAAAAACCCAAATATTGCTGAGACAATCAAGGACATCAGAACACCCCACGGCGCCGAACGCGCAGCATCTTTGGTCTCTTCGCTAAGATGTGCGCTAGCGTCATATCCTGTGATCGTGTATTGAGCGAGGAGGATGCCAATGATCGCAACATATGTAGGACTGGTGACCTCGCTCCATCCTGTCGAATCGTTGAAAGTTGCGAAAACGAACTTGGCGGACTGGTGCGTCGGTGCTTTTGCGAGGACGGATATCGCGATACAGGATATTCCGACTGAGTGCAAGAAAATGCTTACGTTGTTGAGGTACTTCAGAATCTTAACTCCGAAGGTGTTGATAACAGCGTGCGAAACTAGAAGGGCGGCATATATCCCGATAATTTTTGCAGGAGTGGGTTCGTAACCGCCTTTCACCGTCGCAACCGTTGAAATCAAATTGGCACCGCCGAAACTAGTATCGATTTAGTCATCTGGATTTATCTGGGATGTGGGCGTTTTTACGTACGTGATACCTATCGAATGGATTATTAGTAAATGTCATTCTTTAGTCTGGTGAATACTAATATTTGACGAGAGGTCATGAGGACGTACCTGTTGTAACGGCTACTTGTCCCTTAGATCCATGTCAGTTTTTAAACAATCAAAGTTTAATACTCTTTCTGAACATACTAATAAGTTGAATAGACCAGTAACCTAAGTTTCGTTGTCAGTGAGAATTCCAATTTATGGGATTTGCTATTAAGTTACCCAGGCCATAAATGGACCCCATGCTTCTGGAGCAAGCACCGCAGCCCAAAAGTAAGGTCCTCCACTGGTTGGAACAGCGCTCACAATCTCGGCCATGCCTAGACCAACAAAGAATGTGAAAAAGTTGACAACAATCCACCCGACGCTCCTGTTTCAACTCATCAATAAGAATCCCGAAGCTTTGGTCTAAGAGGTAATTCCTACATTACGCCCGGGCCACCCGTAGTCAAACCATATAAGAACAGCGTGCTTATTCCTGTTATAACGCTTTTTGATCGGAGCTAGGTTAGTTCAAAAACTCATAAGAGCTGCTGGCATTACGGGGTGTAGATAGGAGTGCGCACCTAATGATTGAGAAGGAAACACCAAAATTATGGATCAATGACCACTCGCGCTTCAGATCCTGCTTGTATCCGAGGTGTGCAAGGAGGTCTTCGTCGGCAGTCTTCGTTTCCGTTTCCGCGACTCTGGGTTCGTTCCCCGCAGCCTGTATTCCGGGAATGTGCACCATCTTAGCTGTGTTGAAGCGTTACACAAGCTTTAGAACTCTTTCTTTTCGCTGCTGGTTCGGACAGAAAACCCTATTTCCGCTACGCCAGAGCTGGGTAAAAACAATGCTCAAGGTTGGCGTTCGTACTCAAGGAGGGGAACGGGGAGGCCGAACGATTTATAATTGACGAGGAGAGACTGGAAGCTTTCACGAGGGTTTGAACTAATCCGACTTCGAATCCAGCCCCGAATAAATGTTTCGTTCCCAATCGCAATCATGTCATTCCTGTCTATTCAGTGGGTCCATATCACCCACATTCAGATAAGAAATCCGAAGATAAGGTGCGGTTTGCTGCGCAGTTCCAACTTTAACGTTCAATGGCGTGGGATGTGTGACCTTCTCGTGGTAAGCGAGAGCGTTCAGACCAGGGGCTGAAGCATCTGACGTCGCATTCATTGGTTCAACTCTCGGCGACCTGCGAGACCCATGTTTATCGAGGTGGGAACTTTGGTAGGCTGCAGCTTGAAATTCCATGAGATCAAGATTTCCCATAGCCAAGCTCACATGCACGTACGCAGACTTTCTTGACGCACGGGTCCGTATTACTCAATTTTTATTTCAAGCGGTGGTTCTACTGAATACAAAACGCACCGAACCCAACATCGTTTCCTAGATTCCAATCACAAAATTCAAATAGCATACTCAGTGGATACAATCCTTTCGCTCTTAATACCATATCTCGAAGATCCACTTCGCACCACAGCCGAGCTTCAATGGATCAAGTCCGGATGTCGCTTCCCACAAAAAGTTCTCTCAAGCAATTTTAAGCTTTTTACATTGCGCTAGACCCAGCTTTGGGCTTGGGAAAGCTCTGGAATTGACTTGGCAATCCCGAGTCAAAATATATCGAAGGCCTGACCTGAACCTGAAATCACTAATCTCTACGATTGTCAGACGCCACGGAGGAGCTAAGTTAAACACTTGCGCTAAGGATCAGTTCGTGGGTAGTGACTGAAGCGCAAAGATATCTCGTGTGCATCCGTCGTATCGTTCTCTGTTTTCGAGCGGTGTTCCTTGGCGCTGCGCGTACGCGAGATGTTTACATAACGCACGATGCTGACACAAGCGAGAGTCGGCCGCTTTCATCCGAAACCGTGCTCATTTACACGAACAGATGTTAGAAAGGTCGCGAGACCACCACATTAATGGTCGCGTTTTAGCTAGAGCAGCTAGTTCTGCAAACGGCGATATTTAGATCTCTTGACCGAGAATATTCCTACACCTAGCACAAAATATCGTTGTCATTCAGGACGATACGACCAGCAGTTAGCTTCAAGATTAGGCGCGATACCCAGCCTCGGACGTGTTTACACAGCCCATATCTTGCCGCGATACCAAATCAACCGACCAACTACAAACTACCATCAGAATCTACAGATTCAAGATAAGAAAGCAAAAACTATATCATGCGTAACCATAAAGCCAAATAATCGGAATCTGTCTTCGAACCGTCCTATTTCCTGCTAGTGATTTACTTGTTTCTTCTGAGTATCAGAGGGAGTGAGATACAGACCAAGACCAGAGGTTCTAGGTGGGCTCTATAGACCCATAATACTGCTATTTCAAAGTAAGCTCCATTCTTGGAAACGCACTTTAAATTGATAAAGAAATTACCCTATCGATATGAAGTGCGCTTTCAAGAATGTAATTGCACAGAAAAAACGGACCACAAAATTGAAGGCAGGATCTTAATTTAGCAGCTTGCTGTTATATGTCTATATATTTTCGCTGGTCGGGCCCCATAAATTGGGCAAATGAGAGATCAATAGTCTCTTCCTATAAGACGGCTAATAACACCCATAAAACATACTCTCTGCCTTCAGAGTATTCTCGAAATCACATGTGACAATCGTTGCAACGATACCAAAATCACTAATTGTATCGAACCAACCTTCTATCATCAGGCAAAATTTCATGGAAAATAGAGGCAAATTGTAGCTGCATAATTTCAGATATTGAATTCATTCTAAGCCACGATCAATGAAAGCCAATCCTTTTTAGTTACGGATGTGGTTTGGGCCATTCACAACGTATCATCCTCGAACCAATCGGACAACACATGCATGTCATAGGATCTCGGGATAGATCGGTCCGTTTTTCTGGGTCGGCGTTCTTTGCTCTCATTATTGGATAATGCAGCAAAGTTTGAGGCCAGGATACTATTAATACAAGCGGTGAGCCATTAATATTGTAAGCTGAGTAACACTGCAGGGTGCGTTTCAATCGTTCGCATCATGTATTTGATAAGGTCGCACAAGCCTTCTCCGGTTGTGTCGCCGCACCAACCTCGAATCAAGACATGAGTGGCTGACACACTGTTGAAAGGCAGATTTTGATGGACAACTTCCCAAAGATTCCGTGGACAAAGGGCTTCTCGGAGCAAGGCACCACTCGAACTCTGTGTCGATCATCGGAATTAGTTACGGGGTGTGAAGATTCCAATTAGCCAATCCAAGCCCTGCTATGTCGACGATCCTTGCGATACCTGTACTGTTGTTTTACAAACACTAGACTTTCGCGCCTGGGCGAGTCTTGATGTTCTATTATTGCGACGGACAACTGCCGTGACTAGTACTGTTTAGGCACCTGTGACCCAGGAGAGAAACGGGTGACATCAGAGATCGAGGTATGCCCAAGACTTTTCCCCTGCCGCGGCTTACTGTGGTCTATAGCTTTTGAGGAAACTGCTATCAATTGGTAGTTATATCTTGTGAAGATGAAACCCGAGCGACAGCTCTTGATACTTGTGCGCAGGGTAAACTTGCACAATTCCTCTTCTTCTTCGACTACCTCTTCTTTGCGCTTCGCCTTTTAATTGATGGTCGATATCGACGATAATCACCTAATCTTGTATAGCGACAAGCATTCAGACACTCGTTGACACTTGAATATCCGAAAACGCCTCGACATACACAAGACGTTCAGACGGTCGCTTCAACCAAGATAATTAGATATATATTAATTCGCGAAGATACAGCACCAATAGTTACCGCCGTAGCAGCTCCTCAGCCTAGATTCATGTCGGGGGAAACATCGCGACCGCTATTGCAATCCTCTCCTTCGGCTCTTGCTGTGAGTTCTACGACCACCACCCGAGCACCCACCGATACACACGCCAGACAACAAGAGACTGAGCGCGATCTTTAGTTTGAAGTATGTGGAATGTTGACCCGTTTTCGCGCCTGAAGCCGCAACCGGAGGAACCAACACCGCCTGAAGCCCCGTATCCTGTTGAAAACCAACATTTGCCTCCAGAGGTTGTGCCGGGTGGAGGACCGACTCACGAGCAGCCTGGGTTGGAGGTTGTAAATTCTGAACATCAGCCGCCAAAGTTCATACCGGAAAGTCCGTATGTGGGAGGTGAGTTAGACAAACGCAACGCACGATTGTTTCCGCGATAATATTTAAGAGCCTAACAGAAGTGGTTGACATCTGTTGTTATTTCTAGGGGAAACGGCTCCGGCATATGATGATAAAAGCTTTGTACCTCAGCGACGCGTATGCGGTGTGAAGAGATGGATATTCTTCACAGTTTTAGGAATAGTCCTTGTAGCGGCGATAGTGGGAGGGGTCGTAGGAGGGGTTCTCGGTTCTCGATCCTCGAAAGGGTAAGTTTCTTCGATTCGCAAAATAGACTTGTTAATAGGAATCTGAATTCTTGGTATAGATCAGATAGTCCCTCGGACCCACCGTCTCCTACGGAGACGACAGTTCCAATCAATGTTGCGGCTGCCCTTGGTGGTGAGGGTCCCACGGTCATTCGACAGGATAACAACACCAAGATGTTCTACATACATGCCATGGTCAATGACCAATGGCTCGACCCATTACCTATCCAGGGTCTTGACCCCTCGCCCAGCAAGAGCACAAGCTTTACGATCCTTCAAGCTCCGAATAGCACAACCGTAAGCATATCCTCAGCTATAGGAAACTGATAAGCTTTTTGGTCGCTGACAAACAAAAGATCCAAATTTTTTACACCGCGGATAATAATACTCTATTCGATGCTTCTGGAACCGCTGATAATGGTACTTGGGCGATGGGGACTCTGGCCAGCGATACGAGATACGGCGTCTTGGTAAATCCGGATACTGGCCTTGCAGCGTCGCCATTTATCGTGGAGAACGCGGAAGGTTATTCATCTAGGGTATACTATGTCGACAGAACGACCCAGATGGTCCAAGAGCTGGCTTACAACCCCGGAGAACGTTGGACTGTCACTAGTGCCAGGCTTTCGAAAGGATCGTTAAGAGGTAAAATAGCTCTTGCGTGGGTGCGAGCTTCAAATTTCACGTACACGGAAAACCAGGTGTTGCATATATTTTACCAAGACGATAGAGCCAACTTGGTACATGTCCCAAATTATAGCGGTGGCTGGAACTTTCAGCAGAACTGTGAGTTTCCAACCCAGAATGAAAGTTTCGCACAGATTTAAAGACTGACTCGCGGTCGGACGCAGCCGAAACATTGGGCACCCTCGTGGATGGCACTTACCTAGCAGCAAGTATATTTCAAGATACTATCAGAACAAACAACACGGTACGAATCATGTGGGTATCATCCGCGAGGCATATGACCTTATTACGGGGAAAAGGAGCAAACCCCAATGTCGTAAGGGGATTCGAGGGCCGCGGGACTTTCTCGAGACCTATAGACGCCGTAAATATACCAGAAAGCCGGAACGTAGCAATTTCAGGTGCCGCGGGAGGTGCCATTGCCTCAGTCACGACCGGAGAAGATATCCGAGTTTACTACCAAAGTCTCCAGAATCCATCGTCACTCGTCGAAATAGGGTGGGACCGCCAGTCCTGGTTTACAAAAGGACTAGTGGCTTGATATATCGGAGACTCAGCAGGCTGAGATTTAGGGTTCTTAGTGGATGCCAGCGCACCATATAGTCGCTGAGTGATATTGAACCAGAGAATCGAGACAATTTTCTCTACCATCCATTCTATAATGTTAATGATCTAATGCAAAGATATTTTTTAAGCATGGTTACCAGTCTAACTTGCTGCTCGGTTGTGGAGACAACCATTCTTGTACATACGCAACGGCTTATATCGGTTCTTATAATTTCCTTTCCCAGTTTCCATAGACCAAACCTATATCCAACAATATTAAGAGCATGATGAGGGCATTGTGCGAGAAGTTTAGCTACAAGGAGGATAGTCGGATGTTCTAGGGCGAAAAAGCAGGGACAAAGCCTGTTCTGCCAATTGCATTGCACGAAAAGACAAGTGTTTTATTCTATTTGGGATAACCGCCTGGATGGAATTATGGAGGTGGTATGCTTAAAGACGGGCTATCCAGTCTTCTGGGTCGGTCCGAGGATGACGAACCGTTGAGCTCCTCGGCAGTAATTTGCTGCAGGGTTGGCGCGGCCCTGAAGAAACCAGCCGAGCTCATACGACCGCAGAGTCTAGAATCATTGAAAAAAAAAAAAAAAAATGATATCACATTATCCTGAACTTTATGCAAATGGGACCTTTGCTAATCATTACTTGGGAAGAAGGTTTGTGTGTTGTCAATCCAAGCCTAACAGGTTACGAAAGAAGCTGCAGCGAGAAAGAAAAAAGCGGGGTCGTTGAAGGCCATTGCCCATGTATCCATGAATGCGGAGCGTTTCTTGTGCTATATGCATCGAGCAGCCGGAGGATGACAGGGGAGCTATTGAACTCTTTTCGTCCAGCCAGCCGAGATGGAATATCTTGCTTCCACATATCGGTGGATATGCAACATGCAACATGCAGTAACCTTCACCTGATATCCGTTCGCGGTATCATCAGGAAGCTGCTTTTCAAGACGACCGTTTAGCGCTGCCAAGTTGTCAAAACGGATATCCAACTGATAAAGCCTGAATGCATCCGCGTGGCACAATCTTTGGGAGTGTATAATTTTCCGGTTCTCGGGACCCTGGAGCTCCAGAGTTTTTCAAAGGTTATGATCCTCGAGGTATTGATAACAGGGAGCAACATGCACAGGAACCCCTCAATACATCTTCTAATCAGGATGAAACCCCCACCTATGACTGGAAGGTCAGGCTATCGCGCAAACCGTGCAGTTAATAGCTCCTTTTTGCGGTGTGATAGCCGTCCCGGTAGAGTGGTTGACCCTTTTGTCGGGTTGATTTTGTTAACCTTCTCGGAAGGTCTCTCTCGGATTGCAGAAATTTATTCCATTCGAGATATCTGCACGACGGCTGCATATTTGCCGCCGCTTTCGAGCTGCACCGCTGTTTCCTTCCTTCGGCGTCAGTCATTTCGACATCTGACGACGCTGCGTAGGAGGGAGGGATGTTCCGAAGAATTAACTTTCGTGATAAAGTCTTTTTTTTTTCTGGTCTGGCATGCACACATGCAATGAATCTCTTGTAGGCACATCGGGCCCCTCAGAGGGGCCAAAATGAATTCGAGAACGACCGAGAAGGTCGAGGCATTCGACTTCAATAGTTGCACAGCCGGACCGAAGCGCGATTCGAAGCGGCTACGGGACCTCGCTTCCCACGTGGTGACCCATATCTTACGCGCAAGAATATCGACATTGTGCGAAACTCGTGAGGGTGGTTCCATGATGCCTCCACGAAATGACAGTCCGCAACCACTCGAAGGCCATGCGTGTGAGTGGGCCACCAGCATGGGCCTGGAACAACGGCAGAACTTCCGCATCCCCAGCCAAGCGCGAATTCTTGCGCTAGAAAGGTCCATGCCAACAGTATTTCCTTGAATAGGCAAAGCCCGAGACAACTAATACCGGTTGTGGAATTTCCGCCAGCCCATCTGTTTTCCCCAAAGACCTGAGAATGGAGAGAGCGAAAAACCCCACCGAATCTCTCTGAACACGTTCGTTCACAAGACTTGTTGCTAAATGAGCGGTTAGTGGGTATACTCCACCGGGTTAGTTTTCTGTGCCTCTATTCTGCGTGAAGAATTCGGCACTAAAAAGGAGAGGATCCGCTCCCGTCCGCCTGGCCTCTTTCACCTGGAAAGCATCAGTTTGCTGCTTTGCCGGTTTCAAACCTCCATACGTCGTGGTCACGCTAGACCGGAATATTGTGTGCGAAAATTCAATCTCCACGAAAGGCTGCGACAACCTAACCACCGAGTATCGCGACCCGGACGTCGGTACCCAAAATCACTCGACAGCAATGGCGACAAGAGAGCAGACCCCCGGCCTGGAAGCAGGGAAGACGCCGGAGCCAGTGTCGGCGCCTTCGAAAGGTCACTAAACGGACCAGGTCATATGCAGTGTCAGTACCAAAGACTAATTCGCATGTCACTTTAGAAGCCGACAAACCTGTGGAAGCCGAAAAAACCGAGTCGCCGGAGGCACCGTTCGTCCAGTCAGAACACGAACTAGAATACCATGTCCTCGAAGCGGAGGTGAGCATGCTCCATCTCCCCTCCTTGCACCTGCGATACATCCAACATATATCTGCAATGCGGAGATGGTTGGTTGTGTTGTTGGTGCCCCTGAAGCCTGTTTGCCACGACCAGCATGTTATCGTATCGTTGAACACCCAGGAGTGATAGCTAACATGGTATATATATGTAGAGTAACGATAGCGTTGCTGATACCAACGACTCGAGCGACTTCGATTACGACTCTCTTTATGGATCCGATTCGTATGTTCGCTTTCTAGTATCCTGATATCAACCTGTTGGCTTGCGCATTTCGCTTACTCTCCGAACCATGTGGTATTGTATAGGGGATCCGCCACAACATCATTGAGCGATTCCGTCAGAAGTACGAGAACTGCTTACCACTCACTATCGTTTGGTTGGATACGCAATGCTAATTTGGTGCGCTTAGATTATAAATATGATAACGGAAGACGGTACCATGCCTACAAGGAGGGGGCTTGGGTGTTCCCCAATGATGAAGTAAGATATTTCAACCCAATTGCCTTATGGTCTAAATACTTTTCGAACGTGCAACTAATAAGTATCTTTCTTTACCAGATCCAACAAGAGCAAATGGACCTATTGTGCGTTTATCACCCCAGAAACTTCAGCATCCAACCGCTTCGTATTCTAACGAACGAACCCTAGCCACCACATCTTCTTATTATGCCTCAAAGGAAAATTATTTTTAGCTCCTATCGGGAACCCCCAGAAGATCATGGACGTCGGAACCGGTACTGGCATATGGGCGATACAAATGGCGGAAGACTTCCCTGGTGCCGCGGTTATGGGCAATGGTATGTATACTCATACTCTCACACTAGTTCAAAACTTTGAGAATCGCATACTCATCGATTGGAACTACAGATTTGTCTCCAGTGCAACCTACATGGTAACAATTGCTCTGCCTAATGCTCCTCACCGACTATCTTTCTAAACTTTTCATAGGGTACCTCCGAACGTCTCCTTCGAAGTCGACGATTTTAACGAACCCTGGCTACATACACCGGAATCATACGACTATATCCACAGCCGCGATCTACATATGGCTGTCACCGATTGGACCGTTTTCGTTGGACAAGTTTATGAAAAGCTGAAGCCCGGCGGTTGGTACGAATCACACGAACATACGGTCGAGATAACCTCCGACGACGGTTCTGTTCCGGAAGACAATGTCCTGAAAAAGTGGGTCAACGGTCTTGTAGAAATCGCCAACAAAATAGGGAAGCCCATAGACCCGCATAGCTATATCAACGAGAAGATGAGAGATGCCGGCTTCGTAAACATTTACAAAGAATATATGAGCATCCCGATCGGTACATGGCCTAAGGATAAGCGCATGAAGGAAATCGGCGCTTTCAATCTTATCAACATGCTGGAAGCTGCCGAAGGTTTTACTCTGCAAGGTTTTACGAAAGTATTAGGGGTGAGTGCATTTCCCCCGCTTGAAGCCATCCGTTAATGTAACCTGACTAACGCTTACACTTTGTGCCAAGATGCCGGTTGACGAGACGAGGAATATGATAATCGACATCAAGCGCAATCTAAAGAAGAAGGGCTACCATATGTACTTCCGATTGTAAGTCATGCATATGCCCTCTAGATTTCACACCTCAGCATAATACTAACGAAAAGTAGCTGCGTCACATATGGCCAAAAACCGGAGTGAGATTCCAAACGACAGATAACAACGTACGAACCAAAAAAAGCGATTTCATTTACAAACCAGCGATTCCGATCACACTCTGAAAATCAGCATCAGACATATTAGGGGCATGAAGTATTGATGATTCATGCAAATGTGAAGAGGCTGGGACATCCCATGACCCTCACAGAGCCATCGCATCACTTGCTAGTGAATCTTTGGCATCTTGTCCTTTCTCTTTTATTCATTTACTTGACGTTTACAGCACACAAAGCGTGTTTCTCTTAATTAGCTTCGATCTGCAGCATTTCAGCATGTTACACTGCACAGCATCACCAGAATTGCTCTAGTTTGAGATCAAAATACCCCTTCATCTGTTTCTTTCTTAATCTCAAGCCACAAAAACTCTATCTTCTACACAGCCAATGAAATACGGCGAAACGCGATGTACGCTCTTTCTATGTAGTGCTATATCTGAATTCTATGAGCCAAGTTCTCAAGTAACTGTTAGTTTTTGAGTGAATATTAATTGTTGGCTGCCGATACCACCGGTCCCGTCATTCAAACATTTGAAGAGGACTGCTTATTTAAGAGCCATTGTCAAATATATTCTAGTGCACATGGCGAAATATGGCTATCAACACTTAAGCTATGCGTAAATTGGGTCGCGCGAGCAGATGGTGTACTTTTTTAAATACTTGTGTAAATATATATAATTACCTCTATAACGCGCGGCGTACACAAGCACTATCATGTGCTAATCACACTAGTAATGCAGCGTAATATGTTACCTCGTGGAAATATTTATTCCCTCGAGGATAAGGGAGGCGTCTGTCTAGAATGGTCGGCCGATCAGTTGTTATGACCTGTAAGGATGACATAGTCTATCTTGGCAGTCATTTAATCCAGAATATACCTCTTTTTGATATCTCAATTGTTAACGTTGGACTTTTACGAAACTGGGACCGCACTTTTTGATGCTCCAAAGCTTGACCATTTAAAATTGGTCTTAAATTCACGTTGCTGCATCCCCAGGTTATACGTTCTCGTCTCGATATCTCGAAATATCTATTTATATAGATCGAATATATGAATGTGATTGATATAAATAGATACGATCCCAATTCGAATACGTAAATTATTTCTAGACCCATATGTGTTCTTAGAGAAGCCCGATTGAACGCTACTCGCTCGTTCTAGGAGGTGCGAAGTTGAAACAACGTCTACCTATCAATCATTTCGCACTACGAGCATATCGATATATAATTATATAAGAGAAATGCACCAATTTCCCAGATTTCCTGAATCTGCGACACGCTAATTGACAGCTGCATGTTCGGTTCGGCTCCATTTGGCAGCTGTCTCGCGGCTTGGCATCTATGCGATAATGCAACAAGGCGTCGCCAACGACTTCGCTGCAGGCAGCCATGCAACACTATGCAACACATTTCGTTCGTATAACTTCTGTGGAGCTTATCTCGATCTCAAGACGACCTAGACCCCTGCCCGGCATATACGGAATAGAGGTGGTTTTGAGAGTGCTACTGAGAGAGCCATGGAATCTCATTTCGGCATCCATGGGGGTTTTGTCTAGAACCTGTCTTCATCTGCTCGGCTGCGAGTTGAAACTAGATTCAGGTAGCTAGTCGATACTCGCTTCATGCAGCTTTCCAAGATCGCCCCAGCTACGCATTGATGAGGTTTGAGCCTCATGGGATATGCTGAAATTAACATCTCATAGATTGGCTAGGCATACGGTTGTGGTATCGGTCCCTGCAGATACATCTTTATGCGTCCGAGAATTCTTGGTTCTGGTATTGATAGTTGACTTGCGCAATTGCACCGGGCTTGCATATGGGATGGCGAACAGATATTCATTCAGTCGAATGGGTATATAAAGACGACGGCTTGGTTCCTCGAAGTCCTTTTTCACCATCAGGCATCGAACATTAGCCCGGAGTCGCTCTTTACACTCACCAGTCACTCATTTATTACTTTCACCATTTGCACATTCACATTCCTTACTTGAACTTTCCAATCTTCAAGGCATTCGCTTAGTTACTAAAATTTTAAAACAAAATGCATTCCAAGGTTATCATCGCTTCTTTGTTCCTGGCCATTGCCCCATCTGCTTTGGCGGCTCCTTACTACCAAACAAGTACTACCACCGCCTGTGGCAAACCAACATCTACCACGACGACTACCAAATGTTCTAAGACTACGACTACCTCCAAGAAGTGTACGAAGAGCTCCACGACTACTTTCGTTCAGCCTTACTATGTGCCCACTACTTCCAGTGCTTTGGCGCCATATGTAGTCCCAACTAGCAGCTCGCCAGCTCCATACGTTGTGCCGACCTCTAGCAGTCCACTAGGATATGGTATCCCGACAACCTCCAGCAGCCCGCAAGGATATGTCATCCCGACAACCTCTAGCACCGCCGATGCTTACGTTGTTGAAACCACACCCACTCCTACGCCATCCGTTATCACGACACGAATCACCTCGCCTCCGACAACTGTAACATTCGTCCCACCCCCACCACCTCCTCCACCAAAGAAGCTTCACTGCATTCAACAATGGTACGGCACTGCTCCATTCTGTAACGGCAAGTGTCCCAGCAACTGGAATGTTGTTCGATACCAACGCGGAGCAGCCAAGACATGTGACGCCTCGACTCCGGATAAGATCATCGACCGTTGTGACAACACCAGCAAGCACGGATGCTCTCCTGGCTTCAAGAAGGTTCTCTGCGAATGGTGCGAGATGAAATAAACAAAATTCCCTCAAAACGAAACGCCGAGAATATTCTCGGGTCGGAATGGCATGATAGGAGCGGACTAAATATATAATTGATGGAATAGGAATCGCATGGCGAAACATATTTCAACAATTACGTTATGGCAATGTTTGAAGTTTGGTTTCCTGTGTATCGTTTCACGGTCGAACAATTTCACGGCATTGATAACTCGTGTATTACTTTTATTTTGTTTGTCAAGTCGGAATATGTCTGGGGTTTAACGGGAGCCGTTCTCGATGATACCGGGGCCCCGGGATGACTTTCTGTCTACTGAAGTTCTATGAAGCGTCAGTTATCCCGGTGCACTTAATGTATAATAATGCATACCAAATAGATATATCCTAAAATATATACAATGTTTGAATATCAAAGACATTTATCCTAAAGTTTCTTGGTCCAGGGCACCTGAAAATCTCAAAGCCTGGTAAATCGCCTATATTTCAACGACATCATTGGCCAATGAGTTCATGCAGGAACTGGGATGACGAGTCTCGCTCTGATCTTCGAAACTTTCTAGGCGAACGAATCATCGCGGTAAAGATATGATGCTCGTCGGCACCCCTGATTTACTGACAGCCTTGATATCGAGTCCTAAAGACGGGAAGAACACCGACCCTAAAACTCTCACACCTGGTCCCCTGATTCGATGGTCTAAGAGGATAGTCTATGAAGCGCAAACTATACTGTCTCGCGTGGAGAAGCCTTCTATGGAAATTTATATATCCTCTTTCGCATCAATCCGGTCGAATCACTGATCAAAGTCATGCGCATGTCACGGGGTGGCTGAGCACGTCGGCCTCTCATGCCTCACTGTCTTAAACGAGCGAGAGGGTAGAGCCTTAGCGGATCGAGATTATCGAACTGAATGCCTTCTTTAGTCCAATCATAGTCGAGAGATTGATTGCGAAGTCTACCTCGCAGTGAGACCGGATGTAACATCTTTTTTGGAGATCGCTAGACTCCCGGGGAAGCGATCGGGACCCGATCACACTACATGATGGTGCACTATCATAGGCTCGCATATGCGGCATCTATCCAGCTGTGTCGGATTCACACAGCCGTCGTGTAGATGCAAGACCACCCCGGCCTATCCGTCAGCTCCTACGCACATATCGTGCACGTATCGT
The DNA here is from genome assembly GCA_036971365.1 of Dactylellina leptospora. Classification (NCBI taxonomy): domain Eukaryota; kingdom Fungi; phylum Ascomycota; class Orbiliomycetes; order Orbiliales; family Orbiliaceae; genus Dactylellina; species Dactylellina leptospora. Next base: position 463,056 of record JAJTUC010000005.1, read on the forward strand.
GCCTTGTCTGGTAGATAAGTTACCAAAGCCTTGCCGGACTAAGACAATCTGTGGCTGTAAGGTACAGAAACATGGGTGCGTACGTATACGTCGACAGGCCATTCTAAGGTGAGAGGATTCTGTATAAGAACAAGTCAAAGCTCCATTGAGTTTAACGCCGCATCTATCAAACACTCCAGCCCCCCGAAATAACCTGAGCTCCAGACTTCGATTGTATTAAGGTTTGAAGAGCACTTAAGATGTGAAGTAATCCCGAAGAAGATCTTCTATCCGGAGCATTGAAGCTAAGAGCATTTTGCGATACTGCAGATCAGGTACAGAAAGGCAAAAATAGCTTAAATCTTCTACAAAAGTCAAAAAGTTTTAAGAAGAATCAGCCAGTAGGAAGCAGACCAAAAAAACTCTGAAACACACTTCTCTCAGTTTTTCCTACATTTTGGTGGGCAGTGTGCAGCCAACACGCCCAAAAAAAAAAGCATTCGGAAAAAAAAAAGAATTACTCGAAGCGACTGCCCGCTAACGACGCTAGCTTACGCTTTCCCGTGTTTCGTATAGATTTCTCAAAATAACTGCGCTACTGCAGCGCTAGTGCGAGGCCACTTCACGTTATTCCCTCGATTCGGAACTTTTGCTATGACATAGTTATCTTGCTAACTTAAGTTGGTGTTCTTTCTTTTTTGCGAAGAAAGAACATGCTCAAAGAAGCATGTTCCCTGTTCTTGCAGGTCGCTAGACCAATTTGTATCCCACGTGTGGGAGGTTTGGTGAAAGGGAAAAGAAAAAACCAGGTACGAAGAGCTTGTTGGCTAACCGTACAGAGGCTAGTCCGCGCCCTCAAAGAGGTGCTAAGCCACGATACCCCTTGGACAAATATCTGTTACATATTGACGCTTGATGACAAAATATATCATGATGTGACCTTGTAGAAAGTCTGTTATGGTAGAAAGCCAACTTGTCTTTCGATTTTACAAATGATTATAACGATGAAAGTCTCCACGAAATAACATGTCGAACGTCCGTGGGAACAATGGGAGAATATTGATAGTAGTGATACGACAAATATTCCATATTATTATCGGAAATACGTCGAACAATTTGCGCTACCCTTAGGAATATTTGGCTATTAGAATTGTCTTCACACGAAATAATTGTACTGGAGATATTTATCTGTGGCCTTACATCGGAGCTAATAAACGAGATGTTCAGATATACGATAGTACGTAATATAGTGTTCAACATTTGATCTAGCCTTGCCATAACATGCGTGATGCATCGCATCGTGGAAATGAGTTCAAGAGCTAGCAGGCACTGTGGCGCTTCTGGTGTGCCGCCACGCCCCAGGATCAAAGCTCCGAGAATGGTATAGTACGCGAGGGCCCTGTGCATGCATTGGTGTGTCGTTGCTACGATGGTACATCCCAGTGGTGCGCAAGGCCGCACTATAATGAGGTACCGAGCGGCGTTCAGTCGCCATGGACCCTGCTTAGATCGCACTGGGGCGTCCGAACCTAGCCACCAATTTACAATTTCACCACGGTACTTGGTCCACGCAATGGAATTTTAACTCGTAGTGTGATATTTTTTCCCCTTGCGCAGGGCCTACTTTTCTTCCCACCCTCTCGACATTAGCTTGCAGAAAATATGGGCTGATATCCATGAGCGCATTCGTAAAAGTTTATCGGAGCTGCTATGATGAATGCCCAGCCGCTATTCTGCGAGGGTGAGCATGGGCAGGCCCTGTAGGAAGCTGCGCGGTCAACACACCGATGCTGAAACAGACGGCGCCGTCTGTCGCGGCGGACACACCGACTGTGAGGTCGAGGAATCATTGACTTCTCGCTAGAGCCAGTTAGTCCTAGCCGGATGTTGAAACACCATGCCGTAAGTGCCAATATTGTGTCGATCAGCTGAATGGGGAAGTGCCTCATGAAAATTAGTGTGCTGAGTGATGAGGTACATCCATCCCTCCGTCCTCCACGGACGAACGAAGCATCATTTAGCGTCGAAGCCTCTCTAGATGATGGGGATGGATGTGCCGGTACGTACATTTTGCTGCAGGTGCAACAAGACGCATTAGAGCTGATGAGAGGCAGGCCAAGCTCCGAGCTATGAGTGAAGAAGGATTAGGCGAGGCCGCGATAGGGTGTGATTTACCAGGTCATGCCTGTCGACGAATCCTTGCCTGGAAAGATGCAGGCCAGCTTCATCCACTCTTTTTCTCATCGGATTGTAAATGCGAGAACGAGGTGCTGAGTAGCCAGCAATACAGATCCTGATCTTCATAAGCCCTAGCAATGACATTATCAATTGAAAAGCCATATTGTCAGCACAGTTGTCCAACTAGCAGGGTGTGTGGTTGGAGGATATTGTGCAATTGTGGATGCTTGGCCCACCACCCAAATTTTTCTTTTGAACAACAAATTCTCACCAGCGCAAGACGAGTGTGTGGGGAGGTTCGACGAATACAGAATTGCCCGGTTGGGTCTAGTTGACCGTTTTATGTTTCTGATCGCCTCAGATGAATGGAAAGAAAAGAAAAAGCAGGGGAACTCATTCGCAAGCATATCGCCGTTTTCAACCATCAAATTATATTGTGCCTAGGGTTCGGACCACAATAGTATTTTTGAGCACATGCACTATGCACGGTGACAGCCGCAAAGATCTGTGGGCCTGAGGTCCGACTGAGGAGAAAATCACGTTTCGTCAGTCAAGCATTGCGACTTTTTTTAACATATCGGCGGCATTCTATTCTTTGTTTCAATATGATCATGGTGTATGTTATTTGCCCTTAGTGGAGGTTCTTTCTGTTGTTGGTAGGTACTGCCTGAGTTTTGCGAGGGAAGCCATGCGAGAAAAAAGATCAAACCTTTACCACAACTTTAGAATCTAATAATACAATGAAACGAACAACCTTGATTGCCGATTATCATGGACGGAAAAGTCCCGTAAACGAGAAGGAAAAGTAAACAACAAAAACCAATTTGACGTATATGCAGCAATTGCTAGCAAGTATTTGCAAGTTGTACAGTTTGTTCAGCTTCGCATCATCGATCGATATCTGGAGATTGAACAGTGATCTTCAAACTCATAAAGCAAGGCAGATATGCATGCCAGAAAGCAGTAAAGTCAGGTTCGATTAAAGCTGAAGATGAGGGAACGTGCACACAAGTGAGCAGTTATGGAGACTATGGAGCCTCTGAAGCCTACTCGTGAGCAGATGGCCAGATAGCCCAGCAATTTTGCAATTATTGCTCGAAAGCCGCGCGAGACATTGTTTCAGTTCCACTGATAGAGCGCTGGAGAGCAAGAGCGTGACGAATAACACATTGTAATATGATACTAGCCAGGTTACCATGCTTTTCAAATTCCCGGCCGAAAAAGTACAATAACGGAAGTACCGTCTGGCGATATGATAGCGGAAGTAATACATTTCATGATGTAACGCTAAGGTGTCCTAATTTTGTTTTTTCTCTGCCTGGTGTGTGCCTCTAAATAATAATAATAATAATGGGGAAAAAATATAGACAGTCGATGGTTAGGAATAACGCCAATCAATCGGGGTGCGAAAGGAACGGTTTGGAGGTTCTGCTGGCCGCTGTTTTCAGGTACCCTTCTGAGAAAGCAGCATCGGCTACGTGCCAATCAATCAATCTGTGACCGTGAAAGGCGAGCTGAGAGGATCCGAGTCTTTCATTATGTTTTTGTCTGTGACGCAACGACTCCTACGAAGTGGTAAGTGCAGGATTCTTGTCCCCTCTACACGGCTGACGGAAACCGCGGTTACGCCGGCCAGCAATAGACGAGTGATTCTCTCAGAGTTCAAGATCTCGAGCACTGGAAAGCCCTCTACTTCGTACATATTTCGTATGCAACGATTGCGTAGTGCTTTGGAGGTTGGTAAGCTGGCTTCCGATAAGAAGACACGGCAGACGGATCTGCTCTGGTTCCCAGACTACGACGAGAGCAAGAGGGCAAGAGTGCTACCCAGCGAAAGATGGCGGGCGGTGACCAGAAATGGAAATAATAGGACTCGCCAGCCTGCAGTATGAACTGGCTTTGGGGGAAACCCTCCGACCAAAAAGCCTAGGTCGGGCTCAGCGACTAGTCCGAAAATGGAGATCATTTGATTTTTAATTGGGGCATCTCAGCAGACCATCGTGAACAAGATAAGATCACCACGTTCGAGTGGGCAGAGGTTCGGTCGGGGAAAACGAAAGCAACTGGACCGGGGCGGGGTGAATTTAGGTTCAGGTGTGGGAGAAGACGACCAGGTGTGCCGGACAGGCGAGAAACACCCGGGGGTCGCTCACCTTCGTTTACCCTTCGTTTACCATTCGTTTACCCTTCGTTTCTTTAGAATCCCCTGGTTGGATGACTCGGCGACGACGGGGGAGGGATGGGGGAAACAGATGCTCACATCGGCCCCTGTCGGCTGGACGTGCATCGAGGAACAGAAGAACAACCGTGGCCGGGTTTGGGCTCCCAGGACATGGCTGCCCACCCCTGCTGGGGACTTGGCTGCCCCCGTTTCCGGCAAGCCCTCGCATTCCCCAGCGAAAAAGTAAAGACCAATCTATTTTGGATAGGCGTTGTAGCAGAAGGTCTTACATAGGTCTGCAGCGCCGAAGAGTCTAAGGTTAGCGCACCACGCAGGATTTCAAAATAAGAAAACACGCCGTCGTCCTATGCAGGGAGTTGTAGTGCACTGGAGAAAAAGAAATGAAAGGCGAACAAAAGGAAAGAAAAGGCCAGAAAAAAGAAAAGGGAAAAAAGAAACCAGAGATTAGGAAAAAAGCACGGTGGATATTGCCCCCAGTGTGTGTGTGATCTACCCTGAATGGATGTACCTCATTGTAATATGCAAAGAGACAGGGTCCTCACGATGATATTGCTCCTCGGGCGTAGTGCGTATCCATCATGCATATCCACAGCTAGTTGTATCAATCTGTCGCAAAAAAAAGAACCCTTGTCTGGTCCCCAATTCGGTGGGCTTGCAGATTCATGGTCCCATTTCAAGAGATGGGCTATAACGCTACTGGTCTTTTGGATGTACATCCTTAAGTAAATGCCCACACACCTTTGCGGGGGCATGTGAAGATAGTATATAACTGCCCATCCGGAACCTCAACAGTTCACTTCTCGATTCCACAGGCTCTCATCATCAGCTTAAGATTTTACATCTTTAGATACCTGAACTCTTCTTTCCTTAAGTTCACTTCTTTCCTTCATACTTTCCTTTATATTCAAGATGAAGCGTAAGTACCTTCACTTCCAACAGGCACCGGGGTCCGCTAGCGGTCCTAGCGCGGACGCGAGTGATATATATTCGGAAACATTCACTGACTTCGTCTACAGCCGTTGCACATGCCAATGTGAACATGCGGAGGAGCTGCCACTTCTGTCGGCTCAGGAAGATAAGATGCTCAGGAACCAAGATATGCTCTGCCTGCCGTGAACGCAGCATTGACTGCGTCTACGAAGCCGAATCGTCAAAGGGAAGGCCAAAGAACGGAATGCGAGGAAGAATAGAAAAAGCCAAGGGAGGCAAAGGTGTCCATGGGTTGAACATTCCACCTGGAACTTTCGATTATCTAGCCCAAGCACAGGACAACCTAGCCGTCGAACTTCGATCTACATTTGACGAGATCTTTAGCAAGAGGGGTTCCTTCTCTGTCAAGACTGGTAGCCCTCGCCCAAACCAGTTGGATCCTAACAGCCAGGAAATGTACATGCACGGATCCGAAAATGCATCGACAGCAAGCCTTAACCTCCCTAACATCGACAACGAGAAGATCTTGGAGACTATCAACTACGAAATCATCGAGACCGTTTGCAACAATGTCAGCAGCCTAGGATGCGAACCCCTAGCTAAGAACAAGACTAGAATCATCTCCAAGAGCATGCTTATGGACCGCACTACCAGGATGTTCGAACCAGCACCACGTCTTCCAGTAGAGGATCCTCTTATTCAGAATGATAACCACACTACCCTCCAGATGATTGATGTCTGGCTCTCATCCCATCCTCTTTCATGCATTATTTCCAAGACCCACTTCCTTCGTGGTGTCAGAAACAACGACTACGATCCTGCTTTGCTCTCCGTCATCCTGTCTGATGCCTACGGATTCAGCATCAGCAGGGGCAGCGAAGAAGAAGCCGAGAAGTTTTACTACTGGGCCATTGCCTGCCTTCAAAATGTTTCGTACTCCACCGCCAATATGTCTACTGCACAGACTCTCATCCTCCTTGGATGGCACGAACTTCGACAGAACCGCCCAAAGCAAGCAATCTGCTACTTCACAGTCGCCGCTCGTGTGGTCAGACTTCTTTGGGAAGGCATCACTGAGGGCGAAGGCCCTTGCACCAGCCAGATCAATGGTGTCTGCGAAGGTGAAGTTGAAACTGAATTGATCATCAACATGCAATGGATCACTTCTGCATTGAGACTATGGATGCTTCTCCAGATCGATCCTTCCTTGATCGATCTTGAAGAAACCAAGTCCTTCACTACTCTCGTCATCTCCAACGAGACCGACTCTAAATTGGTTGAACTCGACATTGCATCTGACAATGTCTCCACCCTCAATGCCCAGGCCAAATCTCTCCGAGGCCTTCTATCTCTTAGCGTCACAACCTTGACTGCATCCCGATTACTCGTCATTTACGATCAGCACGAACGATTCTTCCCAGCTACGCCTTCTCATTATGGCTGGAACAGCCCAAATGCACCGCAGCCATCGGACAAGCGGATGCTCATGGAATCATTCACTGCACAGTCTCGTGTGGCAATTGAAAATGTCTGCAAGGCTTCTTACAGTGCATCCCAGAACTCGATGTCCAGGGCCGAGTCTGATCTCATGTTCTCTATCTTCGAGTTTGCCATCTTCTTCCCTCACTCTGGTGAGCAGAACCCACAGAAGCAACTCATTGATGAGAGGAAATCGGATGATTTGATCGCGATGCTTAAACTCATCCTTCAACAGCCCCTCTTGGCTCCTCACTTCACCGGACAGGAACTTCCACAACTTAGCAATGCAGAACTCCCAACAGAACTCATTGTTTTGACTTTGGATGTTTCCGCTCGTGTATTGCAACATTTGGTGAACTATTATGCTGGTGACCGAGCCGAAGCGGCTGTTAATCCCGCTAAGCAAGATGACCTGACCAGAATCTCCGCTATGATGCTGGACCTTTTGAGGAGCGAACGCCTCCCCTTCTCCAGCAACCGCATCAGACCGACCAAGCGCATGCTGAGGCGAACAAAGTTGATTCTGACTTACCGCCAGAACCCATCCGCCATGCCACCACACATGGAGCCAACCTCCTCTGATTCTGGATCCAGCGACTCGAGCGTCTCTGCGTCTTCTCCGTGGCCACCAATGACCTCTTCGTACACTACTACGGAGCCACTTCAGATTGCCCCTGGTTTCCTGCCTACTGCTGGCGGCCCCATGCAATATGACATGCCAGTCACCACTGGTCCCCCAGCTATTCAGCTGTCTCCTGAGTATACCTACTCTCTCAACGATCAGATCGCCACTACCTTCCCAGAAGACCACCACTACAAGCTTAACCTTGTCACCTCTAACGCTCCAAATGAAGATCGACAGCGAGAGAAGTTCAACCCCATGTCGAACCAACTCATGTACCCTCAGTACACTGTCTACTGATTTCTTTTCCTTTGTTATGTTTCTTGTACTTTGGTTCTCGGGTTTCACGCTTTACGTTTTTCTTTCTTCGCTTCTCTCAACCTCTTTCTTCTCTTCTATCACCACCTCTTCATACGTATTTATTTTCTCACTTTTACTTGGCTTAGTGGATACCGGTTTGCATTTGGTTCATGGTTGGGTTTTGGGATCTTGTCGTTTTTATGTTTTCCTGCTTTCTGGGTAATGTCTCTATCACCTTGGTCATGACTTTGGTTTACGACCTTATGACTGTCCGCGCGATGGTACGCTTTTTCTTGGCTTCGGACTGTTACTCATGCTTTCTCTTCGGATGTATCTTCGTTTTCTTCTTCACAAAATGTTCGTTTGAAAATATCTGTAATTATAACAAGGTCAGAATCGGCGATATGTTGAATCATAATTTTAATCTACACGCATGAAACAAATTCTTCATCCCCCTTTGTGAAAAGATGCAAAAAATATCTATCGAGTAGGAGGGCGGTGAGGCTGTCTGCCCCCTTTGCCGTTGAAACAGCAGGGTATACGTCCCTTGCGCATGCGTTGTGGATAACACTATTCGGTCGCGTATGTAACGGCTGATACGCAGAGCATTCGCTAGGTTAAAGTCACTTCGGTACCTGCAAAATACCCATAGGTACGAGATTTCAAACGGCACTCTCCATGTATTGGACAAATCTCGCACACGGTTGAAGGAATGCAATGCAAACTTCGACCGGACCAGAAAAACAGCCAGATCGTGCTTGGGGGGTGGGAACCACATGGCGTCCAATTACAACGCTGGATGGCTCAGTACAAAACAGCGGTTTTCCAGCGGGCATCAGCTGAATAGGTGGGGAATCGAGAATCAATTGGCTCGTTCAATTGCCAAGGCCGGCTCCACTATTACCCACCTGGGCCACCTGTTTTCGGATCCGCATCCAATAACTCGGTTCGAATTCTCCTAAGTTCTCCGTCACATCGTGGTTGTGTTTTTCTCCACACTACCCGGCAGTGCTCCCGGGTAGGCTCGGATGAGCTATCTGAGAGTTATTTTTCTCGCCAAATGTGAACAGGCACACATTATGATCAATGGGGGAAAAAAAGAAGTCGTCATTGATATGGGACAAGAATAATAATTCCTATTATTTTTATTTTTTTTCCTTGGTTCGGTTGATTGTGTGATCACGACCCCTCATTTATTCCTTTTTCACCAAAAAAAAATCTTGGATTCTTTTCTCCCACGCTGGTATTTCCACCACATTCTCCCAATTTCTAATACAATTGGGGATATGCGAATTGATCCTTAGTCTTTTGTTCTGCTTCGTGGAGGTTGCAGTGCTTTTCTTTGGCGAAGCCCGAGGCATTAGTCTAGCTCAGCCTGCATTCTGTACTAAAGGCCCAAGATTAAGCCTTTTGCCTGCCGTACTTTTTTTTTTTGGTTAACATTAACTGCGTTTTGGTAGTGATACTCTAGTAATTTGTTTAGATTGTGCTGCATAGTAGGAGCAATAATTTCTCCGAAATCGTAAGCCTTGTGCTAATGACCCGAGCGGCAAGCAAAGAGCAGAGTAGTAGTGCGACTTGTTTCCCTACGCACTAACACCAAATTAAGAGCATTAGAAACGACAATCTATCTTGCCTGGTTCTCTTTTCGTACGTGTGCTTACAGCGCTGAGCTTTTTTAGTACTAACTCGTAATCCCAATTTACGAAAATGAGCCTGGCGGCGACGGCAGAGAAATGGGGTTAACAGAGGAAAAAAAAGCGGCATCTGCTGCATCGCGTGTTGTAGGCCTTCAACGTACGTCCTGCATGAATGTGCAGGCTTTGCAGCTCAATAAAGTGGATAGCTTACTCGATGTGGTTGCCGCCTGTCACCTGCAGTAGTCAACACGGCAAGGTTCACGACCCGTCATTCTCATGTCTAGATCCATCTTGCGTTTTATTCGGAAACGTCCCCTTCACGTCAAGTATCGCCACTTCGTCGTGCTTGCAGCGTGAAAAAACAATTTTTCTCACTCGAATATCCAGATACAATTTTTAGTGGTATGATGCCCCGCTAGCAAAGAGGTCGTAGTAAATGTGCTAGGCCGGCAAGTCAATCTTTAATTCCTTAGATTAATTGAACTTTTTTTGGACACTAGGGGAATATATTTTTTTTGCCTTCGAAGTTTATTGTAGGCGGTGGCGTGTGTTCCAGAAGAGAGGCAGGGGTGGCCTTCAGAATACGTTTTGAGCACCTCATATGTAGATTACTATGACGATCCAGTTGGTATACCGGGTCAAGGTCGAGTGGAATCCGGTTTAAGATGTCGACCCTAGGGCTAGGGAGGGTATGGGGGTCAACAGTGCCCGTTCAAGATAGATGTGTTTAAACCGGTCCTAGGCACGGGAGGTTCCTGAATCCCCTGGAACCTTGGGAAAGCCCGAATACTTTATTTCGTAGATTTAGTCTAGTGGGGAAGCTACGAGGTTGGGTAAGGGACAGGAAAATAGTCTACCAAGGCAGTCGACATTTGCAACCTTGGACGGTGGGCTGATATAGGTATTCAACAAGGGGTGCGAATAGATATCCGCAAGATCACCAAATTTGATGGATTGTCACCCACATAGACTAATGAACATGAGTAGGCTGCTACCATGCTAGCTCCATTGCGAATTCAGGAACGGGTCCAGAACTGAAACTCCGTTTTGTCAAGGGTGTCCGAACATCCGTGAAACTTAGGAGAGTTTCGAGTCAACCACCAACATGATAGAATTAGATTATGTTACTCCATAATTTCAGCACAAGATAATCTACGGAGCATGAAAACGACTAGTTTTTTTCAATATCGATATACCGTGGCTGGGAGTCTACGAAAACCCATATTGTGGCATTGAAGAAACAATCGAAATTAAACATCATGCACCACCTATGCTAAATATTGAAAAGGCGGGGAGATGAAAGACTACGTAATATCTTAAGATACACGTAATTTAGGATGCACAAATGAATTTTATATCAGAAGATCCCGAAGATGGCCCGGTACTCTCTCTCGCCCGGCTGTTGAATATCAGGGAGCCCTCACCGGCGTCTACGGTCATGTCGCGTTTGTTGCATTTTGAGAAATTGTGTTGGGCGAGGTTGACCTGCGAGTGAGACCCCATCGGCAAGGCTAGCCGAGAGACAAGAGACAGAACAGCCGAACCTGTGATATCGAGCAACACATCTGTGGATGCAGCCGAATTCAGGACACCTAAGGACATATGCTGAGGCGAATCAGACCGCGAGGAGTTAGCTATTAGCACCTGCGATACATGTAGATACCTCGAGAGGACATGTCGTCTTAATTACCTCAGATCGAAATTGTCTTTTTCTATCAAACTTTTCTTATATTTCTTGCAGCTAAGCTTGCCGGTTATACGGCATTCACTCATATTGCGGCTTTAAGCTTCTAGCTTAGTATTTGAGCTCCAAGGTATCTGCAATCCTCGTTGCTTCTCTGTAATAATGCAGGGCTGCGGTGCCCAAATATGCAAAGTCAGAAAACACGATGTCCTCTGGTCTCCATTTCATCGAGACTATCGAATCGTGGCACCAAGTCAGAGGCGCAATTTGCATGAAGATGAGTCCAGCAACGATGCCTTTGTCGTACCAGAATCGCTGACCTTGTTCTTCATATTCGCGGATCTTCCTCGCTGGCGTAATATTAATTCCTTTTGCGAGGAGTTTGGCGATTTCCAACCTCCGTTTCTGGAACGATTCGTCTCGGGCTCTCTTTATAGCATCTTCCGTCTGCTTTTCTTGCATGGAATCTCGCTTTTCGCCACCTTCAGACCCCTCTAGAAGAGCTCTTTGTTTTTCCAAGAAGCTTGATCTGATCCACCAGTTCGGTGGAAGGGGAAGTTCGACCTTATCGAAAACCCGCATATCGCATTGAGGTAGAATTCGCTCATCAAAGCAGCAGTGCTTCGCGTATCTGGAGAGACGGTAGACCTCGTTTTGTGAGAGGAATACAAGAACTCTAGCGGTTTCGTTGCATTTTTGGTTGCTTTTGTGCTCGGTGAAGCAATTGTGGTTTCCGTTACCATCATGGCCCTCGATTCGATGGATCCAGCTAGCGAAGAACTCTGCAGCTCTTGAAACTTTGAGGACGCGATTTGCATGCCGCAGGAAAATCAGATGATGCTTGCTTTCTGAGACGAAGAGTTTGTTTTCTTCCGGAGAGTGTGTATGTGGTGAACTTGGTGCTGCAGGTCCTTCCACATCGGCGTCGTCCGTTTCCTTCGCCAACGCTCCGTCGGGGTCATTAGCCGTTTCTGGGCAAACGGGGAAAGGAAACGAAAAGCAAAGTTCTGGGTAGCGAAGGCTTTGCTTCATGGAATTGACAATGATCCGGGACGCTTTGGTTTTGAAAGCATGGCGAATCGGCTTGCAGGTTGAGCTGAAGGCGGTGACGTCCCGTATCTCGAGATACCCCATCAACGCGAGGACGACATCATCAGGGCATGCGAAAAGCCCCTTCACGGCCTCGGTGGCAGTCCCGGCAACGGAAAGAGGGTCGGAAAGAAGATCGGGATGACTGGCCATTGTAGCCGATGGTTATTGGTTGAGATGCTGGGAAGTGTTTGGGTTGATGACCGGACCAATGGCCCTCACGCTTTGAACGACAAATTATACTCCAGCGTGGCCCAGCGTCCCCAGGAACGTATGCAGATATGCAGAATCTATGCAGACATCTAGTATCTTCTACTGTACGGACAGCCGAGAAGATTTCAGGCTTATGCTCCTCAAGCTCATAACAACTTGCAAACTGATAAAACTGCAGTTTCGCTCGTTGCATACGCGTATCAACAAACTCTACCGATTAGATACTTCCTCGCACCTTGCCACAGTTTATATCACAGGAACTTTATCGACATATCTTAATCGACTCGCACGATCGGTCCGAACCGGATATCTATTGGGATCTAACACTTAGATAAACCGATTGCGACCATCGACTCGGCCTGTTTTTCCTACAAATACGAACTGCCGATCGAGAAACCAAGGCAAACGGAACTAGTGGAAATTTCCCTTTCGATTAATCTATCTTAGATCTAGATTACTTGAATGTGTATGCAGCAGGGTTGAGGTTTTGAGGTACAAGACCCTGTTCGTGCAGCTAGTGTTAGCTAGCGCATGTACCTCAACGTATATCGAATTCATGCATTTGTCACTTTTCGATGATGCCAACATTACCATCTGGCTCGCATCATTTGCTTTTACTTTTAGCGAGGGCGAATCGTGGAAATAGCGGAAAACCGGCAGGCTTATTACATTGCAGTGGTTGAGGTAGCGACTTGGGAGCGGTGTTCGTTCTGAATCTCGTTTCACCGAAGCACAGAATTAAGTTGCATCAGTTTCTAGAACCTTGCATTGCATCTAATATCGGGTGCGAGCAACTTTTCCTTGCGCGCGCATGGGAAAGCCAGAGCAGATAACACGAGGGCACTGGAATGTCCTGTTCAACGGTCAGCAACTACAGGCATCTGCCGGGGGTCACGACGCAATCATCAAGCACCAGTGAATGATCTTCAATGCAATATCCCCACCACGGAATTGAAATCCGCTGACTCGCTTTCGGTCTCAGTGTGCATTTCATACGCCGTGCTTCCCCGATGGTGAAGCACAATGTGCTAAACTAGTCAATCGGGCATTGTCTCTTCAGTCAGACCACCACCACCGTTTCGCCATATGCTAGATGCAGGGTTAATCAGGCCTAAAAAAAATCAAATCTCCCAAGACGAAGTCGGCCGAAGAGGCGTGCATGGCAAAGATATATACCTAATGTGTGGGCTTGGTCGAGGGAGTCGAGATCTTTTTCCTTACGGCAAATGCAAAACCGCCCCGGCGCAGTTGGGCTCTTGCTTGTTTCATCAAAAACCAAAATTACCTTGGTATGGGAAATACTTTAAAGTACAACCGAGGGTGTACTTTAGACCGATTTGGGCGAGGCAGCGATAAGCAGCCACTATCACAGTCTGGACCAGCGAGCCGGCCAAGGCGTCAGGGCCATAGCGTCAGGGCCTCGGTGTCTGGTACTCGGGGCCGCCCTAGCCGGTGCTCGGGCTCGTTGAACGAATGGGAGCCCGGATCTCGCGCCAGGGTGTGCGGGGTAAAGGTGTGCACCACAACATTCTAAGTTGCCGGAATCAACTTAACTTTTCTCGCTTCTCTGGATTTAAGAAATTTCGACAAAATTACACCGAATGAAGAACGAGAGCGGAAGAAAAAGAAAACACCAGAAGGGCCTCTAGCTTTTGCGGCTTGCAGGCTTGCGCTAACATCCTCGTGGGATTTTCTGATAACGACCGGGGCTTGCTACGATCATGAATTTAGTCTCACATCAACTCAGGCTCCGAATATCATTAGTCCTCCTCGTGGAAATAGTGTAATAATGTGATAAGACGCTTCATCTCCTCGATACTTAAGGCCTTGGCAACGGGACACATACTGAAGGGTACCTCGTGGGGCTAGCTTCAGATCTCGAGGTTGAATGTTTTATATTGCTTGTGGAGAATGTTACATGTGTATGCAGAGCTTCTATGCACCACACTGCATTGTGGAGGCCACCATCTTTATTCAAATACCAGAACATAGCTCATGATGCCGATGGCCAGAACCCGGACGCGGCACAGCGAACCTGTCGATTATGCCTTTCTTCCCATCGTTTAGATACTAAAGCCGGTGCACACTGTACGCCAACTTATCTGAGCGCATCCCTCACAAGAATTATGTTCGCATCGCGGGAAACCCTTTCCCTGTTCTAGCTTAGCGCTTCATTAAGGGACCCTCACCAAGAAACCGAGTCTTCTTTGGTTTGGTTTTTGGAATACGAGTCCTTATCGAGGCTAGCGGCTCCTCCAGCCGCTAAATCGCCACTTTGCTTAAATCGGACTAGGTCGATGGATCGCTCTTGCACACATCAGGAAAGTAGACCGGTAATCAAGTTGACTAGGTTGATTCGGCAGCATATTTTCTTAACATAATGTCCTGTTTCTGCTGGTTCCTGATGTCTCTATGAACCTTGCAGACATCAATTCTAGTCAACCACCCTCACGCTGCCACCGAAATCACCAGGCTGCTCAGAAGACGATCAATTGATGCTTAGTCTTCGAAAACAGGAATTTGTTGGCAGAACTCTTACTAAACATCTTTTAGGAATAGTTGAGTCTTGGAGGCTCCCTGTAACTAGATTAAACTCAATCACACTGGGCATCCCGATATACTTTTTTGAAGAGCCCTGCTGGGTAGTGCGATTATCTCGGGATAACTCTAATGGAGATTCGCGTTATTTTTCCGATCAAATAAATGTTCGGTACTATAGGGTCGTTCTGGGGTTCGGTGGGCCAAAAAAAGAGGACCCACATCGAAGTCGCAACCGATTGAAAAGCAGGAGTTAGGGTGATATCTGGAAAAAAAGTAAGGCGTGGGCTGCCAATGTGCTAGTGCCGAGGTTTCGGCCTAGGTGGCGGGAGGTTGGTGCGGGTCTGCGAGTACGGTGGTTGGGTCTGTTGGGCGACCCTGATGAAAAAACGGCTCGCAACGCTGCAGGAACTAAAAAAGCGGAATCTAAGGGTCTACTCGGTCCCAGTCTGAGCCCGAACTAACATGGGTACCGGGCAGCCATAAGGGTCCCTTAGAGGTTATTTCCACCGAAATTTTGTGGATGTTCGTGATGGTAGAGGATAGGCGTGTATGCATGATGGACCCTTAAGTCGAGGCCAATCGTCCGAGTGGGGCTCTTTAGTAATAGAAAAGCAAAGCCGGAAAAACAAAAACAAAAAAGAAGTCGTTCCTTGGAGCCCATGACTTGTAAGATTTTAACGTGGAGTGACCAATTATGGCGCCTAGAGGCCATCGTGATTCTTACGCAACATCTACTAATTGTTATGGTTCCTGGGTCCATAAACACTCTTCAAAAGATTCTAGTTATTCCTCGGCTAGGTTGCATACGGACTCTCTGAATTCCCCTTAGGTCTAACGCCGGAATTTCCTAGAATGGCTTGCATAATCTTCCCCATCAGTTAAATCCCCGAAAACTTGTCTACTAACCGACTCTCATCGGTAATAACTACTATCTTTGGTCCGTCTTTCAACTCAGTGATAAATATTGCCTGACATTGCCATGAAGCGTCCTGGTACCGGCAAGGACTATCACTAATATCAAGTTATTACACAAATAAGCCCACTAGCATTCCACTCGATCTAGAGTTTGCCTGCCATCGGAGCCAATTTAATCAAGTTGATGCTTTTTAGTGTCCCCGTCGAGGTCGGCCAGCCTCAATGTTTTCACTTCGGGAGCAGTTATCCTAAGTATCCCGGGTGCCTCATCAATCGATAAAGGTGGGGTGATATATAGGAATGGATCATGTATTTTATGGCTAATCTGCTCCTATAATCGGCGATGGCGTCGTAGTGATGTTAGCCATAATGAAATATTAAATGATATCATCGGAGATTCAAACGGCATAGAGCATTCATGCAAACCACGTTTTTCAAATGAAATATGCATTAATCACGCATTTACAATCTAAGAAGTGGTAGAGTAGTATTTCGACTTAGTCAAGTTTTGATTTCGGCTTCTATATCGTAATGAAAATATCACATAATAGAATCAGGCTCTTATTGCAATTTCATCAAGAGGCGGTCAGTGTTAGCCTATCCTTCACAAAACGGGGATGTCGATGCTATCACCTTACGCTGTTTAGCGATCTATCGATGTTGACCGATTTTCAAGAATGATTGTAACCGACCATCGAAATGTCGGTCTAGATTGAAAGATTCTGAATCCAATATCCCATTAAAATGGAACAAGTTAGTGAACTAGAACGCCATAATTACCAAACTCTCTTTTTGTCTTGGGTCTAATACTAAACTATATGTGCCAACTTCTCGAGTTAATCGTTTTGATATAGGTATATCCGA
The DNA here is from genome assembly GCA_036971365.1 of Dactylellina leptospora. Taxonomy (NCBI): domain Eukaryota; kingdom Fungi; phylum Ascomycota; class Orbiliomycetes; order Orbiliales; family Orbiliaceae; genus Dactylellina; species Dactylellina leptospora. The sequence continues at coordinate 479,672 of JAJTUC010000005.1, forward strand.
GAGAATTTATACCGCCAAATCGGTTTCTTCTCACCTTACCGTGATAGAACTCCCTGAGCTGAAAACGCCGGATTAGATGGGCTATGGCCTAGCCGTCGTTGAACCGATGTCACCGAACTCCGATCTGGGAGACTCCGGGCACCAGGTTGCATCGGCATACTGGTTGCCATTGTCAAAACGAGACAAGTGCAATGTGAAGGCAAAGGCTGCATCAAGCCAGTCTCCTCAGCTCGGCCTCTCGTATTCCGTTCTTCTAGTATATCCTGATTATCAAGCACTTCAATCCAGCTAGGATATCTTAGGCAGAGATGCCTGATCCGAAACCCTCTAGGTTATATCTGCAGCACCATGCATGACAATGGCATTATGATTGTGAGAATCGGTTCTCCCGATGACCTCCTGCAAGTTAAAGTTATGATATGCATGGCTCAAAAGGAACATACTTTGCTCCAATGCCGCATAAACTTATTCTTGAAGAGTAGTGGTGACCTTTTAGACTTTCGTCATTACCCAAAAGGTCCTGCATATGCATCTGCCGTGCAGCTGAAATCCCACATAACATCAAAGGTAAAACTCTTGTCGTGCATGTGGGAGCTCTAGAGCCGGCATTGCAAAATACCGAGCCGATGCCTTAACCCAACAGGATCAACTTATGCGAGTAACGGATTTGACTTTTTTCAAAGAAAGGAAGCCCGACTTTCCATGAGTCACCGTAAGAGCATCACTAGCTATACAGGAAACTCCCATCGAGTGTGATCAGACGCCTCAGTGTCTCAGCTTTTCAAGAAAAATATATGTCTACGGCTGAGTAGTCTGAGCCGCCTCCTTGGGACGAGCTGTGGGTCCTTCCCCACGCCAGAGACACATGCACATATCGTCAAAAATACAAGACATTGCAGATTTTATAGCTCACGAACTCAGCCTCCTCATTGCATTCATGCAATGAGGCATTCTAGCCCTTGAAAGGATCAATCCAAAACGCAAAAGCGGCACGAGGTATTGGAGGTAAGAACGAAACTTGTAAAGCGGAGTGAGCAAGAATATGGACTAGATGGACGCCATAATGCCCGATAGGTTCCGCATTCTCTTTATCGTCTAGTGCATATGATGTTCGGATCCAGTATCGACGTAGCTACGTAGACGGTTTGCAAAATCCAACAAGCTTACATAATATATGTGTTGTGTTGAGTAGGATGAAAGACGACAGCTCTAAGAGGTGTGATAGGGAAGTGTAGTGATTGTAGCATCTCCTTACGAAAGCTATTGATAAACAAATGCAGTTCTTGGTAGACCCAAGGGCTATGCTATCATACGCCGAACTGGGTAGATGTACAGGCATAAATGACTGACGGACGCGTCGACGCGTCTGGATCCACGGACGGACAGCAATTGACTGTAGTATGAAGGTAATACCCCGTTGATTTACCAGATTGTAGAAAGCTGGTGACCTCACTAAGGGTAACTCTAAGAGTTTAAGGTACTGGTTCATTCAATAACAACGGTTTGAACGTATAACACTCCGAGCTCATGCATATTGCTCACTAGTAGTTAAAACGGGTTGATAGCGGATCTGGGTACATGTTAGGTTATCTTGCTCAGTAAAATTTCCCTGGAGAGTTGACTGAGCAAGATAACCTGACATGTACTGTGTGGCCGCATCTCATAGCTTGCTCTGTTTATCAACCTTTCTCAAAAGCTGAAGAGTGTATTTGGCAAAGCGATTGTCAAAACAACAAACCATACAGCCTCCAAGATTAATATTAATCTTGGAGGCTGTATAAGCATTATAATGCAAAGGCGTAATCTTCTAGAAGATGAATTCCCAATCTCCATATAGTTACTAGCAGTCTCCTTTCCACATCACTGGCTCAAGCAGAGCTTTCGGTTTCCTGCCTTAAAGTTTGATATATCGAAATTCTCTGCCCTTGTATAAGCTTTGAAACATAGAAAGAGAAATCATGGTTCCCCATGGATGGACTTAGAACCAAAAAAGTTGATAAAATATGTATTAAGCACTCTAGTAGATTGGTTTTGAAGGATCTGGAGACTCACATTTGATTTTGGAATGTTCAAGCCTTACTACCATCATAACAATTCCAATATAAATCATCATCCTACAAGACAGTGACACGGAGGAAACAACATCTGAGATATCATCATAAAAGTGACAACATACCCAGGCTTTCAATTATTCTTATAAAATATCTCAATTATTCTTATTAAATATCGATCACTTTTTACAATGCGTAATGAGGTATATAGATAGACAAATAGATGATCACATCCGAGACACCCTTTCCCCCACTTCACCGTCTTGATAGAACACAAAGCTGCATCAGACTCGTTATGACAGTGGGGCTTGGCCGAAGGTTCTGATTTGATTCTACAATTATATACAATGCATATATTAATGCCATGTTAGTATCATGAACTTGAAGAATATGAAACCGCTCGACCGATATTGGTGTGACACTATTTCAAATAATTCTGAACAACCGCAGTGGCACAGATATCAAGACGCCATGATTTTACAGTATCCATGAATCGCCAGGATCACTCTCAGCTGTCGCTAACGATATAAATAGCAGCGAATATGGCTTGCGATGCTATAGAACAGGAAACACTCATGAAGAGGACGCTTGTAATATATATCTAGGTGTGACCTTGAAACTAGAGACAGAACAAAGATCTATTCGTCATGGCTTTGGTAACTGGCGCTTTCATGGGGTATGTAAGATTACTTGCAGAATAGGTGTGTAGCTGCAGGTTAAGTTAGGATCCTTTCGTATATCAATTCATCCACATCAGAGAAGCCTGAGGTAAGCATAAAAAGACAAATAGAAGAATTTGAGAAGAATCAGTTGGGATTCTAGCTGCCTAAAAGGATACGGTATCACCTGGTTTTACCAAGTTATTCCGGCGGGAGTTCTTCTTAAATACAAACGGAAGTTGACTAAAATTTGGTCTTCAGCGTATCTAGGAGTTATGTTGAGTGGAGATCAGTATTTATAAATTCGGGGCAGCCGGACCGCCAGCAGGATCTCGATCAGATAAAAGGGCGACGGCATGGAAAATCCGCACTTTAGGTACCAAGTTCTCCGAGGGTCTCAAAATTAGGATGGGATGGCTTGATTACAGAACCATATGTCAGAACATGGCGGTTGTCGTGGGCTTAGATTGCGTTAATCTTGTAAATGGTTGATCTACGGTTTTGGGTCCTGTGTCGGTAAGTGATTCAGGCGTCTGATGTGCATTTAAAACTAGGGTATACTGTAGGGATCTATTACTGGAATCGCTCTTCCCCTCTTTTTTCGCGATGAGTCGCATCTGTTGTAGTGTACGTGCCGATCGATGGTATTGTAGGAACGATTATCGCGCCTTCCGGCAGTTATCTTGACAAAATTTGAGGGATATAAGTATCTACATCCTCACTAGGGTCTTGGTATTGATGTGGAGACAGTCCTGCAAAGACGGGAAACTATTGGCAGGGACCGCGTCTTAGAAGGTGGCTTGAAGGCAAAGTGGACAGGCTTTCAACCCCGCTCGAGTTCACCGGTGGTCAAGGCGTCCCTCAATTAAGAAACCAAAAATCGCGATCAAGGTGATCGAACTTCCCCCCACGAGAAATGGAGCTGGTATTGCCACATATGTGCATATACACCGACAAATCTCTAGCTTGAACAAGGAGGGATGATAAGCTTTGATATTCTATTCTGGTACCCATCTGAGGTGGTATTGGCAAGGAAGCGTTAGTATGCAGAGGCTATGTTCAAGACCCCTCGAAATGATCAGCAGACACCGATGCATCGAGAGCGTCTATCTGATGAATGCCTGGCTGACATTTTGCAGACTTGTAGTGGGGGGAAGCGTTTGCCTTGTCACATAAAGGAATTGTGCTGCTCTCAACTGGGAGAGTCTGGGGACGAGACCAGTTTGCCCCATAATTCTCTTCTTATCATCACTCGCTTCTAGAATGGAGGGCAACAGAGACTAGTTCACTTTAAGCACTGGCCACTGCTGATGCATAAGAAGGCTATAGTAGGTTCGCGCTATATCTATTCTTATTGGCTTGCTTATCACTGTCACTGTGCTCAATGGGTTGGGGCGAGATTGTACATCTACATTGGATGCGGGGAGGTGGATCCGTCTATACTAGCCAAACCGCAGGTACTACGAAACCTTGTTTGTAGTTTTACATCTTCTTGTCAGGTTGCGGGGAAAGAATGGTGCATCCAGCGCACGTTTGTCGACCGAGAAGCATCTTCGCTCAGAGGATGTCTTTGCAAATAAAGCCCCTGGCATTGCATTTTCCTGACCACACCCTTATTCTCGAATGAGATTTTACCCTCAAAATCCTTCACAGGCGTCCTTGCAAGTATTACGGCATCAATTTGAAGATAGATTTCAAACCGTGCAGATGACGGGGTAGAAAAATGAACCTAATTACGGCTACGTTTGAGAACAGCATGTATAGGCACTTCTAGGTCATAATGGTTTAGCGAGGGCTTACGAGAAAGGAAAAGGCCATGAAGGCTAGGTAGAAACTAATAAACTTCGCAGAAAATCTCGTTGGAGAGCACCATAAAGAATGCAAGGACGGCACAGATACCTCGTGTTTTTGCAAGGATCGCTGTGCCGTCTCTTTTTTTGGGGAGAAAAACTGTCATGGGTACTCAATCTTAACACTGGCAAAAAATACGGCAAATGGGGTGTGGAATGGACGAAAAGCAAAAAAAAAGAAAAGTCCGCGAAAGCAATTACGGTGCAAGATATTCCGTGATTATTCCACCCTTGGTCATTTTTTGGAGGGGATTTATTGGTTGTATTAAAAAGTGGCATGCTGGGACAAAAGCTGGAACGGAGTTTCGAGGTGGAGCGAGTTCGCGAAAAAGTGCGAGCCAGGTGGTCCGTGAGCGCGCAGGTGGATACGAGACATGGAATCGGAGGGTGGAGGTGGGGTAATCTGTTGGAGGGCAAGACAGGAAAAAATTGGAAGGGTCAAACAAGATGGCCGACTGAGACTGTCTGTGGTCCAATACGAGTTTGCAACTTATCACACCATGTATGCACCAATATCAGGGGCTATTGGAATGACTTCAGCGTAGATAATAATGTGAGTAATTGGCAATCACGAGGTTGCAACCTTGGTGCACCAGACAAGCGTAGAGGAGCTGAAGTTAAGAGGGAG